>CM061748.1:163524046-164044045 GCA_030979885.1 Lolium multiflorum | reverse complement strand
GCTAGACTTCATAAGATCGAAAGGGGGTAGATACACGATTTGTCTGGTTTGGATATATCTAGACCTTGTTTATCAACTTGATTGCTTACGATATGACATAAGAAGACTATGTGATTTGGTTTTCCATTTTCTGATTTTTTTGAATATTGTGCCCACCCATTTGTATCTTCATGAAATCCTAGGTTTGACCAAGCTAATTTAAACAAGTTTAAAACATGAAAATGAAAAGGGAAGCATGCAATCCTTCTTATTCACTCTAAATGAAGTTTTTGGGAGTTTTTTGAAATTTCCATGTTTGAAACCAAAACCATCTATTCATGCTTGACTTCATAAGACAAAGTTTTAGGGTTAGGGGTATATATAGATACATGATTTGTATGGTTTGATATGTCCAAACCTTGTTTATCAACTTGAATATGCTTACTATATGACATAAAGAAGACTATGTACTTTGGTTTTTCATTTTCTGATTTTTTTGAATTTTGTGCCCATTGAATCTTAGCTAGTCAAATCCTAGGTTTGACCAAAGATTTAGACAAGTTTAACACGTGAAAACGAATAAGTAAGCTTGGATCCTTCTTAGTCACTCTAAAATGAAGCTTTTGGGAGGTTCTTGAAATTTCCATGTTTGAAACCCAAAACCACTTCTCTTCATGATTGACTGAGTTTAATTAGGGTTTTAGGGGTAGATATATACATGATTTTTCTGGTTTGAATATATATGTCTAGACCTTGTTTATCAACTTGAATGCTTACTATACATATGACATAAGAATGCTATGTGCTTTGGTTTTTCATTCTTTTGATTTTTTCTGAATTTTTAGGGCCATTTGAATCTTGGTCAAATCCTTGGTTTGACCAAGATTTAAACAAGTTTAAAACATGAAAATGAAAAGGGAAGTATGTATCCTTCTTAGTCACTCTAAAATGAAGCTTTTGGGATGTTCTTGAAATTTCAATGTTTGAAACCCAAAACGACTTCCCTTCATGCTAGACTTCATAAGATCGAAAGGGGGTAGATACACGATTTGTCTGGTTTGGATATATCTAGACCTTGTTTATCAACTTGATTGCTTACGATATGACATAAGAAGACTATGTGATTTGGTTTTCCATTTTTCTGATTTTTTTAATTTTTTGCCCACCCATTTGTATCTTCGTCAAATCCTAGGTTTGACCAAGATAATTAAAACAAGTTTTATAAAACATGAAAATGAAAAGGGAAGCATGTATCCTTCTTAGGCACTCTAAAATGAAGCTTTTGGGAGTTTTTTGAAATTTCCATGTTTGAAACCCAAAACCACATCTGTTCACATGCTTGACTTCATAAGACAGAGTTTAGGGGTTAGGGGTATAGATACATGATTTGTCTGGTTTGAATATGTCTAGACATTGTTTATCAACTTTAATGCTTACTATATGACATAAGAAAAATAATGTCATGTAAATGAGTTAACTTGGATTTCCTACCCTTGAATCCATAGGAAACTTTGCTCTAATGCACTATACTAATCAACCGAGTTTTTACACCAACAGGTCTGTCACTTACGTGTGGTGCCCATGCGTGAGGTCCCACACTTCAGTGAGCACAAGTCACGTGCAATAGGTACGCAAACTCCCAGCCATCTTCTTCGTCAAGAGAAGACGCATCGGGATGCGTCTTTGAGTGTCTGTGGGTCATACGGATCCTTCGGTTGTCCCTCTCACAAAAAAAAAACAAATCTCTCTCATTCTCGGCCTCACCGACTCGCTCGCTCGCTCGCTCGCACCTCCTGCTCCCTGACAAACCCTGCACAAAAGTCAACATCATCACCCGAAAAAGGGGAGACACCATAATTCTCTCCCTTCTTCTCTCCTTCCGAGTGATCCCTCTTCCTCCGAGTTTCGGTTTTCATTTTTCTGATTTTTTTAATTTTCTGCGCATTTGAATCTTGGTCAAATCCTAGGTTTGACCAAGATTTAAACAAGTTTAAAACATGAAAATAAAATGGTAAGCATGGATCCTTCTTAGTCTCCCGAAAATGAAGCTTTTTTTTTGAAATTTCCATGTTTGAAACCAAAACCACTTCTCTTCATGCTTGACTTCATAAGACATAGTTTAGGGTTAGGGGTAGATATATACATGATTTTTCTGGTTTGAATATGTCTAGACCTTGTTTATCAACTTGAATGCTAGCTTACTATATATGACATAAGAATGCTATGTGCTTTGGTTTTTCATTCTTTTGATTTTTTCTGAATTTTTATGCCCATTTGAATCTTGGTCAAATCCTAGGTTTGACCAAGATTTAAACAGTTTAAAACATGAAAATGAGTAGGGAAGTGATACGTCCCAAACGTATCTATAATTTCTTATGTTCCATGCTACTTTATTGATGATATCTACATGTTTTATACACATTATATGTCATTATTATGCATTTTCTGGAACTAACCTATTAACAAGATGCCACAGTGCCAGTTTCTGTTTATTATGTCTGTTTATTGCAGAAAAGGCCCAAAAACCAAAGTGCTCGGAAAAATCCAGAAAAATCACATAAATTCTATTCCGCCAGAAGACTGGCAGCCGGGGGGGGAGGCCAGGCCTCCTCCCCATAGGCCCGGCGCGGCCTGGAGGGTGGTCACCCCACCCTGTGGGGTCTCGGGACTCTTCCGACTCCGACTCTTCGCCTATTTAAGCGTAGTGACCCTCGAAGCTTGATACACTCTTCAGAAACTCCAGAAAACATCCGAACGCCATGTGGCTCAATTCGGGGGACGAAGTCTCTGATCATTTTTCTTGGGACGAGTGCCCACAGTCATCTCCACCGCCCCGTCTCACCGCCATGCTTACACTTGCATCGCTGTCTCCATGATAAGGAGGGAGTAATTCACCCACGGGAGACTGAAGACTCTACAGTAGCTATGTGGTTAATCTCTCTCTGTACTCCAATACAATGATCTCATGAATTGCTTTGCATGATTGAGATCCATATGATGAGCTTTGTATCGCTACTAGTCTATGTGCTACTCATGTGATGTTATTAAAGTAGTCTATTCCTCCTGCATGGTGTAAAGGTGATTAGTGTGTGCACCGTGTGGTTCTTGTCGTAGGCTATGATCATGATCTCTTGTAGATCGTGGAGTTAATTGTCATTATGATAGTATTGATGTGATCTATTCCTCCTTCATAGTGTAATGTGGACAGTGTGTGCGCTATGTTAGTTCTTGGTTTATTTTGCAATGATCTATTATGCTCTAAGGTTACTTAAACATGAATATCGAGTGTTGTGGAGCTTGTTAACTCCGCATTGAGGGTTCGTGTAATCCTACACAACGAATGATGTTCATTATCAAACAAGAGTGTATGTAGCACATATGAGAAGAAGTATTTATTATGCGATCAATGTTGAGAGTGTCCACTAGTGAAAGTATGAGTCCCTAGACTTGTTTCCAATACGAAAACACCGTTTTATTTGCTTTGTTATGTTGCATGTTTACTCGCTGCCATATTTTATTCAGATTGCTATTACCACTCATATACATCCATATTACTTGTATTTCACTATCTCTTCGCCGAACTAGTGCACCTATAACAAGTGTATTTGGTGTGTTGGGGACACAAGAGACTTCTTGCTTTGTGATTACAGGGTTGCTTGAGAGGGATACCTTTGACCTCTTCCTCCACGAGATCGATAAACCTTAGGGATCCCATGAGGGAAACTTGCTGCTGTTCTACAAACCTTTGCTCTTGGAGGCCCAACACTGTCTACAAGAATAAGCTCCCGTGAGCATCAAAGCACTTTTACAGAAGCTTGTAGATTCTTAGAAGTCAGAGGAAAGGTAAAACTCCTCCGGTTGAGGTAGCTCTTTTCTGGCACCATTGTGTGTTTGCTCGAAGCTATTTCCTTTATGACTCACAATTGCGACATTTCTTTCTTGTTTTCACTAGTTAGGCATAATGGAAACAATGGCTTCTTATTCTATTTCCCGATTTAAGACATCGACTGCTTTGATGCGAAAATTAAAAAACCTATAACCTTATTTACATATAGTAGCATGTTATTAGTATGAATGCAATTAGTGCTAATGCATATGAAGAAGTCTAAGTTGGGGAAGCTAGTTTACATCTGTATCTTTTTTGCTCCTCAGCTTTGGAAGACTATTTTGCTCTGATAATGCTTTATCTCCCATGGGCGATAACTTAATGGTGCTTCTGATATTTTAAATCCACCTGCTGAAAGTATTCCGTCTAAAATACCTATGAAAATTATTGACGTGTTATGGATAACCGCTAAAGGGGACAACTGTCCATCCTGGAGATCCGTTACTGTTTTTGCATGAACCATGCGGGTTATTCAAGTGTGCAAGAAAAGTTCTGATAGACAACGTCCCAAAATCGTCAACTAAGGGCATTTTTCGTCGCCTATGGGCCTAACCCGACGATATGGGTTCCGTTGTCGAAACTGCGTCAGGCAAAGTCCAACGACGATTTTTTCGGTCCGTCGCGCTTGGGCGCCCTTCCGCCACGGAAAATCGGACCGTTGCGCGTGTTTCCGGGAGCCCGTTGACTGCTGACGTCATGCAAACTGACACGTGGCAGACGCCGTTAACTGCCAGTTAACGGCGTTAACCGGCTGAAACCCCGTGGTAGATGGTAGGCCCACACGAGGCCTGCCACGTCTTAAGCGGGCCGGGCCAGATGACATAGTTTGACCGGTCAACTATATAGCTGGGCTGGTCCATTAGTTACGTGGGCCGGGCCTAACTTTAAGGTTGATGGTCAAAATTAAATGGGCCGCCCATTTAACATGTGGGGTCCACTTACAGAATGGGCCGCCCAAGAAGCAAGTGGGCTAAAGCTCTCATGTGGGTCCCACTTTCTGGTAAAGTCTACCATTTAGTGTGTGGGGTCCACTGTATAAGTGGGCCGGGCCAAAAACACGGGTGGGTCCCACTTTCCGGTTAAAGGGCCGGCCCATTTCGTTTGTGGGGTCCACCATATATGGGCCACTAACAAAATAGTCGGCCAAAAACACGGGTGGGTCCCACTTTCCTGTTAAGGGGCCCATTTGGATGGGGGTCAATTATAGCGTGGGCCGGCCCAAGATTGCGGGCCAAAAACACGGGTGGGTCCCACTTTCCTGTAAAGGGCCAAATTGGTATGTGGTCCACCATATAGTTGGGCGCCCAACAAGATAGTGGGCGGCCAAAAACACAGTGGGTCCCACTTTCCTATTAAAGGGCTACATTTAGATGTGGGACCACCATATAGCAGTGGGCCGCCCAACAAGATAGTGGGGGATAGCACAAATGTGGGTCCCACTTTCTGTTAAAGGGTAACTAGTATGTGGGGTCCACTATATAGCAAGTGAACTGGCCAACAAGATATTGGGCAGCCAAAAACACAGTGGGTCCCACTTTCCTCTTAAAGGGCCGGCCCATTTATTATGTGGGCTCCACCAAAGCAAATGGCTGCCCAACTAATTAGTGGGCAGCCCAGAGTTGGTGGGTCCACCTTAAAGCAAGTGGGCCCGCCCAATTAGTGTGTGGGGTCCATCAGAAATCAAATGGTGGCTCAAGAAGTAATGGGCAGCAGTTTAGTTGTCTTTGTTATATACACATAATATGCGCTTTAGGATTTTAAGGCTGCACATATGTGATTTAATTGGCCGGTTAAGGGATGGGAATTCGTGATTTAGATCTATTTACGCAAAGCATTGATTTCTGTCGGATAGCCTCACTTACCACAAGCACCAAAGAAAAAATGCGCGAAAGAACTATAAAAACTAACTAAATATTACATCAGCTGCAAGGCATTGAAAAAATATTACAGAACCCAGAGAAATTGAATGGTAATTAAACCTAGCAATACAATGAAGCGATCCGGCAATCTTTTAAGTTGTCCATGCAGCACCTATATCTGAAACAAAGACATTACAAGTTAAGACAGCAACAATGGAAAGGCAATGACACTACAATATTGTTTGGCAAAGAATTTGGAACTCATCATTTCGTCGTTATAACAAGATCATTGTAATGCGCACAATAAGCAAACAAAGAGTGCATGCCGCATACCAACAGCCAATATAACAGAGCATGTTAGAATGAAACAACAGACTTACTACTGTCGAGTCCCATGCAAACCAACATGTTCAGGGAGTACAAAATTGGCATGAACAACATAGTAGCAGGCTATAAATTTTGTAACAACGACTGAGCAAGATGAAGTTATGATGGCTACATCTACAGAGCAGGGAATGTAAACCAAAAATAGAAGTTACGATGGCAAAAGCTAAAGAGGAGGGAATGTGAACCAACATGTGCCAAGTGAACTAAATAATACTCCTGAACTTATAGTGAAGGGGATGCAAATCAAGATGTTTCGGGATATAAACTTGTAATGAGCAACACATAGAGGATAGTTAATGTTGGAGCTTAGGATGGACCAGATACAGAATATAGTGGGATCACCTGTGAACTTGTATAAGAGGGAATGCAAACCAATATGTTCAGCTTTCCATATGTGAGCGTCATGCCAAGTCAGAGAAACAAGTCAATAATGCAGCTTTTGAAGAACAAGATGGCACGCAAAATTATTATCTAGTAGTATGACAAGTTTATTTGTACTACAGGCTAGATAGCAGAGTGATAGCATGCCAAACTAAGTCCTTACTTTGTTAGCTTACAATGAACTAGATACAAAACAATGGCATCACCTGTAGTACAGGGAATGCAAGCCAACATGTTCATGGAGTAAAAAATTGGCACAAACAACATAGTAGCAGGCCATAATTTTTGTAACAACGACTGAGCAAGATAAAGTTATGATGGCTAGATCTACAGAGCAGGGAATGTAAACCAAATATAGAAGTTACGATGCCAAAAGCTATAGAGCAGGGAATGCGAACCAACATGTGCAATTACTTAAAATTGGCCATGAACTAAATAATAGCAGGATGTTACTATAATACCTACAGTATAATTTTTGTAACAACGACTGAGCAAGATAGAAGTTATGATGGCTACATCTACAGAGCAGGGAATGCAAACCAAAATGTTCAATCGCTTAAAGTTAGCAATGAAGTAGAAAATAGCAAGGTGTTACGGTCATAGCTAGGAATGAACTAAAAGAGCTTCAGACAAACAAGCATCTGAACCCAGAACATGGCGCTAAAACAAGGGACTTACATTAGGAGAAGCACTCTGTGGGAGTCACAGCAGATCTTCCTGGGGTTGATAGATCCGGTGATGAAGTACGCTACATGTGCTACTTGGGGTTGGAGAGACGGCCATTACACTTCATGGTTACTCATCTCATCTGCAAAAACGTAACGGCGCGTCGTTAGCACAAACAGGTTCCCCCAAGATTAAACAAGAACTTGCAGGCAAGCAATAGAAAAGCGACAGTAGAAGAGTTTAGATCATACACGGCGCCGGTGAAGCAGATCCGGTTCATGCACAGCGGTGTCGGTGAGCAAGATCCGATAGGTGACGACGGATCCGGCAAGCGGCTCCTGGGCGACGAGCTGAAGCGACTGCGGTAGACTGCTGGATGAGCATATGGTTTCGAGGTTCGGCGGGGATGATCCGGTCCGGTTGATGACGGCGTCGATGAAGCGGCTCCGGCAGGCAGCCGGATGACGAGGATCGCGAGGCCTCGGGTAGGCCAGGGAAGTCCGGCGGGGATGTTCCGGTGCGGTGGTCGTGGAGGTGGGAGAGAGAGGGACTTGGGAAGTTCCGGTGGGTGGTCTCAGAGGAGAGAGTGAGGGAAATGAATTTTTTTTCGGGGAGTTTCCGGAGCTAGGGAGGTGGTGATCGAAAAAAAATGACGGGTAGACCCCCCACCAACCGACTTATACATGGACATTGTTGTCATCTTTACGAGGGTAGAATGGGAAGTTAGAAGCGTGTGAAATATTTGTATTTTTCGGGCGGGAAGTTTTGCCGCTGGAATGAGATTTCGAATTTGGCTACAGTCCAAGTAATACAAAAATATGAGACCGTACTAGTACGGCCAAATGTCACATCAATTCATCATCACGTTGAAAATCGGTTACGACGATCATAATTATTGGCCGTTGGCACAACAGTTCTCCAACGCTTGATCCAACGGTCAAAGTTCCTTTTTTTTAAGAGAACGGTCAAAATTCATTGGATTCGCTCGGGAACAGCGCGCGCCAAAACGAGTCAGACGAAGATGTTTCTAGAGTTCTCACGGACGCGTCTTGGCGATACATTGAATGCAAATCTTGCAAGGTCAAAAAAAATGCAAATCTTGCAGGATCGTATGTGGCTGCTATGAGCTGAAGTACTCCATGAAACCGTGAACATACATGTAGATGGGAATCCCATGTAGACGATCTGAAGAACGACCCGCTGCATCTTTCACAAATCCATCTACATGACATGATAAACTTTAATTAAGAAGCAGCCACGTAACAATTATTGCCCAAAATCTAACGGGTTCGACAATAAGCTGGTAATTCTCTATTATATATAAACACCAAAAAAATATAGCAAGTAAGAAAGGAGTGTCAATGCCACCAGGACTTACAAAAAAAGGGAATTAGCACTTTGTAATCTCTTTGTTTTTACACATACCTTCTGCTCAGGAATCCAGGGCCTAGGGTCACATCAAGTCATAATCAGAAACCAAAGTCGGTTCCCATGTTCTCCAATTCAAAACGCGTACAAAATATTTCAGTGTGTGAAATAATGTTGAGATTTTGAATTAGAGGGTTGTTAAGCTATTGATTATATGGAGTCGAAATTTGGTAGCATACATAAGTATCTCTGTTCACAACTCACCTGTACAGAAGCAGGAACAGCTGTTGTGTTGCAGCACAACACAAAGGAGAAGCCACTGTTCCGTTCATTGCACTCAATACAGCGATGAATGAACCAGACCAGTTGACAAGCTTCTAGACCAGTATGTAGAAAGATGGAAATCAATGGATCACAGAAAATCATCAGTGTCAAGCTTTAATGCACTAGCCAACGCGACCAAAAGTCCGAACTGATGGAAAGGGCTAGGCAATCCACTTTATACATCGCAACAAAAAGTCCAAACTGACAGAAAAGGCTAGACCGGGAGAAGAGAAGAGAAGGTTTGTGAAAGCGATGACTCGAACTTGAGACTATGGGCTCTGATACCACGTCAAGCTTCATCCACGAGCCAACGGAACCAAAAGTCAGAACTGATGGAAAGGGCTAGGCAATCCACTTATAATATTAACAATCAGCAGGGTTCCGGTTCAAAAAAATCCACATCACAACAAGGAAACGACCACCAAGATCATAGCAATTGCAGATAAATGCACCTACGAAATATGCTCAGACTAAGGAACCATTTTACAAGACAAAGGTAATGACCTGTCACTGTCCCCGTTCATCTCCAATTATCTAGCAGATACTCTTCTTACTACTTACTAGCATTCCTAACCTGCTCCAGTAGGGCCTCCTTCTGTGCTGCTATCGTTCTAAAATTGTCGACTTCTAGTCTTAGCGCAGCTGATGCAGCTCGTTCTACTTGGAGTTGCTCCTTTAGAACTTGAGCATGCAAATACTTTGACTTGGACATGGACTTGCACTTCAGCAGTCCAGCATTCCGTAAGAAAGTGTTTTTGGCAATGCCTTTCTTTTTTATTGCCATAGAAAATGCCTTCACACATTCTTCATCGGTTTTTTCCAGACCGTTTTTACCGGTTTTTGCCATCTCTAATTTCATATCTTCCTGCAAAAAATTCAGTTCGTACACATGTGTAAACATGATAGTTACTACAGAGAAACTTGCTGATAGTAGATTTATCATGTGTATGACCTACTTTTATTCCTACAGTTTGGCATGTCTGATTCACATCACATGAATTTTAATAAACATATATAATATCATATTGACATGTACTTTACTACTCCTATAAGTTGGGATGTGAGTCGTCACAAAATTTCAATCTTTGAGAAGACTTACAAGAACACTCTGTGCGACTTCTCCAATCACTTCAAGTTTGTTCTTCTGGCATGCTTCAAAAATCTCTGGCAGAGTCATCTCTTTGTTTGGTTCCCTTTTACTTGCATTATGTAACATCTGCATTTTAGTACTACCATTTATAAATCGAATAACGTGGTTGAAATGGAGGATCATAATATAAGCTGCACACTGGTGTATATACTCTGCATGATCTTTTACTAAAATATTTCTAAATAGCAGTATAAAACAACATGTCCTTACTTTTTGCCGAATGTGCACTATAAGGTTACGAGATCCCGTACGGCTAGGTAAAAGTAGTTTACCGCGGTTTTCCTGATTCTGTTTAGCCAAATTCTGCAAAAAGGAGACTAGTGAGACACTGCTATAAATAAGAATCCAAGATGTGATCTGGTCTCAGTCTTACAAATCATACCATATTCTTTGGATCAGACCAGTGCTTCACAAGATCTCCCCACTGTTTGTCAGTCATTTGCTTAAAAGGAGATATAGTTGGAACACTCCCAGTAATCTTTCCAGTGAAGTATTTCTTCTTTAGCCTGCTGCGATACTGGCGCAGACAGTCTGAGAATAGACTGTTGAGAACATGCTTTACTTCCTCTTGGTCCTCATCGAACTCGAACCTTAACTGTTCACAACAATATAAACCGTTGGTGTGATATACATAGATCCAACAACAAGCTAGAAGGAACGGGACGTGCCAATGTGGTATACTAGTATGAGTAACATTACCAAGAGAAAGATGACTTACGTGTAACCTGTGCACTAATTTTTCAAAATGCGCAGAGGTGTCTACGTGCTCTTTCCATGTTGGGAAGATAGGAATTTCATTCCTGACGAAAATTCCTACATCCGATGCTAATTTACAAGATTCTTCTGGGTCCAGTGGCCTTCTGCCACCTACGATAGATGAAAGGCGAAATCTTGATTCCATCCCAGCAAGCTTAGCTACGAACATTTTCCCTACTGTTGGGCCCCTCGTTTTTCTTGATCGTGGTGCAACTACAAAGTTAAGCATTACATCAAGCTATCAAGGTAGGTATAACGGAGAATGAAACTATAAGCATTATATATATATCTCTATAAAGTATAACTTTATAACGGAGAATGAAACTATAAGCATTGGAAAATGTACCTTCTTCGGTGTGGGGCTCATCCTCAGGGGAGTTGTCTATGGCAGGACTAATATGGGTCAGTGGGAGATCATCAACAGTTTGTTGATGTTGTGCTAGCAGTGTTTGGCCAGTTGTGGTTGTGTCAGCTGGGACTGGTACAGTGTGTCCTTGGGCAGTATTTCCTACCACAGCTACTGCTGATCCCAATTGTGGCTGAGAAGTTGCCGTGGAAACTTGTTCTGCTGCCAATTGTTGTTGAGAAGTTGCTGTGGAAACTGGTTCTGCTGCCAATTGTGGCTGAGAAGTTGCTGTGGAAACTGGTTCTGCTGCCGATTGTCGCTGGTTGACTGGATTGGTAACAGGTGGCTGATTCAACCGCTTGGGGTGTTCACCACGTTTTTTTATTTCAGTACTCTTAGAATTTTCGTTATTTTCTTCAACTGGTGCCATGAATCGCTGAGACTGTCTAGTAGCAGAAGCAGGTTTCTTTTTTGGTTGCAGCTGTTCTATCACCGATTCAGGTGCCTGTTGAATGGTCTTCCTCTCATTGGTGGTTCCTGCGAAATTCTTACTTGAAGCTGCAGATTCCTAGCACACATAAACGATATTTCAGTCTACAGAAGTCCCATATATGATGATATGCAAATGGAATAGAATGAAGAACAGTAAAGGATGACGTGCATGCTGAAACATATATATGATGCATTAAGGAGACCTAGAGGTGGCATGTGAACATGTTTGGTGGGATTCAGGATACAAGTATACAACACATGGAAGTTGCAAAACAGATATCTCAAAGTAAAAACACAGAAATCACCTGGTGGGGTTGAGGAGAATGGTCAGGCAAGGCATCTTCCTGAGTCAGCTCTCCAAGAGGCTCAGCATGATCAAATTGTGAATCATAACATTGTTCTTTATCTTTGGGAAGGGGAAAGGGTTCTTCTCCGATTTTGTTCAGGTTTGCACTAGAGGCAATAGCGTTACACATGTTTGTGCCCACACGGCTTGCATATCTTATACATATATTCCGTATCCGTTTCTCTTTTAATTCATTCTTCTGTATTGCAATAATATCTAGCATGCATTACAAAAAAAATGCTAATGAGATGGCGGTGCAAGTAAGCAAAAAAATACTTTTCGAAATCACATGCATAACGAATGCGGCCATATCAACCTTCTTGGAAGTCGGCGCGTGTACGCTTTGGTTTCCTGCCGTCGACCATGGAAGCGCCCATCTCTCCAGTCCGGTGGACGGAAGGAGTCGGGGATTAAGATACGAGAACCCGGCGATGGTGACTGTCGCTGACAAGGCGGCGGTGGAAGTCGGCTACGGAGGAGCTCGTATGGTACAGTGGTCGTCGGTGGGGGTGGGGGAGGTGGAAGCTACTCCGGCTTGCTAAAAAGCAAGGGAGACGGCGGAACGTCGTCGGTCACTACGGTGGCCGATGAGAAGGCAGTAGTGCTGGTGTGGGAGTGGGACAGTGGGCCGGCGCCGGCGTGTGAGATGATCCGGTGGGTCATGCAGGGTGGAAGCGTGAGAGAGAGATGCGGGGTTCGGCGCCGCCGGTGATAGGTCTGAATTGAGCGGTCCGGGGGGATAAGATCGACACTGTACTTATTTCACATCGCTTTGAATTTTGGAAGCGGGGGGGGGATTTGGCGGGAATTTTGGGGCAGAGTTGAAATTATTACTGGTTGCTGGAAAACTGTGGAACCCTAGCCTACGAAATCCCAAGTCTGAAGCTGAGGGCCCTTTTGCTGTGGCTTTTTGGCTTTTGGATTTTGGAAGCCAAAAGAATATAATATTTGTTTTTGGCTTCCAAAATCCAAAAGCCAAAAAGGCAAAAAAAAAAAAAAGGCACAACAAAAGGGCCCTGAGTATGTTCGGGTTCAAGGGGATATGCTTGTTGGTTCTTGGGTGCATATGATCTCTTTATTTCGAAATTCATCTTCTATACATTTTGAAATGTCAAAAAAGAATAAAACGAAAAATGCATGTGTACTTCTTCGCTTGCTTTATACACATAAAATATTTCAATGGAAAAATCGAATAGTAATTTGGGCTATGTAAAAAAGAGTTACTCCGTAAAAAAATTGTGCTAACCATAAGGCTTTTTATGAGACATGTTTTCTCTCTTTTTTTACATCGACCATGAAAAAAACTTGTTTTTTTACATCAACCATGAAAAATACTTTTTTTACATCGACCATGAAAAATACTAGGAATTTGCTAAGAGCATCCACAACGTGTAGCCAAAAGTGGTTCCATATTTGATTTTTGGCTTTTTGAACTAGTTCCATACATTGTAGAGGTAGTTCCAAAACCAGAAAAACAGGGAACCGGAGCAAATAGGTGCTCCGATGCCAAATTTCACTTTTGGCATTTGGAACTAGTTCCCTACATTGTGAGAGTAGTTCCATATTGGCTTTATGAGTTGTTTTAGCTTGATGGCGGGACCCACGTTATAAATATTTGGAACCACTACATTGTGGAGCTATTGCTATATTTCACACCAAAGCCAAATTCACCATCGTATCAGATTTGGCAATAGCAACATTGTGGATAGCCTAAAGTTATATTTTCCATCTTGTACACAATTAAAAATATCTTTAAAACAAACAAATCTCTATGTCTAGGTGTACCATCTCTACTAGTACTAGTATATATACACGTGCCTTGCACGTGAGGGCTCTTTTTTTTAGTGAAACAACTTCGACGCAATAAGAATTCGATCTTTTTTTTAACAAAGGAGGGGGGCCCAAGGGCTTGGATACCATTAAGTGCAACAGAGGGGTACATATTACAGATTGCAGTCAATAGTCACTTGGGTTGAAAGCCAATGCAAGCCCGCCTACATGATAGCAGGATTTTGTGAAGCTTTTTAACTTAATTGGTCAAACATGCGAAGCATGTGCCATTTACTTGTACAACTTTATCGGAAAAAAATACTTGTACAAGCTAGTTCCCCTAAGTACTACCAGCACATAAGTAAACAAAAGAACCAGGGACATCATCAACTGAAAACAACAATCTATTCATATAGCGGCTCTTGCATCACCCTTTGAAAATCATCTACCTGCAAAGATGAGTGCAGAGTTTCTGCTCGTGCTTTCACCTGTTCCAAGATCGTCCAGTTGATCTCATGGACATCTGCATCAGCCAAAGCGGTAACCAAGTTGCCAGCCACTAGCTTCTGCAGATCAGCAACAGCATGTAGGCCATCTTGAATTGTAGAATTCCATCCTCGGTTCATTTCTTTGTTCCGCCAAGTGGCCACATCCAAGTCCTTTTGAAGACGCCTAATCTTAGCTTCCCCAGTGCCACATCCTTCTGTTTTGTTCCTACAAACGTTTGCATCACTGGAACTCTGGACATCTGTGCTACAATGCTGCTTGGCAGGGACATGAGCAGTCACTTGCTTCTGCGATTTGCCATGCATAAAATCAATCAGCAGATTAAAAGGAAATATGTTGGTTGATTCATGTCACCACTTTCAGCAACCCATGAGTTTCTAAACCTTAAATGGAGTCTAAAACATTGCAATAAAAGGGTGGGTGCATCATTTGGATGCAGAGGCCGGGGCGACCCTATTTTCAAGAAAAAATTAGGAAATCTGAAATCTATATCTATATCTCTACCATCTATACCACTCCACTCCTGTTGACAGTTTGATCTCTTTCAGTACATTAGATTATGTCATGTTTAAAACACTATTATAAAATTACCTCCTTAATGTTGAGCTCAGGAGGATCCAGATGTGCTGATCCTAGGCGGCCACTCAAATGATTGCTTGCTAGAACAATAGGACCAAATCCCGCCTCCTTTCTACCAATGTCTGCATCACTGGCGCGCTCACTGTCTTTGTTAGGAACATGAGCAGTGGCTAGCTGCTGCAAATCAAAGTTCATCAAATCAATCAGCAAACAAGACATATGAAATTTGAGCAGTGCGGCTAAATACCTTCTTCAGCAGCTGCCCCACGGAATCGTCCTTTTGGCGGCACATCACACGTTTGAAAAATCTCGGCAACGACTTGGGGTGCGGTGATTTTGTCCCATTCCACAGTATGCCGAGCTTGGCTGCAATTATCATATTCTGCAAGATATTTTGCCTCCGAGATTCTTCGTAGGCATTCTCGAGGGGAATATCTAGCAGGCATTACAAAAAAAAACAGATGCTAATAACAAGCAGTGGAAGCAAGCAATAAACTAGTCTCGGAAATCAAATACGGAGTACATAACAAAAGCTGCCGGACAAAGTGTTCAACCTTGGTCGACTGGGGAGGTGGCGCGTTGGCCGTTCGGTTTGGTTCGGTGGATCATGGTGGCGCTTTGTGTACCGATCTCGCCGGCCGGTAAGATGAACCAGTGAGTCGGGGAAGCAGATCCGACGAAGCGGACGGAGTGTGGTTGACGGCGTCGCTGAGCTGGCTCCGGTGCGGTGGATGTCGGCTACGGATGGAGGACTGAGAGGGAGCGAGACGGACTAGGTGCGAGGTAGGGAGAGAGGCCCTTGCTTGTCCGTGGGTGGGGCTGGATATAGGGGAAATGAAAGCGAGGTAGGAAGATAGCATCCTGCTAATTTATGGTGCTGAACTAGAAAATCCCGCCAATATATGGTGCTGAATTGCGGGCGGCTCATAGCTTGTGCACAAATAAAATGGGAAAATCCAAAAAATGTAGTTCAACAAAAAAAACTCTAGTAGGCAAAGTCGCTAGCTCGCCATGAGAAGATGCACTCCGCCAACAAAATGTCATGACAAGCTAGTTTGCTATGGATCTTGCATTAACCCTGCTCGATAAAATGGTGGGCAAAAAAAGACAAGCTAAATCAAAAATAATGGTGGTAGAAAGATGTAACTCTCAAATGTAAACTCTACTAAACAGGGCCAGCTCAAAAATATGCCTCATATTATTAGTACTTCCTCCGGTCCATATTAACTGCCATCTGAGTTTCTCTTTTTTGTTTCTCGATGTATGTTTCGAATTTTGATCTGAAATTTTTAGGGGTTATCTTAATATGAGCTGTGAACGTGCATGATTTGTTTCAGATTTTTTTCGCAATGTTTAAATTTGGATTTAGGCCGCATGTCACCTCGCTACCGCTCGAGAAATGGAGCCCCTCTCCGCTGGGCTCCATAAAAGCTTCACTGTTCGTGTCAGACTGTTGAAGACACTGGCAAGTGCATGTCAGGGGGACAGAGAATAAATTTCGTCCACGCGTCGGCGCGTGCTGTCTACCCCAAACCCTAAACTCTGTCTTTATGAAGTCAAGCATGCATGAAGAGAAGTGGTTTTTGGTTTCAAACATGGAAATTTCAAAAACCCTCTCAAGAGCTACATTTTGGAGTGACTAATTTTTCATATTCATGATTTAAACTTGTTTAAATGGGCATAAAAATAGGCATAAAATTCAAAATAAATCAAAATAAATGAAAAACCAAGGCACATAGTCTTCCTATGTCATATAGTAAGCATTCAATTAAGTTGATAAACAAGGTCTAGACATATTCGAACCAGAAAAATCATGTATCTACCCCCTAACCCTAAACTCTGTCTTATGAAGTCAAGCATGAAGAGATGTGGTTTTTGGTTTCAAACATGGAAATTTCGAAAACCCTCCCAAGAGCTTCATTTTGGAGTGACTAAGAAGCATACATGCTTACTTTTTTATATTCATGTTTTAAACTTGTTCAAATCTTGGTCAAACCTAGGATTTGACCAAGATTAAAATGGGCATAAAAAAAAAAAACAAAGCACATAGTCTGTGTATGTCATATAGTAAGCATTCAAGTTGATAAACAAGGTCTAGACATATTCAAACCAGAAAAATCATGGAAATTTCAAAAACCTCCCACGAGCTTCATTTTGGAGTGACTAAGAAGGATCGATGCAGGTTACGTTTCATATTATTCATGTTTTAAACTTGTTTAAATCTTGGTCCAACCTAGGATTTGACCAAGATTCAACAAATGGGGATAAAAAAATGAAAACCCAATGCACATAGTCTTCTTATGTCATATAATAAGCATACAATTAAGTTGATAAACAAGGTCTAGACATATTCAAACCAAAAAAAACATGTATGTGGCTACCCCTAACCCTAAACTCTGTCTTATGAAGTCAAGCATGAAGAGATGTGGTTTTTGGTTTCAAACATGGAAATTTCAAAAACCCCTTCCAAGAGCTTCATTTTGGAGTGACTAAGAAGCATACATGCTTACCTTTTCATATATATTCATGTTTTAAACTTGTTCAAATCTTGGTCAAACCTAGGATTTGACAAAGATTCAAATGGGCATAAAAATTCAAATAAAATGAATACCAAGGTCTTCTTATGTCATATAGTATGTGCGCATTCACTTAAGTTGATAAACAAGGTCTAGACATATTAAACCTAAAAAATCATGCATGTATCTACCCCTAACCCTAAACTCTGTCTTATAAAGTCAAGCATGCATGGTGAAGATAAGTGGTTTTTGGTTTCAAACATGGAAATTTCAAAAACCCTCCTAATTAAGAGCTTCATTTTGGAGTGACTAAGAAGGATACATGCTTACTTTTACATATTCATGTTTTAAACTTGTTTAAGTCGTGGTCAAACCTAGGATTTGACCAAGATTTAAATGGGCATAAAAATTCAAAAACAAAATCAAAAACCAAAGCAAGTCTTTGCATGTCATATAGTAAGCATTCAAGTTGATAAACAAGGTCTAGACATATTCAAACCAGAAAATCATGTATATATCTACCCCTAACCCTAAACTCTATCTTTATGAAGTCAAGCATGCATGAAGAGAAGTGGTTTTAGGTTTCAAACATGGAAATTTCAAAAACCATCCCAAGAGCTACATTTTGGAGTGACTAAGAAGGATATATAGATGCTTAATTTTGCATATTCATGATTTAAACTTGTTCAAATCTTGGTCAAACCTATGATTTGACCAAGATTCAAATGGGCATTAAAAATAGAAAAATGAAAAACCAAAGCACATAATCTTCTTATGTCATATAGTAAGCATTAAAGTTGATAAACACAAGGTCTAGACATATTCAAACCATACAAATCATGTATCTACCCCTAACCCTAAACTTTGTCTTATGAAGTCAAGCATGAAGAGATGTGGTTTTTGGTTTCAAACATGGAAATTTCAAATACCCTTCCAAGAGCTTCATTTTGGAGTGACTAAGAAGCATACATGCTTACCTTTTCATATTCATGTTTTAAACTTGTTCAAATCTTGGTCAAACCTAGGATTTGACCAAGATTCAAATGGGCATAAAAATTCAAAAAAAATGAATACCAAGATCTTCTTATGTCATATAGTATGCGCGCAATCAATTAAGTTGATAAACAAGGTATAGACATATTAAACCTGAAAATCATGTATCTACCCCTAACCCTAAACTCTGTCTTATAAAGTCAAGCATGCATGGTGAAGATAAGTGGTTTTTGGTTTCAAACATGGAAATTTCAAAAACCCTCCTAATTAAGAGCTTCATTTTGGAGTGACTAAGAAGGATACATGCTTACTTTTCATATTCATGTTTTAAACTTGTTTAAATCTTGGTCAAACCTAGGAAAATCATAAATATATCTACCCCTAACCCTAAACTCTGTCTTATGAAGTCAATCATGAAGAGAAGTGGTTTTGGGTTTCCTACATGGAAATTTCAAAAACCTCCCAAAAACTTCATTTTAGAGTGACTAAGAACGATACATGCTTCCCTTTTCATTTTCATGTTTTAAACTTGTTTACATTATCTTGGTCAAATCTAGGATTTGACAAGATTCAAATGGGCATCAAAATAAAAAAATCAGAAAAATGAAAAACCAAAGCACATAGTTTTCTTATGTCATATAGTAAGCATTCAAGTTGATAAACAAGGTTTATACATATTCAAACCAGACAAATCATGTATCTACCCCCTATCGACCCTAAACTCGGTCTTATGAAGTCTAGCATGAGGAGAAGTCGTTTTGGGTTTCAAACGTTTAAGCCAAAAGCCCCATTTCAAATATTTCAAACTTATTCAAATTTGGTTCAAATTTGAAAGACACACAAGTTATAGCACACATAGTGCATACATTCTCACACATACTGCACTAGATGCTAACCCGGCCTATAGTTTGAGGCCATTGGATGAGGTCGAAAAAAATCTTGGATTAGAAATGGGGTTGTTCGAACCCCGTAGTTGGATTTTTTGAACCTTGATCTGTAGTACTGGGCAAAACCCTAGTTTAACCTATTTAATTATAGATTCGTAGGTCGATTTTTCTACCTTTTTATTATTACTATGCAGCACATGTGTGTTTGCCCGTCGAGTGAAACTCGGAGGAAGAGGGATCACTCGGAAGGAGAGAAGAAGGGAGAGAATTATGGTGTCTCCCCTTTTTCGGGTGATGATGTTGACTTTTGTGCAGGGTTTGTCAGTGAGCAGGAGGTGCGAGCGAGCGAGCGAGCGAGCGAGTCGAGCGAGGCCGAGAATGAGAGAGATTTTTTTTTTTTAGAGGGACGACCGAAGGATCCAGAAGGACCCACAGACTTCCAATACGCATCCTGATGCGTCTTCTCTTGACAAAGAAAATGGCTGGGAGTTTGCGTACCTATTGCACGTGACTTGTGCTCACTGAAGTGTGGGACCTCACGCATGGGCACCACACGTAAGTGACAGACCTGTTGGTGTAAAAGCTCGGTTGATTATTATAGTGCATTAGAACAAAGTTTCCTATGGATTCAAGGGTAGGAAATCCAAGTTAACTCATTTACATGACATTATTTTTCCATGAAGCAAAGTTAACGCACCTATCAATTGGTACATTTTGGAGTGACTAAGAAGGATCCAGGCTTACTTATTCGTTTTCACGTGTAAAACTTGTCTAAATCTTGGTCAAACAAAATTGGCAGAAAATTCAAAAAAAAAACAGAAAAATGAAAAACCAAAGCACATAGTCTTCTTATGTCATGTAGTAAGCATTAAAGTTGATAAACAAGGTCTAGACATATTCAAACCATACTAATCATGTATCTACCCGCTAACCCCTAAACTATGTCTTAAGAAGTCAAGAATGAAGAGAAGTGGTTTTGGGTTTCAAACATGGACATTTCAAAAACCTCCCAAAACTTCATTTTAGGGTGAGTAAGAAGGATACAGGCTTCCCTTTTCATTTTCATGTTCTATACTTGTTTAAATCTTGGTCAAACCTAGGATTTGACCAAGATTCAAATGGGCACAAAAAAATAAAAAAAGCACATAGTGTTCTTATGTCATATCATAAGCATTCAAGTTGATAAACAAGGTCTAGATATATCCAAATTAACCAGACAAATCATGTATCTACCCCCTATCGTCCCTACTTCGTCTTATGAAGTCAAGCATGAAGAGAAGTGGTTTTGGGTTTCAAACATGGAAATTTCAAAAACCTCCCAAAATTCAGCTTCATTTTAGAGCGACTAAGAAGGATCGATGCTTTTACCTTTTCATTTCCATGTTTTAAACTTATTTAAATCTTGGTCAAACCTAGGATTTGACCAAGATTCAAATGGGCATAAAAATTCAGACAAAAAATCTAAAGAATGAAAAACCAAAGCACATAGCCTTCTTAATTATGTCATATAGTAAACACTCAAGTTGATAAATAAGGTCTAGACATATTCAAACCAGAAAAATCATGTGTATATCTACCCCTAACCCTAAACTCTGTATTATGAAGTCAATCTCTAGGATTTGACCAAGATTCAAATGGGCATAAAATAAAAAAAACATAAAAATGAAAAACCAAAGCGCACATAGTCTTCTTATATGTCATATAGTAAGCATTAAAGTTGATAAACAAGGTCTGGACATATTCAAACTAGCTAGACAAATCATGTATCTACCCCTAACCCCTAAACTGTCTTATGACGAAGTCAAGCATGAAGATAAGTGGTTTTGGGTTTCAAACATGGAAATTTCAAAAACCTCCCAAAACTTCATTTTAGGGTGACTAAGAAGGATACAGGCTTCCATTTTTCATTTCCATGTTCTATACTTGTTTAAATCTTGGTCAAACCTAGGATTTGACCAAGATTCAAATGCATCAAAATTCCAAAAAAATCAGAAAAGGAAAAACCAAAGCACATAGTTTTCTTATGTCACATACATATATATAGTAAGCATTCAAAAGTTGATAAACAAGGTCTAGACATATTCAAACCAGACAAATCATGTACCCCCTAACCCTAAACTTTGTCTTAATTATATATGAAGTCAAGCATGAAGCAGAGAAGTGTGGTTTTGGGTTTCAAACATGGAAATTTCAAAAACCTCCCAAAAAGCTTCATTTTAATTAGACTGGCTGGTTAATTAAGAAGGATCCATGATTAATTACCTTTTCATTGTCATGTTTTAAACTTGTTTAAATCTTGGTCGAACCTAGGATTTGACCAAGATTCAAATGGGCATAAAAATTCAGAAAAAAATCGAAAGAATGAAAAACCAAAGCACATAGCCTTCTTATGTCATATAGTAAGCATTCAAGTTGATAAACATGGTCTAGACATATTCAAACCAGAAAAATCATGTATCTACCCCTAACCCTAAACTCTGTCTTATGAAGTCAAGCATGAAAAGAAGTACGGTGGTTTTGGGTTTCAAACATGGTAAATTCAAGAACCTCCCAAAAGCTTCATTTTAGAGTTACTAAGAGAAAGATCCAGACTTAATTACCTTATCATTTTCAAATGTTAAACTTGTTTAAATCTTGCTCAACAAACCTAGGATTTTACCAAGATTCTCAAATGGGCATAAAAATCAAAAAATGAAATACCAATGCACATAGTCCTCTTATGTCATATAGCTAGTAAGCATTCAAGTTGATAAACAAGGTCTAGACATATTCAAACTAGCTAGACAAATCATGTATCTACCCCCTAATTAAAACCCCTAAACTCTGTCTTATGACGAAGTCAAGCATGAAGATAAGTGGTTTTAGGTTTCAAACATGGAAATTTCAAAAACCTCCCAAAATTCAGCTTCATTTTAGAGCGACTAAGAAGGATCGATGCTTTTACCTTTTCATTTCCATGTTTTAAACTTATTTAAATCTTGGTCAAACCTAGGATTTGACCAAGATTCAAATGGGCATAAAAATTATTCAGACAAAAAATCTAAAGAATGAAAAACCAAAGCACATAGCCTTCTTAATTATGTCATATAGTAAACACTCAAGTTGATAAACAAGGTCTAGACATATTCAAACCAGAAAAATCATGTGTATATCTACCCCTACCCCTAAACTCTGTCTTATGAAGTCAATCATGAAGAGAATTGGTTTTGGGTTTCAAACATGGAAATTTCAAGTACGTCCCAAAAGCTTCATATATTTTAGAGTGACTAATTAAGAAGGATCTTGGATTACGTTTTCATTTTCATGCTTGAAACTTGTTTAAATCTTGGTTGAACCTAGGATTTGACCAGAATCAAATGTGCATAAAATTCTTAAAAAAATAGAAAAATGAAAAACAAAAGCACATGGTCTTCTTATGTCATATAGTAAGCATTCAAGTTGATAAACAAGGTTTAGACATATTCAAACCAGACAAATCATGTATCTACCCCCTAACCCTAAACTCGGTCTTATGAAGTCTAGCATGAGGAGAAGTCGTTTTGGGTTTCAAACGTTTAAGCCAAAAGCCCCATTTCAAATATTTCAAACTTATTCAAATTTGGTTCAAATTTGAAAGACACACAAGTTATAGCACACATAGTGCATACATTCTCACACATACTGCACTAGATGCTAACCCGGCCTATAGTTTGAGGCCATTGGATGAGGTCGAAAAAATCTTGGATTAGAAATGGGGTTGTTCGAACCCCGTAGTTGGATTTTTTGAACCTTGATCTGTAGTACTGGGCAAAACCCTAGTTTAACCTATTTAATTATAGATTCGTAGGTCGATTTTTCTACCTTTTTATTATTACTATGCAGCACATGTGTGTTTGCCCGTCGAGTGAAACTCGGAGGAAGAGGGATCACTCGGAAGGAGAGAAGAAGGGAGAGAATTATGGTGTCTCCCCTTTTTCGGGTGATGATGTTGACTTTTGTGCAGGGTTTGTCAGTGAGCAGGAGGTGCGAGCGAGCGAGCGAGCGAGCGAGCGAGCGAGGCCGAGAATGAGAGAGATTTTTTTTTTTTTTTAGAGGGACGACCGAAGGATCCAGAAGGACCCACAGACTTCCAATACGCATCCTGATGCGTCTTTCTCTTGACAAAGAAAATGGCTGGGAGTTTGCGTACCTATTGCACGTGACTTGTGCTCACTGAAGTGTGGGACCTCACGCATGGGCACCACACGTAAGTGACAGACCTGTTGGTGTAAAAACTCGGTTGATTATTATAGTGCATTAGAACAAAGTTTCCTATGGATTCAAGGGTAGGAAATCCAAGTTAACTCATTTACATGACATTATTTTTTCCATGAAGCAAAGTTAACGCACCTATCAATTGGTACATTTTGGAGTGACTAAGAAGGATCCAGGCTTACTTATTCGTTTTCACGTGTAAAACTTGTCTAAATCTTGGTCAAACAAAATTGGCAGAAAATTCAAAAAAAAAAACAGAAAAATGAAAAACCAAAGCACATAGTCTTCTTATGTCATGTAGTAAGCATTAAAGTTGATAAACAAGGTCTAGACATATTCAAACCATACTAATCATGTATCTACCCGCTAACCCCTAAACTATGTCTTAAGAAGTCAAGAATGAAGAGAAGTGGTTTTGGGTTTCAAACATGGACATTTCAAAAACCTCCCAAAACTTCATTTTAGGGTGAGTAAGAAGGATACAGGCTTCCCTTTTCATTTTCATGTTCTATACTTGTTTAAATCTTGGTCAAACCTAGGATTTGACCAAGATTCAAATGGGCACAAAAAAAATAAAAAAAAGCACATAGTGTTCTTATGTCATATCATAAGCATTCAAGTTGATAAACAAGGTCTAGATATATCCAAATTAACCAGACAAATCATGTATCTACCCCCTATCGTCCCTAAACTCTTATGAAGTCAAGCATGAAGAGAAGTGGTTTTGGGTTTCAAACATGGAAATTTCAAAAACCTCCCAAAATTCAGCTTCATTTTAGAGCGACTAAGAAGGATCGATGCTTTTACCTTTTCATTTCCATGTTTTAAACTTATTTAAATCTTGGTCAAACCTAGGATTTGACCAAGATTCAAATGGGCATAAAAATTCAGACAAAAAATCTAAAGAATGAAAAACCAAAGCACATAGCCTTCTTAATTATGTCATATAGTAAACACTCAAGTTGATAAATAAGGTCTAGACATATTCAAACCAGAAAAATCATGTGTATATCTACCCCTAACCCTAAACTCTGTATTATGAAGTCAATCTCTAGGATTTGACCAAGATTCAAATGGGCATAAAATAAAAAAAAACATAAAAATGAAAAACCAAAGCGCACATAGTCTTCTTATATGTCATATAGTAAGCATTAAAGTTGATAAACAAGGTCTGGACATATTCAAACTAGCTAGACAAATCATGTATCTACCCCCTAACCCCTAAACTCTGTCTTATGACGAAGTCAAGCATGAAGATAAGTGGTTTTGGGTTTCAAACATGGAAATTTCAAAAACCTCCCAAAAACTTCATTTTAGGGTGACTAAGAAGGATACAGGCTTCCATTTTCATTTCCATGTTCTATACTTGTTTAAATCTTGGTCAAACCTAGGATTTGACCAAGATTCAAATGTGCATCAAAATTCCAAAAAAATCAGAAAAATGAAAAACCAAAGCACATAGTTTTCTTATGTCACATACATATATATAGTAAGCATTCAAAAGTTGATAAACAAGGTCTAGACATATTCAAACCAGACAAATCATGTACCCCCTAACCCTAAACTTTGTCTTAATTATATATGAAGTCAAGCATGAAGCAGAGAAGTGTGGTTTTGGGTTTCAAACATGGAAATTTCAAAAACCTCCCAAAAAGCTTCATTTTAATTAGACTGGCTGGTTAATTAAGAAGGATCCATGATTAATTACCTTTTCATTGTCATGTTTTAAACTTGTTTAAATCTTGGTCAAACCTAGGATTTGACCAAGATTCAAATGGGCATAAAAATTCAGAAAAAAATCGAAAGAATGAAAAACCAAAGCACATAGCCTTCTTATGTCATATAGTAAGCATTCAAGTTGATAAACATGGTCTAGACATATTCAAACCAGAAAAATCATGTATCTACCCCTAACCCTAAACTCTGTCTTATGAAGTCAAGCATGAAAAGAAGTACGGTGGTTTTGGGTTTCAAACATGGTAAATTCAAGAACCTCCCAAAAGCTTCATTTTAGAGTTACTAAGAGAAAGATCCAGACTTAATTACCTTATCATTTTCAAATGTTAAACTTGTTTAAATCTTGCTCAACAAACCTAGGATTTTACCAAGATTCTCAAATGGGCATAAAAATCAAAAAATGAAATACCAATGCACATAGTCCTCTTATGTCATATAGCTAGTAAGCATTCAAGTTGATAAACAAGGTCTAGAGACATATTCAAACTAGCTAGACAAATCATGTATCTACCCCCTAATTAAAACCCCTAAACTCTGTCTTATGACGAAGTCAAGCATGAAGATAAGTGGTTTTAGGTTTCAAACATGGAAATTTCAAAAACCTCCCAAAATTCAGCTTCATTTTAGAGCGACTAAGAAGGATCGATGCTTTTACCTTTTCATTTCCATGTTTTAAACTTATTTAAATCTTGGTCAAACCTAGGATTTGACCAAGATTCAAATGGGCATAAAAATTATTCAGACAAAAAATCTAAAGAATGAAAAACCAAAGCACATAGCCTTCTTAATTATGTCATATAGTAAACACTCAAGTTGATAAACAAGGTCTAGACATATTCAAACCAGAAAAATCATGTGTATATCTACCCCTAACCCTAAACTCTGTCTTATGAAGTCAATCATGAAGAGAATTGGTTTTGGGTTTCAAACATGGAAATTTCAAGTACGTCCCAAAAGCTTCATATATTTTAGAGTGACTAATTAAGAAGGATCTTGGATTACGTTTTCATTTTCATGCTTGAAACTTGTTTAAATCTTGGTTGAACCTAGGATTTGACCAGAATCAAATGTGCATAAAATTCTTAAAAAAATAGAAAAATGAAAAACAAAAGCACATGGTCTTCTTATGTCATATAGTAAGCATTCAAGTTGATAAACAAGGTTTAGACATATTCAAACCAGACAAATCATGTATCTACCCCTAACCCTAAACTCGGTCTTATGAAGTCTAGCATGAGGAGAAGTCGTTTTGGGTTTCAAACGTTTAAGCCAAAAGCCCCATTTCAAATATTTCAAACTTATTCAAATTTGGTTCAAATTTGAAAGACACACAAGTTATAGCACACATAGTGCATACATTCTCACACATACTGCACTAGATGCTAACCCGGCCTATAGTTTGAGGCCATTGGATGAGGTCGAAAAAAATCTTGGATTAGAAATGGGGTTGTTCGAACCCCGTAGTTGGATTTTTTGAACCTTGATCTGTAGTACTGGGCAAAACCCTAGTTTAACCTATTTAATTATAGATTCGTAGGTCGATTTTTCTACCTTTTTATTATTACTATGCAGCACATGTGTGTTTGCCCGTCGAGTGAAACTCGGAGGAAGAGGGATCACTCGGAAGGAGAGAAGAAGGGAGAGAATTATGGTGTCTCCCCTTTTTCGGGTGATGATGTTGACTTTTGTGCAGGGTTTGTCAGTGAGCAGGAGGTGCGAGCGAGCGAGCGAGCGAGTCGAGCGAGGCCGAGAATGAGAGAGATTTTTTTTTTTTAGAGGGACGACCGAAGGATCCAGAAGGACCCACAGACTTCCAATACGCATCCTGATGCGTCTTTCTCTTGACAAAGAAAATGGCTGGGAGTTTGCGTACCTATTGCACGTGACTTGTGCTCACTGAAGTGTGGGACCTCACGCATGGGCACCACACGTAAGTGACAGACCTGTTGGTGTAAAAACTCGGTTGATTATTATAGTGCATTAGAACAAAGTTTCCTATGGATTCAAGGGTAGGAAATCCAAGTTAACTCATTTACATGACATTATTTTTTCCATGAAGCAAAGTTAACGCACCTATCAATTGGTACATTTTGGAGTGACTAAGAAGGATCCAGGCTTACTTATTCGTTTTCACGTGTAAAACTTGTCTAAATCTTGGTCAAACAAAATTGGCAGAAAATTCAAAAAAAAACAGAAAAATGAAAAACCAAAGCACATAGTCTTCTTATGTCATGTAGTAAGCATTAAAGTTGATAAACAAGGTCTAGACATATTCAAACCATACTAATCATGTATCTACCCGCTAACCCCTAAACTCTATCTTATGACGAAGTCAAGCATGAAGATTAAGTGGTTTTGGGTTTCAAACATGGAAATTTTGAAAACCTCCCAAAAACTTCATTTTAGGGTGACTAAGAAGGATACAGGCTTCCCTTTTCATTTTCATGTTCTATACTTGTTTAAATCTTGGTCAAACCTAGGATTTGACCATGATTCAAATGTGCATCAAAATTCCAAAAAAATCAGAAAAATGAAAAACCAAAGCACATAGTTTTCTTATGTCATATAGTAAGCATTAAAGTTGATAAACAAGGGTCTAGACATATTCAAACAAGAAAAATCATGTATCTACCCCCTAACCCTAAACTTTGTCTTATGTAGTCAAGCATGAAGAGAAGTGGTTTTGGGTTTCAAATATGGAAATTTCAAAAACCTATCAAAAGCTTCATTTTAGAGTGACTAAGAAGGATCCATGCTTGCCTTTTCATTTTCATATTTGAAACTTGTTTAAATCATTGTCAAACCTAGGATTTGACCAAGATTTAAATTGGCATAAAATTAAAAAATCGGAAAAATGAAAAACAAAAGCACATAGTCTTCTTATGTCACATATATATATATAGTAAGCATTCAAAAGTTGATAAACAAGGTCTAGCTAGACATATTCAAATAAGACAAATCATGTATCTACCCCTCTAACCCTAAACTCTGTCTTATGAAGTCAAGCATGAAGAGAAGTGGTTTTAGGTTTCAAACATGGAAATTTCAAAAACCTCCCAAAAACTTCATTTTAGAGTGACTAAGAAGGATACATGTTTACCTTTTCATTTTCATGTTTTAAACTTGTTTAAATCTTGGTCAAACCTAGGATTTGACCAAGATACAAATAGGCACAAAAAATGAAAAACAAAAAGCACATAGTGTTCTTATGTCATATCGTAAGCATTCAAGTTGATAAACAAGGTCTAGATATATCCAAACCAGACAAATCATGTATATATGTACCCCGTGTCGATCTTATGAAGTCTAGCATGAAGAAAAGTCGTTTTGGCCGGGTTTCAAACATGGAAATTTCAAGAACATCCCAAAAGCTTCATTTTAGAGCGACTAAGAAGGATCCAGGCTTACCTTTCCATTTTCATGATTTAAACTTGTTTAAATCTTGGTCAAATCTTGCTCAAGCATGAAGATAAGTGGTTTTGGGTTTCAAACATGGAAATTTCAAAAACCTCCCAAAACTTCATTTTAGGGTGACTAAGAAGGATACAGGCTTCCCTTTTCATTTTCATGTTCTATATATACTTGTTTAAATCTTGGTCAAACCTAGGATTTGACCAAGATTCAAATGTGCATCAAAATTCTAAAAAAAATCAGAAAAATGAAAAACCAAAGCACATAGTCTTCTTATGTCATATAGTAAGCATTAAAGTTGATAAACATGGTCTAGACATATTCAAACCATACAAATCATGTATCTACCCCTAACCCCTAAACTATGTCTTATGAAGTCAAGCATGAAGAGAAGTGGTTTTGGGTTTCAAACATGGAAATTTCAAAAACTGCCCAAAAACTTCATTTTAGAGTGACTAAGAAGGACACATGCTTCGCTTTTCATTTTCATGTTTTAAACTTGTTTAAATCTTGGTCAAACCTAGGATTTGATGAACATGGTCTAGACATATTCAAACCAGACAAATCATGTATCTACCCCCTATCGACCCTAAACTTCGTCTTATGAAGTCAAGCATGAAGAGAAGTGGTTTTGGGTTTCAAACATGGAAATATATTTCAAAAACCTCCCAAAATTAAAGCTTCATTTTAGAGTGACTAGTTAAGAAGGATCCAGGCTTACCTTTTCATTTTCATGTTTTAAACTTGTTTAAATCTTGTTCAAACCTAGGATTTAACCAATATTCAAATGGGCATAAAATAAAAAATAAATAAAATAAAAAACCAAAGCACATAGTCTTCTTATGTCATATAGTAAGCATTCAAGTTGATAAACAAGGTCTAGACATATTCAAACCAGACAAATCATGTACCCCTAACCCTAAACTTTGTCTTAATTATATATGAAGTCAAGCATGAAGCAGAGAAGTGTGGTTTTGGGTTTCAAACATGGAAATTTCAAAAACCTCCCAAAAAGCTTCATTTTAATTAGACTGGCTGGTTAATTAAGAAGGATCCATGATTAATTACCTTTTCATTGTCATGTTTTAAACTTGTTTAAATCTTGGTCGAACCTAGGATTTGACCAAGATTCAAATGGGCATAAAAATTCAGAAAAAAATCGAAAGAATGAAAAACCAAAGCACATAGCCTTCTTATGTCATATAGTAAGCATTCAAGTTGATAAACATGGTCTAGACATATTCAAACCAGAAAAATCATGTATCTACCCCTAACCCTAAACTCTGTCTTATGAAGTCAAGCATGAAAAGAAGTACGGTGGTTTTGGGTTTCAAACATGGTAAATTCAAGAACCTCCCAAAAGCTTCATTTTAGAGTTACTAAGAGAAAGATCCAGACTTAATTACCTTATCATTTTCAAATGTTAAACTTGTTTAAATCTTGCTCAACAAACCTAGGATTTTACCAAGATTCTCAAATGGGCATAAAAATCAAAAAATGAAATACCAATGCACATAGTCCTCTTATGTCATATAGCTAGTAAGCATTCAAGTTGATAAACAAGGTCTAGAGACATATTCAAACTAGCTAGACAAATCATGTATCTACCCCCTAATTAAAACCCCTAAACTCTGTCTTATGACGAAGTCAAGCATGAAGATAAGTGGTTTTAGGTTTCAAACATGGAAATTTCAAAAACCTCCCAAAATTCAGCTTCATTTTAGAGCGACTAAGAAGGATCGATGCTTTTACCTTTTCATTTCCATGTTTTAAACTTATTTAAATCTTGGTCAAACCTAGGATTTGACCAAGATTCAAATGGGCATAAAAATTATTCAGACAAAAAATCTAAAGAATGAAAAACCAAAGCACATAGCCTTCTTAATTATGTCATATAGTAAACACTCAAGTTGATAAACAAGGTCTAGACATATTCAAACCAGAAAAATCATGTGTATATCTACCCCTACCCCTAAACTCTGTCTTATGAAGTCAATCATGAAGAGAATTGGTTTTGGGTTTCAAACATGGAAATTTCAAGTACGTCCCAAAAGCTTCATATATTTTAGAGTGACTAATTAAGAAGGATCTTGGATTACGTTTTCATTTTCATGCTTGAAACTTGTTTAAATCTTGGTTGAACCTAGGATTTGACCAGAATCAAATGTGCATAAAATTCTTAAAAAAATAGAAAAATGAAAAACAAAAGCACATGGTCTTCTTATGTCATATAGTAAGCATTCAAGTTGATAAACAAGGTTTAGACATATTCAAACCAGACAAATCATGTATCTACCCCCTAACCCTAAACTCGGTCTTATGAAGTCTAGCATGAGGAGAAGTCGTTTTGGGTTTCAAACGTTTAAGCCAAAAGCCCCATTTCAAATATTTCAAACTTATTCAAATTTGGTTCAAATTTGAAAGACACACAAGTTATAGCACACATAGTGCATACATTCTCACACATACTGCACTAGATGCTAACCCGGCCTATAGTTTGAGGCCATTGGATGAGGTCGAAAAAAATCTTGGATTAGAAATGGGGTTGTTCGAACCCCGTAGTTGGATTTTTTGAACCTTGATCTGTAGTACTGGGCAAAACCCTAGTTTAACCTATTTAATTATAGATTCGTAGGTCGATTTTTCTACCTTTTTATTATTACTATGCAGCACATGTGTGTTTGCCCGTCGAGTGAAACTCGGAGGAAGAGGGATCACTCGGAAGGAGAGAAGAAGGGAGAGAATTATGGTGTCTCCCCTTTTTCGGGTGATGATGTTGACTTTTGTGCAGGGTTTGTCAGTGAGCAGGAGGTGCGAGCGAGCGAGCGAGCGAGTCGAGCGAGGCCGAGAATGAGAGAGATTTTTTTTTTTTTTAAGAGGGACGACCGAAGGATCCAGAAGGACCCACAGACTTCCAATACGCATCCTGATGCGTCTTTCTCTTGACAAAGAAAATGGCTGGGAGTTTGCGTACCTATTGCACGTGACTTGTGCTCACTGAAGTGTGGGACCTCACGCATGGGCACCACACGTAAGTGACAGACCTGTTGGTGTAAAAACTCGGTTGATTATTATAGTGCATTAGAACAAAGTTTCCTATGGATTCAAGGGTAGGAAATCCAAGTTAACTCATTTACATGACATTATTTTTTCCATGAAGCAAAGTTAACGCACCTATCAATTGGTACATTTTGGAGTGACTAAGAAGGATCCAGGCTTACTTATTCGTTTTCACGTGTAAAACTTGTCTAAATCTTGGTCAAACAAAATTGGCAGAAAATTCAAAAAAAAAACAGAAAAATGAAAAACCAAAGCACATAGTCTTCTTATGTCATGTAGTAAGCATTAAAGTTGATAAACAAGGTCTAGACATATTCAAACCATACTAATCATGTATCTACCCGCTAACCCCTAAACTCTATCTTATGACGAAGTCAAGCATGAAGATTAAGTGGTTTTGGGTTTCAAACATGGAAATTTCAAAAACCTCCCAAAAAGCTTCATTTTAATTAGACTGGCTGGTTAATTAAGAAGGATCCATGATTAATTACCTTTTCATTGTCATGTTTTAAACTTGTTTAAATCTTGGTCGAACCTAGGATTTGACCAAGATTCAAATGGGCATAAAAATTCAGAAAAAATCGAAAGAATGAAAAACCAAAGCACATAGCCTTCTTATGTCATATAGTAAGCATTCAAGTTGATAAACATGGTCTAGACATATTCAAACCAGAAAAATCATGTATCTACCCCTAACCCTAAACTCTGTCTTATGAAGTCAAGCATGAAAAGAAGTACGGTGGTTTTGGGTTTCAAACATGGTAAATTCAAGAACCTCCCAAAAGCTTCATTTTAGAGTTACTAAGAGAAAGATCCAGACTTAATTACCTTATCATTTTCAAATGTTAAACTTGTTTAAATCTTGCTCAACAAACCTAGGATTTTACCAAGATTCTCAAATGGGCATAAAAATCAAAAAATGAAATACCAATGCACATAGTCCTCTTATGTCATATAGCTAGTAAGCATTCAAGTTGATAAACAAGGTCTAGAGACATATTCAAACTAGCTAGACAAATCATGTATCTACCCCCTAATTAAAACCCCTAAACTCTGTCTTATGACGAAGTCAAGCATGAAGATAAGTGGTTTTAGGTTTCAAACATGGAAATTTCAAAAACCTCCCAAAATTCAGCTTCATTTTAGAGCGACTAAGAAGGATCGATGCTTTTACCTTTTCATTTCCATGTTTTAAACTTATTTAAATCTTGGTCAAACCTAGGATTTGACCAAGATTCAAATGGGCATAAAAATTATTCAGACAAAAAATCTAAAGAATGAAAAACCAAAGCACATAGCCTTCTTAATTATGTCATATAGTAAACACTCAAGTTGATAAACAAGGTCTAGACATATTCAAACCAGAAAAATCATGTGTATATCTACCCCTACCCCTAAACTCTGTCTTATGAAGTCAATCATGAAGAGAATTGGTTTTGGGTTTCAAACATGGAAATTTCAAGTACGTCCCAAAAGCTTCATATATTTTAGAGTGACTAATTAAGAAGGATCTTGGATTACGTTTTCATTTTCATGCTTGAAACTTGTTTAAATCTTGGTTGAACCTAGGATTTGACCAGAATCAAATGTGCATAAAATTCTTAAAAAAATAGAAAAATGAAAAACAAAAGCACATGGTCTTCTTATGTCATATAGTAAGCATTCAAGTTGATAAACAAGGTTTAGACATATTCAAACCAGACAAATCATGTATCTACCCCCTAACCCTAAACTCGGTCTTATGAAGTCTAGCATGAGGAGAAGTCGTTTTGGGTTTCAAACGTTTAAGCCAAAAGCCCCATTTCAAATATTTCAAACTTATTCAAATTTGGTTCAAATTTGAAAGACACACAAGTTATAGCACACATAGTGCATACATTCTCACACATACTGCACTAGATGCTAACCCGGCCTATAGTTTGAGGCCATTGGATGAGGTCGAAAAAAATCTTGGATTAGAAATGGGGTTGTTCGAACCCCGTAGTTGGATTTTTTGAACCTTGATCTGTAGTACTGGGCAAAACCCTAGTTTAACCTATTTAATTATAGATTCGTAGGTCGATTTTTCTACCTTTTTATTATTACTATGCAGCACATGTGTGTTTGCCCGTCGAGTGAAACTCGGAGGAAGAGGGATCACTCGGAAGGAGAGAAGAAGGGAGAGAATTATGGTGTCTCCCCTTTTTCGGGTGATGATGTTGACTTTTGTGCAGGGTTTGTCAGTGAGCAGGAGGTGCGAGCGAGCGAGCGAGCGAGCGAGCGAGCGAGGCGAGAATGAGAGAGATTTTTTTTTTTTTTAGAGGGACGACCGAAGGATCCAGAAGGACCCACAGACTTCCAATACGCATCCTGATGCGTCTTCTCTTGACAAAGAAAATGGCTGGGAGTTTGCGTACCTATTGCACGTGACTTGTGCTCACTGAAGTGTGGGACCTCACGCATGGGCACCACACGTAAGTGACAGACCTGTTGGTGTAAAAACTCGGTTGATTATTATAGTGCATTAGAACAAAGTTTCCTATGGATTCAAGGGTAGGAAATCCAAGTTAACTCATTTACATGACATTATTTTTTCCATGAAGCAAAGTTAACGCACCTATCAATTGGTACATTTTGGAGTGACTAAGAAGGATCCAGGCTTACTTATTCGTTTTCACGTGTAAAACTTGTCTAAATCTTGGTCAAACAAAATTGGCAGAAAATTCAAAAAAAAACAGAAAAATGAAAAACCAAAGCACATAGTCTTCTTATGTCATGTAGTAAGCATTAAAGTTGATAAACAAGGTCTAGACATATTCAAACCATACTAATCATGTATCTACCCCCTAACCCCTAAACTCTATCTTATGACGAAGTCAAGCATGAAGATTAAGTGGTTTTGGGTTTCAAACATGGAAATTTTGAAAACCTCCCAAAAACTTCATTTTAGGGTGACTAAGAAGGATACATGCTTCCCTTTTCATTTTCATGTTCTATACTTGTTTAAATCTTGGTCAAACCTAGGATTTGACCATGATTCAAATGTGCATCAAAATTCCAAAAAAATCAGAAAAATGAAAAACCAAAGCAAAGCACATAGTTTTCTTATGTCATATAGTAAGCATTAAAGTTGATAAACAAGGGTCTAGACATATTCAAACAAGAAAAATCATGTATCTACCCCCTAACCCTAAACTTTGTCTTATGTAGTCAAGCATGAAGAGAAGTGGTTTTGGGTTTCAAATATGGAAATTTCAAAAACCTATCAAAAGCTTCATTTTAGAGTGACTAAGAAGGATCCATGCTTGCCTTTTCATTTTCATATTTGAAACTTGTTTAAATCATTGTCAAACCTAGGATTTGACCAAGATTTAAATGGGCATAAAATTAAAAAATCGGAAAAATGAAAAACAAAAGCACATAGTCTTCTTATGTCACATATATATATATAAGCATTCAAAAGTTGATAAACAAGGTCTAGCTAGACATATTCAAATAAGACAAATCATGTATCTACCCCTCTAACCCTAAACTCTGTCTTATGAAGTCAAGCATGAAGATGGTTTTAGGTTTCAAACATGGAAATTTCAAAAACCTCCCAAAAACTTCATTTTAGAGTGACTAAGAAGGATACATGTTTCCCTTTTCATTTCATGTTTTAAACTTGTTTAAATCTTGGTCAAACCTAGGATTTGACCAAGATACAAATAGGCACAAAAAATGAAAAACAAAAAGCACATAGTGTTCTTATGTCATATCGTAAGCATTCAAGTTGATAAACAAGGTCTAGATATATCCAAACCAGACAAATCATGTATATATGTACCCCGTGTCGATCTTATGAAGTCTAGCATGAAGAAAAGTCGTTTTGGGTTTCAAACATGGAAATTTCAAGAACGTCCCAAAAGCTTCATTTTAGAGCGACTAAGAAGGATCCAGGCTTACCATTTTCATGATTTAAACTTGTTTAAATCTTGGTCAAATCTTGCTCAAGCATGAAGATAAGTGGTTTTGGGTTTCAAACATGGAAATTTCAAAAACCTCCCAAAACTTCATTTTAGAGTGACTAAGAAGGATACAGGCTTCCCTTTTCATTTTCATGTTCTATATATACTTGTTTAAATCTTGGTCAAACCTAGGATTTGACCAAGATTCAAATGTGCATCAAAATTTAAAAAAAAAACAGAAAAATGAAAAACCAAAGCACATAGTCTCTTATGTCATATAGTAAGCATTAAAGTTGATAAACATGGTCTAGACATATTCAAACCATACAAATCATGTATCTACCCTAACCCCTAAACTATGTCTTAATTATGAAGTCAAGCATGAAGAGAAGTGGTTTTGGGTTTCAAACATGGAAATTTCAAAAACCTGCCCAAAAACTTCATTTTAGAGTGACTAAGAAGGACACATGCTTCGCTTTTCATTTTCATGTTTTAAACTTGTTTAAATCTTGGTCAAACCTAGGATTTGATGAACATGGTCTAGACATATTCAAACCAGACAAATCATGTATCTAACCCCTATCGACCCTAAACTTCGTCTTATGAAGTCAAGCATGAAGAGAAGTGGTTTTGGGTTTCAAACATGGAAATATATTTCAAAAACCTCCCAAAATTAAAGCTTCATTTTAGAGTGACTAGTTAAGAAGGATCCAGGCTTACCTTTTCATTTTCATGTTTTAAACTTGTTTAAATCTTGTTCAAACCTAGGATTTAACCAATATTCAAATGGGCATAAAATAAAAAATAAATAAAATAAAAAACCAAAGCACATAGTCTTCTTATGTCATATAGTAAGCATTCAAGTTGATAAACAAGGTCTAGACATATTCAAACCAGACAAATCATGTACCCCTAACCCTAAACTTTGTCTTAATTATATATGAAGTCAAGCATGAAGCAGAGAGAAGTGTGGTTTTGGGTTTCAAACATGGAAATTTCAAAAACCTCCCAAAAAGCTTCATTTTAATTAGACTGGCTGGTTAATTAAGAAGGATCCATGATTAATTACCTTTTCATTGTCATGTTTTAAACTTGTTTAAATCTTGGTCGAACCTAGGATTTGACCAAGATTCAAATGGGCATAAAAATTCAGAAAAAAATCGAAAGAATGAAAAACCAAAGCACATAGCCTTCTTATGTCATATAGTAGTAAGCATTCAAGTTGATAAACATGGTCTAGACATATTCAAACCAGAAAAATCATGTATCTACCCCTAACCCTAAACTCTGTCTTATGAAGTCAAGCATGAAAAGAAGTACGGTGGTTTTGGGTTTCAAACATGGTAAATTCAAGAACCTCCCAAAAGCTTCATTTTAGAGTTACTAAGAGAAAGATCCAGACTTAATTACCTTATCATTTTCACATGTTAAACTTGTTTAAATCTTGCTCAACAAACCTAGGATTTTACCAAGATTCTCAAATGGGCATAAAAATCAAAAAATGAAATACCAATGCACATAGTCCTCTTATGTCATATAGCTAGTAAGCATTCAAGTTGATAAACAAGGTCTAGACATATTCAAACTAGCTAGACAAATCATGTATCTACCCCCTAATTAAAACCCCTAAACTCTGTCTTATGACGAAGTCAAGCATGAAGATAAGTGGTTTTAGGTTTCAAACATGGAAATTTCAAAAACCTCCCAAAATTCAGCTTCATTTTAGAGCGACTAAGAAGGATCGATGCTTTTACCTTTTCATTTCCATGTTTTAAACTTATTTAAATCTTGGTCAAACCTAGGATTTGACCAAGATTCAAATGGGCATAAAAATTATTCAGACAAAAAATCTAAAGAATGAAAAACCAAAGCACATAGCCTTCTTAATTATGTCATATAGTAAACACTCAAGTTGATAAACAAGGTCTAGACATATTCAAACCAGAAAAATCATGTGTATATCTACCCCTAACCCTAAACTCTGTCTTATGAAGTCAATCATGAAGAGAATTGGTTTTGGGTTTCAAACATGGAAATTTCAAGTACGTCCCAAAAGCTTCATATATTTTAGAGTGACTAATTAAGAAGGATCTTGGATTACGTTTTCATTTTCATGCTTGAAACTTGTTTAAATCTTGGTTGAACCTAGGATTTGACCAGAATCAAATGTGCATAAAATTCTTAAAAAATAGAAAAATGAAAAACAAAAGCACATGGTCTTCTTATGTCATATAGTAAGCATTCAAGTTGATAAACAAGGTTTAGACATATTCAAACCAGACAAATCATGTATCTACCCCTAACCCTAAACTCGGTCTTATGAAGTCTAGCATGAGGAGAAGTCGTTTTGGGTTTCAAACGTTTAAGCCAAAAGCCCCATTTCAAATATTTCAAACTTATTCAAATTTGGTTCAAATTTGAAAGACACACAAGTTATAGCACACATAGTGCATACATTCTCACACATACTGCACTAGATGCTAACCCGGCCTATAGTTTGAGGCCATTGGATGAGGTCGAAAAAAATCTTGGATTAGAAATGGGGTTGTTCGAACCCCGTAGTTGGATTTTTTGAACCTTGATCTGTAGTACTGGGCAAAACCCTAGTTTAACCTATTTAATTATAGATTCGTAGGTCGATTTTTCTACCTTTTTATTATTACTATGCAGCACATGTGTGTTTGCCCGTCGAGTGAAACTCGGAGGAAGAGGGATCACTCGGAAGGAGAGAAGAAGGGAGAGAATTATGGTGTCTCCCCTTTTTCGGGTGATGATGTTGACTTTTGTGCAGGGTTTGTCAGTGAGCAGGAGGTGCGAGCGAGCGAGCGAGCGAGCGAGTCGAGCGAGGCCGAGAATGAGAGAGATTTTTTTTTTTAAGAGGGACGACCGAAGGATCCAGAAGGACCCACAGACTTCCAATACGCATCCTGATGCGTCTTCTCTTGACAAAGAAAATGGCTGGGAGTTTGCGTACCTATTGCACGTGACTTGTGCTCACTGAAGTGTGGGACCTCACGCATGGGCACCACACGTAAGTGACAGACCTGTTGGTGTAAAAACTCGGTTGATTATTATAGTGCATTAGAACAAAGTTTCCTATGGATTCAAGGGTAGGAAATCCAAGTTAACTCATTTACATGACATTATTTTTTCCATGAAGCAAAGTTAACGCACCTATCAATTGGTACATTTTGGAGTGACTAAGAAGGATCCAGGCTTACTTATTCGTTTTCACGTGTAAAACTTGTCTAAATCTTGGTCAAACAAAATTGGCAGAAAATTCAAAAAAAAAACAGAAAAATGAAAAACCAAAGCACATAGTCTTCTTATGTCATGTAGTAAGCATTAAAGTTGATAAACAAGGTCTAGACATATTCAAACCATACTAATCATGTATCTACCCGCTAACCCCTAAACTCTATCTTATGACGAAGTCAAGCATGAAGATTAAGTGGTTTTGGGTTTCAAACATGGAAATTTCAAAAACCTCCCAAAAAGCTTCATTTTAATTAGACTGGCTGGTTAATTAAGAAGGATCCATGATTAATTACCTTTTCATTGTCATGTTTTAAACTTGTTTAAATCTTGGTCGAACCTAGGATTTGACCAAGATTCAAATGGGCATAAAAATTCAGAAAAAAATCGAAAGAATGAAAAACCAAAGCACATAGCCTTCTTATGTCATATAGTAAGCATTCAAGTTGATAAACATGGTCTAGACATATTCAAACCAGAAAAATCATGTATCTACCCCTAACCCTAAACTCTGTCTTATGAAGTCAAGCATGAAAAGAAGTACGGTGGTTTTGGGTTTCAAACATGGTAAATTCAAGAACCTCCCAAAAGCTTCATTTTAGAGTTACTAAGAGAAAGATCCAGACTTAATTACCTTATCATTTTCAAATGTTAAACTTGTTTAAATCTTGCTCAACAAACCTAGGATTTTACCAAGATTCTCAAATGGGCATAAAAATCAAAAAATGAAATACCAATGCACATAGTCCTCTTATGTCATATAGCTAGTAAGCATTCAAGTTGATAAACAAGGTCTAGACATATTCAAACTAGCTAGACAAATCATGTATCTACCCCCTAATTAAAACCCCTAAACTCTGTCTTATGACGAAGTCAAGCATGAAGATAAGTGGTTTTAGGTTTCAAACATGGAAATTTCAAAAACCTCCCAAAATTCAGCTTCATTTTAGAGCGACTAAGAAGGATCGATGCTTTTACCTTTTCATTTCCATGTTTTAAACTTATTTAAATCTTGGTCAAACCTAGGATTTGACCAAGATTCAAATGGGCATAAAAATTATTCAGACAAAAAATCTAAAGAATGAAAAACCAAAGCACATAGCCTTCTTAATTATGTCATATAGTAAACACTCAAGTTGATAAACAAGGTCTAGACATATTCAAACCAGAAAAATCATGTGTATATCTACCCCTACCCCTAAACTCTGTCTTATGAAGTCAATCATGAAGAGAATTGGTTTTGGGTTTCAAACATGGAAATTTCAAGTACGTCCCAAAAGCTTCATATATTTTAGAGTGACTAATTAAGAAGGATCTTGGATTACGTTTTCATTTTCATGCTTGAAACTTGTTTAAATCTTGGTTGAACCTAGGATTTGACCAGAATCAAATGTGCATAAAATTCTTAAAAAAATAGAAAAATGAAAAACAAAAGCACATGGTCTTCTTATGTCATATAGTAAGCATTCAAGTTGATAAACAAGGTTTAGACATATTCAAACCAGACAAATCATGTATCTACCCCCTAACCCTAAACTCGGTCTTATGAAGTCTAGCATGAGGAGAAGTCGTTTTGGGTTTCAAACGTTTAAGCCAAAAGCCCCATTTCAAATATTTCAAACTTATTCAAATTTGGTTCAAATTTGAAAGACACACAAGTTATAGCACACATAGTGCATACATTCTCACACATACTGCACTAGATGCTAACCCGGCCTATAGTTTGAGGCCATTGGATGAGGTCGAAAAAAATCTTGGATTAGAAATGGGGTTGTTCGAACCCCGTAGTTGGATTTTTTGAACCTTGATCTGTAGTACTGGGCAAAACCCTAGTTTAACCTATTTAATTATAGATTCGTAGGTCGATTTTTCTACCTTTTTATTATTACTATGCAGCACATGTGTGTTTGCCCGTCGAGTGAAACTCGGAGGAAGAGGGATCACTCGGAAGGAGAGAAGAAGGGAGAGAATTATGGTGTCTCCCCTTTTTCGGGTGATGATGTTGACTTTTGTGCAGGGTTTGTCAGTGAGCAGGAGGTGCGAGCGAGCGAGCGAGTCGAGCGAGGCCGAGAATGAGAGAGATTTTTTTTTTTTTAGAGGGACGACCGAAGGATCCAGAAGGACCCACAGACTTCCAATACGCATCCTGATGCGTCTTCTCTTGACAAAGAAAATGGCTGGGAGTTTGCGTACCTATTGCACGTGACTTGTGCTCACTGAAGTGTGGGACCTCACGCATGGGCACCACACGTAAGTGACAGACCTGTTGGTGTAAAAACTCGGTTGATTATTATAGTGCATTAGAACAAAGTTTCCTATGGATTCAAGGGTAGGAAATCCAAGTTAACTCATTTACATGACATTATTTTTTCCATGAAGCAAAGTTAACGCACCTATCAATTGGTACATTTTGGAGTGACTAAGAAGGATCCAGGCTTACTTATTCGTTTTCACGTGTAAAACTTGTCTAAATCTTGGTCAAACAAAATTGGCAGAAAATTCAAAAAAAAAACAGAAAAATGAAAAACCAAAGCACATAGTCTTCTTATGTCATGTAGTAAGCATTAAAGTTGATAAACAAGGTCTAGACATATTCAAACCATACTAATCATGTATCTACCCCCTAACCCCTAAACTCTATCTTATGACGAAGTCAAGCATGAAGATTAAGTGGTTTTGGGTTTCAAACATGGAAATTTTGAAAACCTCCCAAAAACTTCATTTTAGGGTGACTAAGAAGGATACATGCTTCCCTTTTCATTTTCATGTTCTATACTTGTTTAAATCTTGGTCAAACCTAGGATTTGACCATGATTCAAATGTGCATCAAAATTCCAAAAAAATCAGAAAAATGAAAAACCAAAGCACATAGTTTTCTTATGTCATATAGTAAGCATTAAAGTTGATAAACAAGGGTCTAGACATATTCAAACAAGAAAAATCATGTATCTACCCCCTAACCCTAAACTTTGTCTTATGTAGTCAAGCATGAAGAGAAGTGGTTTTGGGTTTCAAATATGGAAATTTCAAAAACCTATCAAAAGCTTCATTTTAGAGTGACTAAGAAGGATCCATGCTTGCCTTTTCATTTTCATATTTGAAACTTGTTTAAATCATTGTCAAACCTAGGATTTGACCAAGATTTAAATTGGCATAAAATTAAAAAATCGGAAAAATGAAAAACAAAAGCACATAGTCTTCTTATGTCACATATATATATATAGTAAGCATTCAAAAGTTGATAAACAAGGTCTAGCTAGACATATTCAAATAAGACAAATCATGTATCTACCCCTCTAACCCTAAACTCTGTCTTATGAAGTCAATCATGAAGAGAAGTGGTTTTAGGTTTCAAACATGGAAATTTCAAAAACCTCCCAAAAACTTCATTTTAGAGTGACTAAGAAGGATACATGTTTACCTTTTCATTTTCATGTTTTAAACTTGTTTAAATCTTGGTCAAACCTAGGATTTGACCAAGATACAAATAGGCACAAAAAATGAAAAACAAAAAGCACATAGTGTTCTTATGTCATATCGTAAGCATTCAAGTTGATAAACAAGGTCTAGATATATCCAAACCAGACAAATCATGTATATATGTACCCCGTGTCGATCTTATGAAGTCTAGCATGAAGAAAAGTCGTTTTGGCCGGGTTTCAAACATGGAAATTTCAAGAACATCCCAAAAGCTTCATTTTAGAGCGACTAAGAAGGATCCAGGCTTACCTTTCCATTTTCATGATTTAAACTTGTTTAAATCTTGGTCAAATCTTGCTCAAGCATGAAGATAAGTGGTTTTGGGTTTCAAACATGGAAATTTCAAAAACCTCCCGAAAACTTCATTTTAGGGTGACTAAGAAGGATACAGGCTTCCCTTTTCATTTTCATGTTCTATATATACTTGTTTAAATCTTGGTCAAACCTAGGATTTGACCAAGATTCAAATGTGCATCAAAATTCTAAAAAAAAACAGAAAAATGAAAAACCAAAGCACATAGTCTTCTTATGTCATATAGTAAGCATTAAAGTTGATAAACATGGTCTAGACATATTCAAACCATACAAATCATGTATCTACCCCCTAACCCCTAAACTATGTCTTAATTATGAAGTCAAGCATGAAGAGAAGTGGTTTTGGGTTTCAAACATGGAAATTTCAAAAACTCCCAAAAACTTCATTTTAGAGTGACTAAGAAGGACACATGCTTCGCTTTTCATTTTCATGTTTTAAACTTGTTTAAATCTTGGTCAAACCTAGGATTTGATGAACATGGTCTAGACATATTCAAACCAGACAAATCATGTATCTAACCCCTATCGACCCTAAACTTCGTCTTATGAAGTCAAGCATGAAGAGAAGTGGTTTTGGGTTTCAAACATGGAAATATATTTCAAAAACCTCCCAAAATTAAAGCTTCATTTTAGAGTGACTAGTTAAGAAGGATCCAGGCTTACCTTTTCATTTTCATGTTTTAAACTTGTTTAAATCTTGTTCAAACCTAGGATTTAACCAATATTCAAATGGGCATAAAATAAAAAATAAATAAAATAAAAAACCAAAGCACATAGTCTTCTTATGTCATATAGTAAGCATTCAAGTTGATAAACAAGGTCTAGACATATTCAAACCAGACAAATCATGTACCCCTAACCCTAAACTTTGTCTTAATTATATATGAAGTCAAGCATGAAGCAGAGAGAGTGTGGTTTTGGGTTTCAAACATGGAAATTTCAAAAACCTCCCAAAAAGCTTCATTTTAATTAGACTGGCTGGTTAATTAAGAAGGATCCATGATTAATTACCTTTTCATTGTCATGTTTTAAACTTGTTTAAATCTTGGTCGAACCTAGGATTTGACCAAGATTCAAATGGGCATAAAAATTCAGAAAAAAAATCGAAAGAATGAAAAACCAAAGCACATAGCCTTCTTATGTCATATAGTAGTAAGCATTCAAGTTGATAAACATGGTCTAGACATATTCAAACCAGAAAAATCATGTATCTACCCCTAACCCTAAACTCTGTCTTATGAAGTCAAGCATGAAAAGAAGTACGGTGGTTTTGGGTTTCAAACATGGTAAATTCAAGAACCTCCCAAAAGCTTCATTTTAGAGTTACTAAGAGAAAGATCCAGACTTAATTACCTTATCATTTTCACATGTTAAACTTGTTTAAATCTTGCTCAACAAACCTAGGATTTTACCAAGATTCTCAAATGGGCATAAAAATCAAAAAATGAAATACCAATGCACATAGTCCTCTTATGTCATATAGCTAGTAAGCATTCAAGTTGATAAACAAGGTCTAGACATATTCAAACTAGCTAGACAAATCATGTATCTACCCCCTAATTAAAACCCCTAAACTCTGTCTTATGACGAAGTCAAGCATGAAGATAAGTGGTTTTAGGTTTCAAACATGGAAATTTCAAAAACCTCCCAAAATTCAGCTTCATTTTAGAGCGACTAAGAAGGATCGATGCTTTTACCTTTTCATTTCCATGTTTTAAACTTATTTAAATCTTGGTCAAACCTAGGATTTGACCAAGATTCAAATGGGCATAAAAATTATTCAGACAAAAAATCTAAAGAATGAAAAACCAAAGCACATAGCCTTCTTAATTATGTCATATAGTAAACACTCAAGTTGATAAACAAGGTCTAGACATATTCAAACCAGAAAAATCATGTGTATATCTACCCCTACCCCTAAACTCTGTCTTATGAAGTCAATCATGAAGAGAATTGGTTTTGGGTTTCAAACATGGAAATTTCAAGTACGTCCCAAAAGCTTCATATATTTTAGAGTGACTAATTAAGAAGGATCTTGGATTACGTTTTCATTTTCATGCTTGAAACTTGTTTAAATCTTGGTTGAACCTAGGATTTGACCAGAATCAAATGTGCATAAAATTCTTAAAAAATAGAAAAATGAAAAACAAAAGCACATGGTCTTCTTATGTCATATAGTAAGCATTCAAGTTGATAAACAAGGTTTAGACATATTCAAACCAGACAAATCATGTATCTACCCCTAACCCTAAACTCGGTCTTATGAAGTCTAGCATGAGGAGAAGTCGTTTTGGGTTTCAAACGTTTAAGCCAAAAGCCCCATTTCAAATATTTCAAACTTATTCAAATTTGGTTCAAATTTGAAAGACACACAAGTTATAGCACACATAGTGCATACATTCTCACACATACTGCACTAGATGCTAACCCGGCCTATAGTTTGAGGCCATTGGATGAGGTCGAAAAAAATCTTGGATTAGAAATGGGGTTGTTCGAACCCCGTAGTTGGATTTTTTGAACCTTGATCTGTAGTACTGGGCAAAACCCTAGTTTAACCTATTTAATTATAGATTCGTAGGTCGATTTTTCTACCTTTTTATTATTACTATGCAGCACATGTGTGTTTGCCCGTCGAGTGAAACTCGGAGGAAGAGGGATCACTCGGAAGGAGAGAAGAAGGGAGAGAATTATGGTGTCTCCCCTTTTTCGGGTGATGATGTTGACTTTTGTGCAGGGTTTGTCAGTGAGCAGGAGGTGCGAGCGAGCGAGCGAGCGAGTCGAGCGAGGCCGAGAATGAGAGAGATTTTTTTTTTTTTGAGAGGGACGACCGAAGGATCCAGAAGGACCCACAGACTTCCAATACGCATCCTGATGCGTCTTTCTCTTGACAAAGAAAATGGCTGGGAGTTTGCGTACCTATTGCACGTGACTTGTGCTCACTGAAGTGTGGGACCTCACGCATGGGCACCACACGTAAGTGACAGACCTGTTGGTGTAAAAACTCGGTTGATTATTATAGTGCATTAGAACAAAGTTTCCTATGGATTCAAGGGTAGGAAATCCAAGTTAACTCATTTACATGACATTATTTTTTCCATGAAGCAAAGTTAACGCACCTATCAATTGGTACATTTTGGAGTGACTAAGAAGGATCCAGGCTTACTTATTCGTTTTCACGTGTAAAACTTGTCTAAATCTTGGTCAAACAAAATTGGCAGAAAATTCAAAAAAAAACAGAAAAATGAAAAACCAAAGCACATAGTCTTCTTATGTCATGTAGTAAGCATTAAAGTTGATAAACAAGGTCTAGACATATTCAAACCATACTAATCATGTATCTACCCGCTAACCCCTAAACTCTATCTTATGACGAAGTCAAGCATGAAGATTAAGTGGTTTTGGGTTTCAAACATGGAAATTTTGAAAACCTCCCAAAAACTTCATTTTAGGGTGACTAAGAAGGATACAGGCTTCCCTTTTCATTTTCATGTTCTATACTTGTTTAAATCTTGGTCAAACCTAGGATTTGACCATGATTCAAATGTGCATCAAAATTCCAAAAAAATCAGAAAAATGAAAAACCAAAGCAAAGCACATAGTTTTCTTATGTCATATAGTAAGCATTAAAGTTGATAAACAAGGGTCTAGACATATTCAAACAAGAAAAATCATGTATCTACCCCCTAACCCTAAACTTTGTCTTATGTAGTCAAGCATGAAGAGAAGTGGTTTTGGGTTTCAAATATGGAAATTTCAAAAACCTATCAAAAGCTTCATTTTAGAGTGACTAAGAAGGATCCATGCTTGCCTTTTCATTTTCATATTTGAAACTTGTTTAAATCATTGTCAAACCTAGGATTTGACCAAGATTTAAATTGGCATAAAATTAAAAAATCGGAAAAATGAAAAACAAAAGCACATAGTCTTCTTATGTCACATATATATATAGTAAGCATTCAAAAGTTGATAAACAAGGTCTAGCTAGACATATTCAAATAAGACAAATCATGTATCTACCCCTCTAACCCTAAACTCTGTCTTATGAAGTCAAGCATGAAGAGAAGTGGTTTTAGGTTTCAAACATGGAAATTTCAAAAACCTCCCAAAAACTTCATTTTAGAGTGACTAAGAAGGATACATGTTTCCCTTTTCATTTTCATGTTTTAAACTTGTTTAAATCTTGGTCAAACCTAGGATTTGACCAAGATACAAATAGGCACAAAAAATGAAAAACAAAAAGCACATAGTGTTCTTATGTCATATCGTAAGCATTCAAGTTGATAAACAAGGTCTAGATATATCCAAACCAGACAAATCATGTATATATGTACCCCGTGTCGATCTTATGAAGTCTAGCATGAAGAAAAGTCGTTTTGGCCGGGTTTCAAACATGGAAATTTCAAGAACATCCCAAAAGCTTCATTTTAGAGCGACTAAGAAGGATCCAGGCTTACCTTTCCATTTTCATGATTTAAACTTGTTTAAATCTTGGTCAAATCTTGCTCAAGCATGAAGATAAGTGGTTTTGGGTTTCAAACATGGAAATTTCAAAAACCTCCCGAAAACTTCATTTTAGGGTGACTAAGAAGGATACAGGCTTCCCTTTTCATTTTCATGTTCTATATATACTTGTTTAAATCTTGGTCAAACCTAGGATTTGACCAAGATTCAAATGTGCATCAAAATTCTAAAAAAAATCAGAAAAATGAAAAACCAAAGCACATAGTCTTCTTATGTCATATAGTAAGCATTAAAGTTGATAAACATGGTCTAGACATATTCAAACCATACAAATCATGTATCTACCCCCTAACCCCTAAACTATGTCTTAATTATGAAGTCAAGCATGAAGAGAAGTGGTTTTGGGTTTCAAACATGGTAAATTCAAGAACCTCCCAAAAGCTTCATTTTAGAGTTACTAAGAGAAAGATCCAGACTTAATTACCTTATCATTTTCAAATGTTAAACTTGTTTAAATCTTGCTCAACAAACCTAGGATTTTACCAAGATTCTCAAATGGGCATAAAAATCAAAAAATGAAATACCAATGCACATAGTCCTCTTATGTCATATAGCTAGTAAGCATTCAAGTTGATAAACAAGGTCTAGAGACATATTCAAACTAGCTAGACAAATCATGTATCTACCCCCTAATTAAAACCCCTAAACTCTGTCTTATGACGAAGTCAAGCATGAAGATAAGTGGTTTTAGGTTTCAAACATGGAAATTTCAAAAACCTCCCAAAATTCAGCTTCATTTTAGAGCGACTAAGAAGGATCGATGCTTTTACCTTTTCATTTCCATGTTTTAAACTTATTTAAATCTTGGTCAAACCTAGGATTTGACCAAGATTCAAATGGGCATAAAAATTCAGACAAAAAATCTAAAGAATGAAAAACCAAAGCACATAGCCTTCTTAATTATGTCATATAGTAAACACTCAAGTTGATAAATAAGGTCTAGACATATTCAAACCAGAAAAATCATGTGTATATCTACCCCTAACCCTAAACTCTGTATTATGAAGTCAATCTCTAGGATTTGACCAAGATTCAAATGGGCATAAAATAAAAAAAACATAAAAATGAAAAACCAAAGCGCACATAGTCTTCTTATATGTCATATAGTAAGCATTAAAGTTGATAAACAAGGTCTGGACATATTCAAACTAGCTAGACAAATCATGTATCTACCCCCTAACCCCTAAACTCTGTCTTATGACGAAGTCAAGCATGAAGATAAGTGGTTTTGGGTTTCAAACATGGAAATTTCAAAAACCTCCCAAAAACTTCATTTTAGGGTGACTAAGAAGGATACAGGCTTCCATTTTCATTTCCATGTTCTATACTTGTTTAAATCTTGGTCAAACCTAGGATTTGACCAAGATTCAAATGTGCATCAAAATTCCAAAAAAATCAGAAAAATGAAAAACCAAAGCACATAGTTTTCTTATGTCACATACATATATATAGTAAGCATTCAAAAGTTCATAAACAAGGTCTAGACATATTCAAACCAGACAAATCATGTACCCCCTAACCCTAAACTTTGTCTTAATTATATATGAAGTCAAGCATGAAGCAGAGAAGTGTGGTTTTGGGTTTCAAACATGGAAATTTCAAAAACCTCCCAAAAAGCTTCATTTTAATTAGACTGGCTGGTTAATTAAGAAGGATCCATGATTAATTACCTTTTCATTGTCATGTTTTAAACTTGTTTAAATCTTGGTCGAACCTAGGATTTGACCAAGATTCAAATGGGCATAAAAATTCAGAAAAAAATCGAAAGAATGAAAGACCAAAGCACATAGCCTTCTTATGTCATATAGTAAGCATTCAAGTTGATAAACATGGTCTAGACATATTCAAACAAGACAAATCATGTATCTACCCCCTATCGACCCTAAACTTCGTCTTATGAAGTCAAGCATGAAGAGAAGTGGTTTTGGGTTTCAAAAAAGATCCAGACTTAATTACCTTATCATTTTCACATGTTAAACTTGTTTAAATCTTGCTCAACAAACCTAGGATTTTACCAAGATTCTCAAATGGGCATAAAAATCAAAAAATGAAATACCAATGCACATAGTCCTCTTATGTCATATAGCTAGTAAGCATTCAAGTTGATAAACAAGGTCTAGACATATTCAAACAAGACAAATCATGTATCTACCCCCTATCGACCCTAAACTTCGTCTTATGAAGTCAAGCATGAAGAGAAGTGGTTTTGGGTTTCAAAAACATGGAAATTTCAAAAACCTCCCAAAATTCAGCTTCATTTTAGAGCGACTAAGAAGGATCGATGCTTACCTTTTCATTTCCATGTTTTAAACTTGTTTAAATCTTGGTCAAATCTAGGATTTGACCAAGATTCAAATGGGCATAAAATAAAAAAACCGAAAAATGAAAAACCAAAGCGCACATAGTCTTCTTATATGTCATATAGTAAGCATTAAAGTTGATAATCAAGGTCTAGACATATTCAAACTAGCTAGACAAATCATGTATCTACCCCCTAAAACCCCTAAACTCTGTCTTATGACGAAGTCAAGCATGAAGATAAGTGGTTTTAGGTTTCAAACATGCATGGGGTGACTAATTAAGAAGGATACATGCTTCCCTTTTCATTTTCATGTTCTATATATACTTGTTTAAATCTTGGTCAAACCTAGCTAGGATTTGACCAAGATTCAAATGTGCATCAAAATTCCAAAAAATATCAGAAAAATGAAAAACCAAAGCACATAGTTTTCTTATGTCATATAGTAGCATTAAAGTTGATAAACAAGGTCTAGACATATTCAAACAAGAAAAATCATGTATCTACTCCCTAACCCTAAACTTTGTCTTATGTAGTCAAGCATGAAGAGAAGTGGTTTTGGGTTTCAAATATGGAAATTTCAAAAACCTACCAAAAGCTTCATTTTAGAGTGACTAAGAATGATCAATGCTTACCTTTTCATTTTCATATTTTAAACTTGTTAAAATCATTGTCAAACCAGGATTTGACCAAGATTTAAATGGGCATAAAATTTAAAAAATCAGAAAAATGAAAAACAAAAGCACATAGTCTTCTTATGTCACATATATATATAGTAAGAGCATTCAAAAGTTGACAAACAAGGTCTATACATATTCAAATAAGACAAATCATGTATCTACCCCTAACCCTAAACTCTGTCTTATGAAGTCAAGCATGAAGAGAAGTGGTTTTTGGTTTCAAACATGGAAATTTCAAAAACCTCCCAAAAGCTTCATTTTAGAGTGACTAAGAAGGATCCAGGCTTACCTTTTCATTTTCATGTTTTAAACTTGTTTAAATCTTGGTCAAACCTAGGATTTGACCAATATTAAAATGGGCATAAAATAAAAAAATAAAAAAAACCAAAGCACATAGTCTTCTTATGTCATATAGTAAGCATTCAAGTTCATAAACAAGGTCTAGACATATTCAAACCAGACAAATCATGTATCTACCCCCTATCGACCCTAAACTTCGTCTTATGAAGTCAAGCATGAAGAGAAGTGGTTTTGGGTTTCAAACATGGAAATTTCAAAAAACCAAAAGCTTCATTTTAGAGCGAGTAAGAAGGATCGATGCTTATCTTTTCATTTTCATGTTTTAAACTTATTTAAATCTTGGTCAAACCTAGGATTTGACCAAGATTCAAATGGGCATAAAAATTCAGACAAAAATCTAATTAAAGAATGAAAAACCAAAGCACGTACATAGCCTTCTTAATTATGTCATATAGTAAACATTCAAGTTGATAAACAAGGTCTAGACATATTCAAACCAGAAAAATCGTGTATCTACCCCTAACCCTAATTAAACTTTGTCTTATGAAGTCAAGCTTGAAGAAAAGTGGTTTTGAGTTTCAAGCATGCATGGAAATTTCGAGAACCTCCCAAAATAAAGCTTCATTTTAGAGTGACTACGAAGGATCCATGCTTACACCTTTTCATTTTCAAGTTTTAAACTTGTTTAAAACCTCGTCAAACCTGGGATTTGACCAAGATTCAAATGGGCATAAAATTCAAAAAAATAGATAAATGAAAAACCATAGCACATAGTCTTCTTATGTCATATAGTAAGCATTCAAGTGGATAAACAAGCTCTAGACATACTGAAACCAGACAAATCATGTATCTACCCCTATCCCTAAACTATGTCTTATGAAGTCTAGCATGAAAAGAAGTGGTTTTGGGTTTCAAACATGGAAATTTCAAAAACCTCCCAAAAGCTTCATTTTGGATTGACTAAGGAGGATCCAGGCTTACTTTTTCATTTTCATATTTTAAACTTGTTTAAATCTAGGTCAAACCTAGGATTTGACCAAGATTCAAATGGACATAAAAAATCAACAGTTTACAACAGCACACAAAATAAACATGAAATTACATCTAAATCCCTAACTTTTACATGGAGGACCCCAGGCTGAAAGCAAGAAATGCGATCGGGTCTTGAATCTTGATGCGTCTTCTCTTGACAAAGAAGATTGCTGGGAGTTTGCGTACGTACATCACGTCACTTGTGCTCACTGAAGTGTGGGACATGACGCATGCATGGGCAACACACGTAAGTGACATGGATTCAAGGGTAGGGAAGCCAAGAGAAAAAAACGAGAATTTGGACAAAAATAACCCAATCTTGCTAGTATGTCGAAAGTTTGTTTTTCCCAATCTTTTCGACTTTGGGTTATTTCTGTCTATTTTGCCGAAAAAACGAGGACAGAGACTGGAAACGGTGATGCATCTAGCTTCAGAGTACGCCAGATTAAGACTTCATGAGCAACACTAGTCTGACGTAAGTACAGTGTATACAGACAAGACAGGGACTAGACATTGCTACCCACGTCCCTCTGCGCCCCTTCAAAGAAATCATACTCCGTACTAGAATCTCGAAACGTAGGAATTAGTCTGACACGATTTCTGATTGTTTAATTCATAGGATTGCAATTTTCAGAATTCATTGACAATACATTTTTATACAAAAACAAAAAATCCTTCATTGTGTAACCGTATGTTACTACTAGTATTTCTTTTGGTTTTCACACGCAATCAAATGTTATTGGATCCAAATACCGTTGTTTCTCAATCCTATATATTTGGAGATGATCATCACTCTCTAATCATACAATTTTCATATTCCCGCACTTTGAAAATCTTGCGAATAATCAAAGCAGCCAAAATCTATGGTGTGTATTGTATATGTTTATGCCATGCTTAGTTTCATCGAATATTGTTTGGTTGCATCGCGGGGAAACCGCGTGAATTTAGATTAATTGTTGCATGTTTGTTTGTGGTGTGACCAACTGCTTTTGCAACGAAACAACCCCCCCACCATGTACGCATTGTTTGGGTCGCATGCATGATGTGTACATAATGTTAAAATAGAAATAATGTAGGAATTGAATATGATTGCATGTTGAATTAATCCTATATGAGAGAAATCACACAAATTTGAATTGCATGTTCTTTGGTTGTAGTGCTACACAAAAAACACGTGAATTAGTATGAATTATCATGTATTCAAGAATCAAAGGAGCCACTGAGATTTGAATCCCACAAAATTTCTATGAATTTTCTTCGAACCAAACAAGCCCAACAAGATTCCAAAGGAATATAATACAACGAATCAAACAACTTCCGTTGTTGGAATATTTCCTTAGGACATCAATCCAATAGAAACTATATGATCCAGTTTCAGCGACAATCTGGTCGGTGTAGGCTCGAGGAGGCCAATTGTATATATATGTTTGGACCCGGTTGGTTGAGTGATCATGCTCGTGACATCCAGCCTGAAAGGTAAAATTCGGGCAAGGCCAGCGTGACGCCACAATACTTTTGAAATATTCAAAAGCGCGTAATATTTGTGAAATTTTAATAATAGCTACTACTTATGTGAATTTTTTTCGTTCATACGCTTATTGGGGGGTAGGCTAACCCTAATGGCCTCCTCAAGATCCCTACCTCTACCAAGGTTTCCCGAGTTCATCCACCTCGATGGGTTCCTTGCCACTTTCGACCATGTTGTGGGCATCATTTCGGGTTCCCGTACCACGGCCAGTCCTTTTCAGGAGTCCCGAACCCGATGCCATAATATTTGTTTGAAAAAAATTCAAGACCGCACAATATTTGTTGAAATAAATGAATAAGCATTTTTAAATAGCTAAATAAAAGAAGTAAGAATTTTGAAAAATTTATTTTTTCTAAAACATTAATTGGAGCATTGACATGTTGAACCCACTTGTCGATTTTGCTATCAACATGACTAACTAGCTGATTAGATAACCAAGTGGTGAAATTTGCAACATATTAGACCACCACATGGTGGAAACTGCAAAAAAAATGTCCAAGTGGTGGTTTGTGCAACATATAGAGCAGTAGAGTATATGGTAGTACAAGATGAAGAGGCCTCCAAGATGAATGTGCACTGCCGTGGGCCCGTGGTAATATATCATGATGATGGCAAAGGATCTTTTCTCTGCTGAAACTGTCCAGAGCTGATTTGATGAGACAAAATACAGCTCCACGGCGTGCAAGGACAGTATACAGTACATTAGCTTCTTCTCGGGTCACACGCCTTCACGCCAGGTGCAGTAGTGCAGCAGAGACCAGAGAGAGAAGGCACGCCCGTAGTACTCGTATTATTGATTTCAATTCAAATTGTTTTTTTTGCCTGCTTCTCCGTCTTCTTCATCTCCATCTTCTCTGGCGACCCCGCCTACACCAGCAGCCCCTGCACCACCGCCGCCATGCCTTTTTCGGATCATCTCGAGCCACCTGTTTGATGGTACTAGTAGGAGTTGTTGACTTTTATCCATATCGCTCTACCAGCTGCCGCTCGCACTGTCCTCCAATACCTCATACCCAAACGCCAGCGTCCCACTACCACACCCCCACACCCACTTGACCGCATCCTTCCAATGGCGAGATCGATCAATGAGAGTGGCAGTTCTTGGGTGTTTCCTGATGGCCCCCTTGAAGAAATCGCATCCCGATGCGATGTCATCACCGCCGCGAGCCTCGTCGGTTCATGCAAGTTTTATCATGATTCAGCAACACAAAGTGTAGCTCTGCCTGCATCTCAGCCGTTTGGCATGCCCTGTGTTCTTCATACTCACCAAACTGAGGTACCGCCCGCGCACAATCCCTTCTACCGCGTCCACAAGTTCAAGCAGGAGGGTGCGCAGAAGGACAAGCAGCATGATGCAAAAGATCGCAAGGGTACCTTGTGCCAACTGACGCCGCTGGACAGGATCTCTTCCGATGCCGTGATTCCAGATGGTGGTACGGGCATGTGGGCAGGCGCGAATGGAGATTGGATCGCCCTTCTTGGCTTCCCCTGGAATTGGGAGCTTGTCAATGTGTACACTGGTCGCCGGATTCCTCTACCACCAATAAGTGAGTTTAAATCCACCCCGGATAAACTTGTGTTCGAGTCTAATGATCAACATCTTCAACTGCTGAAGATAGCTATTTGCCGAGTTCCAACAGCTGCTTCAAATTATACTAGTTTCTCTGTTCTTGCCATCTTCAACGCGGCAATTGCAGTCCTTCACTGTGCTTCTAGCAGATGGACAGTTCTTGACAACCAGTTCTTAGCGTACGGCTACTCCGATGCAATCATCCACAAGGGTATTGTATTTGCTGTAACTCAGACAGGCGAAGTTTATGCATGGAATCAACTTTCTTGGGGTAATTTTTCTCATCTCATATGATGTGTTTTCGCTATTACCTGCTAGTTTCAGATTTAGCTTTAGCCTTTTTCTTTTTGTTGTGCAGTTTTCGTGTCCTGCCTGTACCTTTCCCCCTCTATATTCAATCAAAATCAGCAGCGATATGCCTTTGAGTCAAAATAAAGTACTCCCTCCGATCCAAATCAAATTGACTCAGCTTTGTCTAGCCAGTGCATCTAGCTAGACAAACTTGAGTCAATTAATTTGTGCATATCTAGCTAGACACATCCAGTTGAGTCAATTAATTCGGATCGGAGGCAGTATTTTAGCTACATCATTATTCATGTATGTAATGAACTAATCAAGTTTTGCTGAACTGACTTCAAGCTGTGCTTTCCTTTGCAAGGTCCTTTGTTGATCAGCACGGCACCTATTCCGCCAGAACTTGATGAACAAGGTCGGTACAATCTTGGCTCCTGGTGGTTAGCACGATCTCCTGATGGTTCTAGACTTTTTCTGGTCCATACCTGGGGCGTTACTGACGGGCGGGATTATACTGGACTGGTTCGGATTTTACCTGCTGCTGCTACCTCTGAGGGTCGTCATGGTCGCACTATTCGCGGGTATGGTAAGGGTTTACTTGGCTGCGAGGTGTACAGCATGGACACCAGTCAGTTGATGCCACCGAGGCCATGGAGGAGGATTATTTCCCTTGGATCATATTCTCTCTTCCTTGGAGTGAACTATCCGATTATCATTCCAGTAGAAGACGGGGCAGAACATGACCGTCCAAATATGGCGAGAAGCAACTCTGTTTACACATCGCACCATGCAGTAGGCCTTGCATATCCTCCTTCTCCAGAAATTTGCCGCTTCAGTTTGAATTCTGAAGACTGTACTGTTGGTTTCCAAACCAACATTAGATGGACATGGCGGCAGGTTCCGTTGTGGCTCATCCCAAGCTTCGCCAACGCCCGGCAATGGAACCTGCCTTCGCGTCACAGGTCCAGAAAGAAGGGCTGATGTACTTTATGTAATACTCGTGTTGTAATGCAAGATTTGTATCTGTTGAACTATTTCATTTGCATGTTTATCTCTACCTAGGCTACTCCCTTTCCGTAGTTGTGTTGTACTATCTGTTGAACTATTTCCTTTGCATGTTATCTCTACCTAGGCTACTCCTCCGTAGTTGTTAAATTGATGTAATGCTCCTACAATGCACGCTACACTGGGCGTGTGGCCTGTAATGTTATCAAACACCTTTTGTACTCGTTCTAGTAAGCATTTCACACTATAGCTCACATAATTAAAGTACTCCTACAACGTATTAGTTGAAAGATATCTCTCATAAGTAAGTACCCCTCTTTGAGCTTATGCGAAACATAAATGACTATTTTAGAAATATATACTCTCGACACAAGATTATATTAAAAACAATGGTACATAGTTCTATTAGAAAAAGAAAGTGTGAATAGTAGAATGATGGAGAAGTGTTTTTTGAGGTCTGTGCATAGCTAGTGTTCATGGTGCAAAAGCACTTAGACTAGTCACAATGGGAAGTATACTAGTCTATGATACAACACCTTCAATGCATAGTATCATGAATTAGTATCATGCAATGTTGCGAAAAACCAATTATTCATTTCTTTCCAAATAGACTAGCTTTGCGAGGATGACAAAACATTTCTTTATTGCCCTCTCGTATGAATCTCCTCCATACATCACCTCTCATACCGATTGAAAGCCATTCCAAATCGTTGGTTCAAGACCATGAATACCAAGCCAATTTTGTTAGCTAGTTGGACCACCCTCGGATTGAGAACCAACGGTTGAAAGAAAGGTGGGCGCCAACTCATATTTTTTTCTCGAGAGTCCGACACTTGATGTTGATTGCAAAGTTCACAAAGGCCAAAATTTTGACATCCTCTTTGTGCAAGTCTTGCCACCATCCAAACTCGGTTTTGAAGTACCAACCAAGAAAAAAAAAGCTTGCACTTTGGAGGACCCCATGGACCATGAAAATTTTGAAAAACTTCCAGTAAATCATGCATATTTCGATTTATATTTTGGTGAAGTTTCATTCGATTTGAATCATAGGTTTGTGAGCAAATATATATTTAGTTTAAACTAGTGCTCGAGTACGTAAGAATCTATTTAATCACAAGCTAGTCATCCGAATGGGATGAAATATTCATAGATTTTAAAACAAGGAATCTACATATTACTGGATTTTTTTTCAAAATTTTCTGAATAGTTTTTCTTTTTTAGCTTCGAAATAAGAGATAGTTTGGAACGTTGGATCTCAAATGGATGGTAGATGGTGGGACACAGTCACAATGTATCTTGGAAGCATCAAGTCACTGAAGCTCTGTCCGGTTTCCAAACCAAGCTAGGAAAGGCATTGAAAATGAAGTTCTGCTCTAAAACATTTCTCATTCCATTTTGGTGCTCGCGCGGTTGCATGCTGCCCACGTGTTAAGGTACGTGTCTCTGGCATGTAGAGAACTACGATTATTGGCGAAAAATATATCGAAATGGAAACTGTAAAAAAAAGCCCTCTCTGGTCAACCTGATGTGACGAGACATCACTGCACCAAACGTCGTCGCAAATTTATAGATGGGTGGCGTGCTAGTCTACCAACAGTCAAATCGGCGCCCAGTCGCAGCAGCAGCCTAGAGTACTACCTAGTTTTTGCCCCTTGCATGTCTATCATCTTCTTCTTCACCCCGTTACCCTTCTTCACCCTCCCAGAATCACGCGCACGCGCAGGATCTCGATCCCCACCACGCCGCATCACTAGTACTACTCCGTATACCTTTCTCTCCTTACCCCGGCCGGCCGCGCGCCGCATCGTTCCTTCCATAGCGCTCGCCCTCTCCTCCGAAAACCCCAAGCGCAGTTGCATCCGCCATCCACCTAAATCCATCTTCACGTGATGGATTATTCTAGGCTTTGCCGGGGCGGCGGGGACGGCCACTTGGAGGCTCTCACCGGCGACAACATCAACCTCATCGCTGCGCATCTGGACGTTACCTACACCGTCCGACTTGCTGCATGTTCCAGGGAGCTCTACGACATGATCAGCAAGGATGAAGGTAAGATGCACCATTGGGATGAACCCTGCCTGCTGATGCCTCCGCCTGCTTATTGGTTCGATGAACACTGGGACGTGGCGAGAACATCTCGTCTGCATGATACCGTGTACGACCTGGTGCCCCTCGACCATCCTCGCCGTTCTGTCGCCCTGCCGTTCATGCACGACAGAAAATGGCTTGGCGCGAACGGTGACTGGATCGCCGCCGCCGATCATCATGAGTGGTGCCTCGTGAACGTCTACACCGAGCGACATATCCCCCTTCCATCCCTACCTGATTCGAAGATCGATCATAGTAGTTTTTCATATCAACCTGCATACTCTTTTAACTGGGGTCCAGCAATTGATTTGTTGAAGATTGTAATCTGCCAAGTGCCCACAAAAGGTGGGAGGTACGCAGATTACAAGCTCATCGCCTTGTTCGACAAAACGATTTTCTACCTTGAAGGGGGTGGCGACTGGAGAATGCTGGAGGCCCTTACACCTGCACCTGATTATCCAAATTACTGTGATGCCATTGAACTCCGTGGCCACGTTTTTGCGGTGGACGAAACTGACGGCTCCACGTACTTCTGGGACACCGCAAATGGTATTTTTTCAGTCCTTATGTTGCATTGCATGATACACTGCCTTAACCAATGAAGTTATTCATGAACTACCTTGTTTATATTTTACCTTTCTTATATGACTTAATGATCACACCCCCTTTTGCTGAATATGAATGAACCGTTGCTTGCAATGAATTAGTAGTACTAATTAGTCACCAACAAACATAGTATGCTCAGTATGTGATTGCATTCCTGAATTAGTAACTCTACGCCACTGCAGAATATGGGTGTAATTAACCAGTATCTCAAAAGATAACGTGGCACTATGAAGGCACCCTTTTTGATAACCTTTTACACCCATTGTTTCATATATAACTAATTGATTTTGCCTCCAAAAGGAGGACGGGAGACCCCCGCCATCTGCATCAGAGAGATGCATAAGGACTTTCATAAGTATATGACTTAACGATCACATCCTTTATCTGAATATGAATGAACCGTTGCTTGCAATGAATTAGTACTAGTCAGTCATCAGCAAACATAGTATACTCCGTATGTGAATGCATTCCTGAATTAGTAACTCTATGCAACTGCAGAATATGGATGTAATTAACAAGTATCTCAAATGTTAACGTAGAAACAGAAAAATAGAAGAAAATCGTTTGTAATTACATGCGTAGCTTATATTTTCTAGAGATCGGGGAAAAAGCCTTGATTGGATGTACCTACATGCAGATCAAACAGTTCTTTGTTTATATCGGTGAACAATCTGCAGAATGGTATAATTAATTTTGTTTTTGATACATTTTTTCTCCCATTTTCTTGAATAGATTTCAGTTTCCCACAATTATCTTTCATTAGTGATTGTGACGTCCCCTCATTCAAAATAACTCAGGTTATCTTTTTCCTAATTCAGTGATATTTAAGTTTGAGTAAGTTTACGATTAATATCTACAACCTCATATATATATAAGATTTAGCACCTGCAGGCCTAACAAAGTTAGCTGCCTCTAGTCCCCTGTATAGTTCTTTCTTTTTGCTTTCTCAGTTTTTCGTAGCCTTGCTACAACCCTGTATGCTCTAATATATAATGATGCACGACTAGGCATGTGTTCGAGAAAAGAAAATCTAAATATCTTTTGTAATATATGAACCTATATTGATGTTTTAGATGTTGGTAGTATAATTTTCGATAAACTTGAACAGACTTAAATCAGTTTAACTTAGCACAACCATATAGCGTACCTTTTTTAGAACGCGAAAATGAGGTAAACAAATACCATGTGTACCCTTTACTATCAATAGTAGAGAAGAGATTATGAACCTTCAACTCTAAAATGCAAATTCTTCTACTGAATGGATAGCTGCATCTAATACCTATTTTGCAAATGTTACCAGACTTGGGGTTAGCTATAAAGAGCATTTCTTTCTTGTCAAGCTTCATGCACTACCAACACAACCAAAAGTCCGAACTGATCGCAAGGGCGGCAATCCACTTATACAATTCAACACCCCCCGTCACATGTGATGGGAGACAAGTCAACATGTGGAAAGACTCAGAGGTATAGCTCAAGAGGCATATAAGTGGACTCCGAGGGGGCAACAACAATTTTAGGATAAATTGCGAAAGCCAGGACTCGAACTCGAGACCCTGGCTCTGACACCATGTCAAGCTTCATGGACTAGCCAACGCAACCAAAAGTCCGAACTGATGGAAAGGTCTAGGCAATCCACTTATACAGTTAAACATTTCTTACCCTTCGGGTGGTCACAGGGAAGCTCTCTAATAGATCACTTAAGACAAAGGGAATTAACTACAGCACAGGACTTAAACTTAAGATGATATATATTTGTCAAAATTTGAATGTATCTATATGCTTTCACTGTCTAGATACATCTGAATTTGGACAAATCTCAGACACTTTCGGTGGGACAGAGGTAGTATATAACTGTGTATACACTAACTAGTGTCTAGTTTTGGCGAAGTTTAGACTAGTTTCGTGGGATGGATGCAGTATAACTGATATATTGGACACTTGATTTGAACACATGAATGACCAATGTCCTTAGCTTACATAGTCGTATTTATACTGTGAGCATGAACGATGAACAATGCTGCTGTTTGAATATGGTTGCCAGTAACACCCTATTCGTCTCCATTTCTAATATTGCAGAAAACCTGATGCTCCCGTTTGTAATCCCGCCACCGGTGGTGGATGATCAGCAGTACGCATGGTTCCTCGCTCCATCTGCTGATGGCAAGCGATTGATGATCATCCTTACAGTAAACAAGATTGGGATTGCCAATGCTGAAGTACCTCCTGACATTCCCTATGCTGCTAATGGGCTTCAGCTACGGCAGTATCCTCCTGTTGCCACCTACGTCTTTGAGCTGGATCCCTTATCTACTGCACGTGCAGGGGACTTTCTTTGGAGGCAGGTTAACAGCCTCAGCGACCACTCTCTGTTCCTCGGACTCAATTACCCAATCATTGCCAACCTGAAGAAGCGTGAATCCAAAGCTCCTGATGGCACATTGGTTCCATTCATGAGGAAAAACTGCGTCTACACAGCATACCGGAATATTCGTTATAATCAATACCCTAAAATTTTGCGCTGCAACCTCCAGCCAGATGAAGGTGAGACTGTGGGAGTTATCAGCCTTCCCAAGGATGGTTGGGATAGTGTCCGACAAGCGGCTATGTGGTTTAAGCCTGCTTTAAACATTGCCCGTTCGGTGTTACCTTTAAAAAAACAGTGACACTTTTTTATTATGCTTGAAGTGTTGAGAAGTAGTACACTGTTTTTAGTATGTACTAGTTTGAATCAGTTTATTTGAACACTGCCCTGCTTTTGTATTTCGTGTTGCCTTCATATTATAACCCATGCATGGCTGTTTTAGGATTGACTTTATTTCAGCACTATAATTTTTTCGATAAAGGATGCTTTATTACTTTTGGAAAGCAATTACATCCAGCCTCTGCATAACCAGGATGCACACAGCTGTTCAAAGAGTCTGTAACCAACAATGTAAAGAAAAAAAACTAGGCGAAATACATATCGGAACGATGAATCATAAATCGCCTATGGTGTGGGTGGTGCTGCAATCCGTAGACTATGCTGCCACCCATGTAGGGAAAAAGTATCCCTCGCCGTTCAGCACTATAATTACAATGTGTGTACGTCCTTTATAATATAGCCACCTCTTGTTGATCATAGTCATGAGAGGACCATTCCTATTTTTTTCGCCGCTAAAGGGTAAAGTACATCCACTGGCACGGGGGTGTGTTGGGTTCCACCCCATCCCCAAACCGAACATGCATCAACTACGAGCAAGGAAGTAGATGTGCGACCTAGGTGACTGTGCGGACCCCACATGTGAACCAAAGAAAAAAACATGTCAATACGGAACTGATGTACATACGACAACTCCTATATGATATGCGTATGTACGATTGAGCATCTGGAGGTGTGCTGCCACCTGCTTCCTCACACGAAGGGTTGGATCTTGTGTTTCGTACACGGATCGGACTGAAATTGTCGTGTGCATAGCAAGGTTCATGTCAATAAGGCTGAGTTTGGCATCTAAGTCTAGGCAACAAATACTTTTGGGTTCCAACGGCCATCTACAAGGTATTTGCTATAGGCCTACTTGCTCCGGCTGTCGAAGCCCAATAACTACAAATGGGCCTTTCTGCTCATGCAATGTTGGCCCTTTTCTAAAGAACCACAGATCCTATGATTGGCAAAAAACAAAAACACGGAGATTCTACATAAAAGTTGTTTGTATTTATTTTGAATTATTGGGTTGCAATTTTTGAAACTGCTCATGGCCAATATGAAAATCCTTGATCGCTCCATACCCACATAGATCACGGTATTTTCAAAAATTCATAAAGTGGATTTGAAATTTAAAACATATCCTAATAATTCCATGATTTATTCTATTAACTTGCAAGATCTTGGAGCGAAAGAGCTTGTATTAGTCTGCGAAAATAATACTGATAAACCTGTCGTTAACAAGAAATGAAGGTTTATCGTTCAGAGAGGATGCCATGTGGGACCCATGAGACAGTAGCGTCCTCAACGTTTCAAAGAAAAAGGCAAGTAGCCCGAAAATAGGGGTAAAAAATAAATCCTACAAAGGAAACATTTATAGTTCATAGAGGCTGACATGTGGGACCGATCTGCCAGCTGCATCCTCATCATTTCGAAGTCGGCAGGGATCAGAAGAAAAAGGCAAATAGCCAGAAATTAGGGGTAAAAAATAAATCCAAAAAGGAAACTTTTATTCTTAATAGAGGATGACATGTGGGACCGACCTGCCAGCAGCGTCCTCATCGTTTCAAAGGCCGCAGGGGATCAAAAGAAAAAGGCAAATAGCCAGAAATTAGGGGTAAAAAATAAATCCAACAAAGGAAAGGTTTATTGTTCATAGAGGCTGACATGTGGGACCCATGAGCCAGCGGCGACCTCAATTTCAAAGGCGGCATATGATCGAAAAGAAAAAGGCAAGTTAGCAAAAATCAGTGGGTAAAAAAAATCTAAGAAATGAAACTTTATTGTACAGTCCCAGTGTGTAAAAAAAAGGCAAATAGCCAGAAATTAGGGGTAAAAAATAAATCCAACAAAGGAAAGGTTTGTTGTCCATAGAGGCTGACATGTGGGACCCATGAGCCAGCGGCGACCTCAATTTCAAAGGCGGCATATGATCGAAAAGAAAAAGGCAAGTTAGCAAAAATCAGGGGGTAAAAAAATCTAAGAAAAGAAACTTTATTGTACATAGAGGATGACATGCGGGTCCCATGAGCCAGCACCTTACTCAACGTTTCAGAGGCGGCATGAGATCAAAAGAAAAAGGAAACTGACCAAATATCAGGAGCAAAAAATAATCCAAGAAAAGTAACTTTTATTGTACATAGAGGATGACATATGGGTCCCACTTATACAAGCTCTTTCGCTCCAAGATCTTGCAAGTTGATTGTACATAGAGGATGATATGCGGGCCCCATGTGTCAGCAGCTTAATCAATGTTTCCAAGGCGGCAGGGGATCAAAAGAAAAAAGGAAATAGCCAAAAATAAGAGGGTGAAAAAAAATCCAAGAAAAGAAACTTTTATAGTATAGAGGATGACATGTGGGTCCCATGAGCCAGCTGCTTCCTCAACGTTTCAGAGGCTGCATGAGATCGAAAGAAAAAGGCAAGTGACCAAAAATAAGAGGGAAAAAAATCCAAGAAAAGAGACTTGATTGTACATAGAGGATGACATGCGGGTCCCATCAGTCAGCAGCTTACTCAACGTTTCCAAGGCGGCAGGGGATCAAAAGAAAATGGAAATAGCTAAAGATCAGAGGGTGAAAAAAATCCAAGAAAAGAAACTTTTATAGTACATAGAGGATGACATGCGGGTCCCATGAGCCAGCAGGTTCCGCAACATTTTCAAAGGCGGCATGAGATCGAAAGAAAAAGGCAAGTGACCAAAAATCAGAGGGTGAAAAATAATCGAAGAAAAGAAACTTTTATTGTACATAGAGGATGACATGCTGTCCCATTTTGCAGCAGAGGTCCCAACTTTTCAAATGCGGCTTGAGATCAAAAGAAAAAGAAAGTAGCCAGAAATTAGGGGATAAAAAAAACTCGAAGAAAAGAAAGTTGATTGTACATAGAGGATGACATGCGGGACCCACGAGTTAGCAGCTTACTCAACGTTTCCAAGGCGGCAGGGGATCAAAAGAAAAAGGAAATAGCCAAAAATCAGAGAGTGAAAAAAAACCCTAGAAAATAAACTTTTGTAGTACATAGAGGATGACATGCGGGTCCCATGAGCCAGCAGGTTCCTCAACGTTTCAAACGTGGCATGGGATCGAAGGAAAAAGGCAAGTGACCAAATATCAGGAGCCAAAAATAATCCAAGAAAAGAAACTTGATTGTACATAGAGGATGACGTGCGGGTCCCATTTTGCAGCAGCGGTCCCAACGTTTCAATTGCGGCTTGAGATCAAAAGAAAAAGAAAGTAGCCAGAAATTAGGGGGTCAAAAAAAACTCCAAGAAAGGAAAGCTTTATCGTTCATACATGCTGACATGTGGGACCTATGAGCCAGCAGCTTACTCAACGTTTCAAAGGCGGCAGGGGATCAAAAGAAAAAGGAAATAGCCAAAAATCAGAGGGTGAAAAAAAATCCAAGAAATCAAACTTTTATTGTACATAGAGGATGACATGCGGGTCCCATGAGCCAGCAGATTCCTCAACGTTTCAAACGTGGCATGAGATCGAAAGAAAAAGGCAAGTGACCAAATATCAGGAGCCAAAAATAATCCAAGAAAAGAAACTTTATTGTACATAGAGGATGACATGCGGGTCCCATTTTGCAGCAGCGGTCTGAACGTTTCCAAGGCGGCACAGGACCAAAAGAAAAATGAAGTAGCCAGAAATCAGGGGGTGAAAAAAATCCAAGAAAAGAAAGATTTCAATTGGGCTGCATCTAGACATCTGGGCCTTCGAACTATCCTTCTGGGCCTTTTGACACGTACAATTTCAGCCCACTCCAGAACATGATAGTTCGGATTTTTCTCAAAAAAAAAACAGGAAAGTCCTATGCTTCGCCAAAACAAAAAACAAGGAGATTCAAGATATATGTTGTAAAAATAAAGATTTAATTTATCCGTTTGCAATAGCTCAGAGCGCAATACACTGTTTATTGTCTGCAAAATAATCAAGATATCACATGTTTCTTGTACGGGGAGGCTGACATCGTGGACCCATGAGCCAGCAGCGTCGTTTTAAAGGCGGCAGGGGATGGAAAGAAAAAATAAACCAAAAATCTGTTGGTAAAAAATCCAAGAAAAGAAACATTTTCGTTCTGAGAGGATGACATGCGGGACCCATGAGGCAGCAGCGTCCTCAGCGCTTATTGTTCATAGAGGCTGACATGTGGGACCCGTGAGCCAGCAGCGTCCTCAACGTTTTAAAGGCGGCAGGATATCGAAAGAAAAAATAATCCAAAAATCATTTGGTAAACAATATCCAAGAAAAGAAACATTTACCGTTCTGAGAGGATGACATGCGGGACCCATGAGGCAGCAGCATCCTCAACGATTCCAAGGCGGCAGGGGATCAAAGAAAAAAGAAGGAAATATCCAGAAATTAATTAGGGGTTCAAAAAAATCCATCAAAGGAAACTTTTATTGTTCATAGAGGATGACTTGTGGGACCGACCTGCCAACAGCGTCCTCATCGTTTCAAAGGGGCAGGAGATCCAAAGAAAAAGGCAAATAGCCAGAAATTAGGGGTCAAAAATAACTCCAAGAAAGGAAACTTTTATTGTTCGTAGAGGATGACATGCGGGACCCATTTTCAACGTTTCAAAGGCGGCATGATCGAAAGAAAAAGGCAAGTGACAAAATATCAGGAACAAAAGATAATCCAAGAAAAGAAACTTTATTGTACATAGAGGATGACATGTGGGTCCCATTTTGCAGCAGCGGTCTCAATGTTTGTAATGCGGCTTGAGATCAAAAGAAAAAGAAAGTAGCTAGTAATTAGGGGGTGAAAAAAAATCCAAGAAAGGAAAGTTGATGGACATAGAGGATGACATGCGGGTCCCTTGAGCCAACAGCTTACTCAACGTTTCAAAGGGGGCAGGGGATCAAAAGAAAAAGGCAAGCCAAAAATCAGAGGGTGAAAAAAATCCAACAAAGGAAACTTTTATAGCACATAGAGGATGACATGCGGGTCCCATGAGCCAGCAGGTTCCTCAACGTTTCAAACGTGGCATGAGATCGAAAAAGGCAAGTGCCCAAATATGAGGAGCCAAAAATAATTCAAGAAAAGAAAGTTTTATAGTACATAGAGGATGACATGCGGGTCCCATTTAGCAGCAGCGGTATCAGCGTTTGAGAGGTGGCGGGGATCAAAAGAAAAAAAGAAATTGCCAAAAATCAGATGGTGAAAAAAAACCAAGAAAAAGAACTTTTATAGTACATAGAGGATGACATGCGGGTCCCATGAGCCAGCAGGTTCCTCAACGTTTCAAACGTGGCATGAGATCGAAAGAAAAAGGCAAGTGAAAAATATCAGGAGCCAAAAATAATTCAAGAAAAGAAAGTTTTATAGTACATAGAGGATGACATGCGGGTCCCATTTAGCAGCAGCGGTATCACCGTTTGAGAGGCGGCAGGGGATCGAAAGAAAAAGGCAAGTGAAAAAATATGAGGAGCCAAAAATAATTCAAGAAAAGAAAGTTTTATAGTACATAGAGGATGACATGCGGGTCCCATTTAGCAGCAGCGGTATCACGTTTGAGAGGCAGCAGGGGATCGAAAGAAAAAGTCAAGTGACCAAATATGAGGTGCCAAAAAAATCCAAGAAAAGAAAGTTTTATAGTACATAGAGGATGACATGCGGGTCCCATTTAGCAGCAGCGGTATCACCGTTTGAGAGGCGGGGGATCGAAAGAAAAAGTCAAGTGACCAAATATGAGGTGCCAAAAAAATCCAAGAAAAGAAAGTTTTATAGTACATAGAGGATGACATGCGGGTCCCATTTAGCAGGCGGTATCACCGTTTGAGAGGCGCAGGGGATCGAAAGAAAAAGGTAAGTGACCAAATTTGAGGTGCCAAAAATAATCCAGGAAAAGAAAGTTTTATAGTACATAGAGGATGACATGCGGGTCCCATTTAGCAGCGGTATCACCGTTTGAGAGGCGGCAGGGATCGAAAGAAAAAGGCAAGTGACCAAATTTGAGGTGCCAAAAATAATCCATGAAAAGAAAGTTTTATAGTACATAGAGGATGACATGCGGGTCCCAGTTAGCAGCAGCGGTATCACCGTTTGAGAGGCGGCAGGGGATCGAAAGAAAAAGGCAAGTGACCAAATTTGAGGTGCCAAAAATAATCCATGAAAAGAAAGTTTTATAGTACATAGAGGATGACATGCGGGTCCCATTTAGCAGCAGCGGTATCAGTTTGAGAGGTGGCAGGGGATCAAAAGAAAAAAAGAAATTGCCAAAAATCAGATGGTGAAAAAAAACCAAGAAAAAGAACTTTTATAGTACATAGAGGATGACATGCGGGTCCCATGAGCCTGCAGGTTCCTCAACGTTTCAAACGTGGCATGAGATCGAAAGAAAAAGGCAAGTGAAAAAATATCAGGAGCCAAAAATAATTCAAGAAAAGAAAGTTTTATAGTACATAGAGGATGACATGCGGGTCCCATTTAGCAGCAGCGGTGTCAGCGTTTGAGAGGTGGCAGGGGATCAAAAGAAAAAAAAATTGCCAAAAATCAGATGGTGAAAAAAAACCTAGAAAAAGAACTTTTATAGTACATAGAGGATGACATGCGGGTCCCATGAGCCTGCAGGTTCCTCAACGTTTCAAACGTGGCATGAGATCGAAAGAAAAAGGCAAGTGAAAAAATATCAGGAGCCAAAAATAATTTAAGAAAAGAAAGTTTTATAGTACATAGAGGATGACATGCGGGTCCCATTTAGCAGCATATCCGTTTGAGAGGCAGCAGGGGATCGAAAGAAAAGGCAAGTGACGAAATATGAGGAGCCAAAAAAATCGAAAAAGAAATTTATTACATAGAGGATGACATGCGGGTCCCATTTAGCAAGCGGTATCCTTTTTTGAGAGGCGCGGGGGATCGAAAGAAAAAGGTAAGTGACCAAATATGAGGTGCCAAAAATAATTCAAGAAAAGAAAGTTTTATAGTACATAGAGGATGACATGCGGGTCATTAAGCACAGCGGTATCACCGTTTGAGAGGCGGGATCGAAAGAAAAGGCAAGTGACCAAATTTGAGGTGCCAAAAATAATCCAGAAAAAAGAAAGTTTTATAGTACATAGAGGATGACATGCGGGTCCCATTTAGCAGCAGCGGTATCACCGTTTGAGGTAGGATCGAAAGAAAAAGGCAAGTGACCAAATTTGAGGTGCCAAAAATAATCCATGAAAAGAAAGTTTTATAGTACATAGAGGATGACATGCGGGTCCCAGTTAGCAGCAGCGGTATCACCGTTTGAGAGGCGGCAGGATCGAAAGAAAAAGGCAAGTGACCAAATTTGAGGTGCCAAAAATAATCCATGAAAAGAAAGTTTTATAGTACATAGAGGATGACATGCGGGTCCCATTAGCAGCAGCGGTATCACCGTTTGAGAGGCGGGGGATCGAAAGAAAAAGGCAAGTGACCAAATTTGAGGTGCCAAAAAAAACTCCAAGAAAAGAAAGTTGATTGCACATAGAGGATGACATGCGGGTCCCATTTAGCAGCAGCGGTCTCAACGTTTCCAAGGCGGCAAGGGATCAAAAGAAAAAGGAAGTAGCCAGAAATCAGGGGGTCAAAAAATCCAAGAATAGAAAGAATTTTGGTTCATAGAGGATGACATGCGGGACCCATGATCCTGCATCGTAAACGGCTCGTTGAACGAGATGGCGCGATGTAGAAAAAAACAATGCCAGAGAGGCTGCCATCTGGGCCCTACATCCCTCGGCGGTGCGGATTTGCGTTGACTCGGCCGGCGAACCCGAGATTTCGAGATGCACCACGTCCCGGGCCACCATACGCCACGTTTTGGCCGCTTTCGTCGGGCTAGGTGGCCTCAAAAACGAGAAAAAAAAAGTTTTGACATGCACCACGGAGGGACCAAAATCGTCGGCCATGGTACACCAGCAACCACGGCGCGACTTCAACTTCGTCGGCCATGGCAACTTTTCTTGTAGTGTGTGCAGGTATCTCTATAGATGAAGTGAAGAAGAAACTATTCTCTATGTCGCTGTCTGGTAAAGCGGCGCATTGGTATAAACTATTGAAGGACGGGCGCTCTCTTGATTGGAAGGATATTGTGCCTCTATTTTATTCCAAGTTCTATCCTCCAAGTGAAATTCACAAAGATCGAAACCATATATATAATTTTTGGCCTCATGATGGAGAGAGTATTGCCCAAGCATGGGAGAGATTGAAGACTTTAATGCTCAAATGCCCCAATCATGAGCTTCCAGGTAATATCATCATTGATAATTTCTATGCAAGACTTTCTTTTCAAGATAAGACCTTGCTGGATACTACTTGTTCTGGATCATTCACGAGCAATAAAGAAGAGTTTAAAAGGGACCTTCTTGATCGGATTAAGGAGAACGCTGAAGATTGGGAGAACGACAAAGGTAAAGAGTCAGGTATAAATTATGATTATGAATGCATTGAAACTTTCATGGATAGTGGTAAATTTCGAAATATGAGTGCTACTTATGGTCTTGACTCTCAAGTTGCTGCAAATCTTTATAAAGCTTTTGCTTCTCACATTGAATTGCCTAGGAAGAATTTTGATAAGTATCATGAACCTTTTAAAGACGCTTGCATGAAGAATGAAATTGTTGTTAATGATTGCAATAAGCGTGCTCAAACTCCTAAGAATGCTATTTCTTATAAGCATGTTAATTTTTGTGGAATACATAGACCTTGTGGAATTAATCAAATAGAAGATGAATATTGTATCCATCACAGAAATGAAAAAACTAGAAAGTGGTCTAGAGCTCTAGATGATCTTGGAGAAAAAGTGTGTGCCCTCTATCCTTTTATTTGTGAACTTTGCCATAGAGTTGGTCATTTTAATTTTCAATGCTCCTCCAATGATAATTCGAACCCCATGAGTGCTGCAAATTTGTATTGTGATGATGAAATTATTCCTAATCAGCATGATGAACTTACCTTATTTTTGAAGTGTGAAGAGTTATCAAGAAAAATTTCTTTGTTAAATATTAACGATCTTGATATTGATGATGTCCTGCATGGGTGTTTTTCTTATTGCATTAATAATTGCCATACAAATACTTACATACAGAATATTTTAGAAGATGACACCTTGCCAAAATATGATAGGACCGCTGTGTGTTTTCAATTAATTAATGAAAAGGAGGGATCCTCCCAAGTTTCTTCTATTGTTTCTAAAAGAAAATCAGGTTATGCGGACAAGCCACCCTTCAAGCCTCTTCCTCCTAAAGAAGGGAACGAGGAGAAGGAAAAGAAGAAGAAGAAGGGAACGAAGAAGAAGAAGAAGAAGAAGAAGAAGAAGAAGAAGAGAATAAAGAGAAAGAGGCAATGGCATATCCCCGCGTGTATGAGGTAACAATAGGTAACCGTAAGTATGTTGCGCCTAATGATTATTATGATAATGAATCTGAGTACGATGATCTTCCTATACCCTTTACCCATATTAGTGATCATGATTTGGATGAGCACACTGCCTTTGATATTGAAAATCTCTTTGGTACTGATTATGAAAGTAATGATGATAGCATTATTCATGTCCCCTTAAACGATGATATTGAAAGCTCTAAGCTTGGGGATGTTGTGCTTGAAGATCCTGTATTTGAGACCTCTACTTTTAGTGAAAATGATGATATTACATATTCTGGTTTAGATAATTGCTATAGAGATGTATATGACACATGTTACAATTATCCTTATGAAACTTGTCATAGTTATGATGGGCTTGCCAAAAACCATTCCCTTAGTATGCAACTTGTTTACCATGTTCAAATTCTTGATAATAATCTTGCTCCAATTACTATTAATGAGAATAACTCTTCTTATGCCAAAATTAATGATACTTCTATGCATATGAACCATGATAAGAATGTTTTAAGTGACGGGTATATTGTGGATTTCATCAATGATGCTACTGAAAGTTATTATGAGAGAGGGAAATATGGTTATATGCATCTTAATAATATTAAGTTTCCCCTCTTTATGTTGAGAATCTTTAAGTTACTCGTGTTTTATCCTCTTATGCTTGTCACTTTGCTCTTCATGAATTCATTTGTGTATAAGATTCTTCTGCATAGGAAGCATGTTAGGCTCAAATGTGTTTTGAATTGCCTCTTGAAGCTCTCTTTTGCTTCAAATACTATTTCTTGCGGGTGCATCACCAAAATTGCTGAGCCCATCTTAATGGCTATAAAGAAAGAACTTCTTGGGAGATAACCCATGTGTTATTTTGCTACAGTACTTTGTTTTATATTTGTGTTTTGGAAGTTGTTTACTACTGTAGCAACCTCTCCTTATCATGTTTTTGTGCCAAATAAAGTTTCTATGCTAAAGTTGATGTTATATTTGGGATCGCTGCGCAGAAACAGCATTGCTGTCTGTCACGAATCTGGGCACAGTTCTCTGTAGAAAATTCGAAAAAATCTGCCAATTTACGAGCGTGATCCTCAGATATGTACGCAACTTTCATTAGTTTTGAGTTTTTCCATTTGAGCAAGTCTGGTGCCAGCTTTAAATTCGTCTTTACGGACTGTTCTGTTTTTGACAGATTCTGCCTTTTATTTCGCATTGCCTCTTTTGCTATGTTGGATTTATTTCTTTGATCCATTAATGTCCAGTAGCTTTATGCAATGTCCAGAAGTATAAAGAATGATTGTGTCACCTCTGAATGTGTGAATTATTAATTGTGCACTAACCCTCTAATGAGTTTGCTTGAAGTTTGGTGTGAAGGAAGTTTTCAAGGGTCAAGAGAGGAGGATGATATATTACGATCAAGAAGAATGAAAAGTCTAAGCTTGGGGATGCCCCGGTGGTTCATCCCTGCATATTTCAAGAAGACTCAAGCATCTAAGCTTGGGGATGCCCAAGGCATCCCCTTCTTCATCGACAAAGTATCAGGTTCCTTCTCTTGAAACTATATTTTTATTCGGTCACATCTTATGTACTTTACTTGGAGCGTCTGTATGTTTTTGTTTTTGTTTGAATAAATGATTGTTTGGGAGAGAGACACGCTCCGCTGGTTCGTATGAACACATGTGTTCTTAGCTTTTAATTTTCATGGCGAAGGTTGAAACTGCTTCGTTAATTGTTATATGATTGGAAACGGGAAATGCTACATGTAGTAATTGGTGTAATGTCTTGAATAATGTGATACTTGGCAATTGTTGTGCTCATATAGATCTTGTTTAAGCTCTTGCATCATGTACCTTGTACCCATTAATGAATAATTACATAGAGCTTGTTAAAATTTGGTTTGCATGATTGGTCTCTCTAAGTCTAGATATTTTCTGGTTGAGGTGTTTGAACAACAAGGAGACGATGTAAAGTCTTATAATGCTTACAATATGTTTATATGTGAGTCTTGCTGCACCATTTTATACTTGAGTTTGCTTCAAATAACCTTGCTAGCCTAAACCTTGTATAGAGAGGGAATACTTCTCATGCATCCAAATACTTGAGCCAATATTCATGCCATTTGTGTCCACCATACCTACCTACTACATGGTATTTCTCCGCCATTCCAAAGTAAATTGCTTGAGTGCTACCTTTAAACAAATTCAAAAGTTATTACCTCTTATTTGTGTCAATGTTTTATAGCTCATGATGAAGTATGTGGTGTTTATCTTTCAATCTTGTTGGGCAACTTTCACCAATGGACTAGTGGCTTCATCCGCTTATCCAATAATTTTGCAAAAAGAGCTGGCAATGGGATTCCCAGTCCCAAATTAATTAACAAAAATAGACACTCCTCCATGGTATGTGATTGTTGGACGGCACCCGAAGGATTCGGTTAGCCATGGCTTGAGAAAGCAAAGGTGGGGAGGAGTGTCATCATAATAAAACTAAAATAAAAAAGGCACTCCTTCATGGTATGAGATTGTTGGCAGGCACCCGAGGATTCGGTTAGCCATGGTTTGTGAAAGAAAGGTTGGAAGGAGTGCCACCCAAAAATAAAATAAAATGGGAGCCGCTCTTTGAAGGTTTGTTTGGCAAGGGGGTTAGAGTACCCGCTACCATTCGTTGACAACAACAAACACCTCTCAAAACTTTACTTTTATGCTCTCTATATGTTTTCAAAATCAAAGCTCTAGCACAAATATAGCAATCGATGCTTTCCTCTTTGAAGGGCCATTCTTTTACTTTATTGTTGAGTCAGTTTACCTATTCTTTCTATCTTAGAAGCAAACACTTGTGTAAATTGTGTGCATTGATTCTTACATGTTTACTTATTGCACTTGTTATATTACTTTGTGTTGACAATTATCCATGAGATATACATGTTAAAGTTGAAAGCAACCGCTGAAACTTATATCTTCCTTTGTGTTGTTTCAAAGCTTTCTACTAAGAGTTTATTGCTTATGAGTTAACTCTTATGCAAGACTTATTGATGCTTGTCTTGAAAGTATTATTCATGAAAAGTCTTTGTTATATGATTCATTTGTTTACTCATTATCTTCATCATTGCTTCGAATCTCTGCATTCATCTCATGTGCTTTACAATAGTATGATCAAGGTTATGATGGCATGTCACTTAAGAAATTATCATTGTTATCGTTTACCTACTCGAGGGCGAGTAGGAACTAAGCTTGGGGATGCTTGATACGTCCCAAACGTATCTATAATTTCTTATGTTCCATGCTACTTTATTGATGATACCTACATGTTTTATACACATTATATGTCATTATTATGCATTTTCCGGAACTAACCTATTAACAAGATGCCACAGTGCCAGTTTCTGTTTATTATGTCTGTTTATTGCAGAAAAGGCCCAAAAACCAAAGTGCTCGGAAAAATCCAGAAAAATTACAGAAATTCTATTTCGTCGGAAGACTCACGGAGCCAGAAGGGCAAGCCAGGGGGAGGCCCAGGGCCTCCTCCCCATAGGCCGGCGCGGCCTGGAGGGTGGTCACCCCACCCTGTGGGGTGGGCCCCTCGGGACTCTTCCGACTCCGACTCTTCGCCTATTTAAGCCGTCGTGACCTAAAACTTCGATACCTCTTCACGAAACTCCAGAAAACATCCAGGGCGTCGCCACATCGCGAAACTCCAATTCGGGGGACAGAAGTCTCTGTTCCGGCACTGCCGGACGGGGAATTGCCCCCGAGTCATCTCCACCGCCGTCTCCACCGCCATCTTCACCGCCATCGTTGTCTCCATGATGAGGAGGGAGTAATTCACCCCCGGGGCTGAGGGCTCTACCGTAGCTATGTGGTTAATCTCTCTCTCTGTACTCCAATACAATGATCTCATGAGCTGCTTTACATGATTGAGATCCATATGATGAGCTTTGTATCGCTACTAGTTGTGTGCTACTCATGTGATGTTATTAAAGTAGTCTATTCCTCCTGCATGGTGTAAAGGTGATTAGTGTGTGCACCGTGTGGTTCTTGTCGTAGGCTATGATCATGATCTCTTGTAGATCGTGGAGTTAATTGTCATTATGATAGTATTGATGTGATCTATTCCTCCTTCATAGTGTAATGTGGACAGTGCGTGCGCTATGTTAGTTCTTGGTTTATTTTGCAATGATCTATTATGCTCTAAGGTTACTTAAACATGAATATCGAATGTTGTGGAGCTTGTTAACTCCGGCATTGAGGGTTCGTGTAATCCTACGCAACGAATGATGTTCATTATCAAACAAGAGTGTATGTAGCACATATGAGAAGAAGTATTTATTATGCGATCAATGTTGAGAGTGTCCACTAGTGAAAGTATGATCCCTAGGCCTTGTTTCCAATACTGAAAACACCGTTTATTTACTGTTATGTTGCATGTTTACTCGCTGCCATATTTTATTCAGATTGCTATTACCACTCATATACATCCATATTACTTGTATTTCACTATCTCTTCGCCGAACTAGTGCACCTATACACCTGACAAGTGTATTTGGTGTGTTGGGGACACAAGAGACTTCTTGCTTTGTGATTACAGGGTTGCTTGAGAGGGATATCTTTGACCTCTTCCTCCTTGAGTTCGATAAACCTTGGGATCCACTTAAGGGAAACTTGCTGCTGTTCTACAAACCTCTGCTCTTGGAGGCCCAACACTTTAAAACATGAAAATGAGAAGGGAAGCATGTATCCTTCTTAGTCACTCTAATTAAAATGAAGATTTTGGGAGGTTTTTGAAATTTCCATGTTTGAAACCAAAAACCACGTCTCTTCATGCTTGACTTCATAAGATATATAGAGTTTAATTAGGGGTTAGGGGTATAGATACATGATTTGTTTGGTTTGAATATGTCTAGACCTTGTTTAACAACTTGAATGCTTACTATATGCCATAAGAAGACTATGTACTTTGGTTTTTAATTTTTTTGATTTTTTAAAATTTTCTGCCAATTTGTATCTTGGTCAAATCCTAGGTTTGACCAAGATTTAAACAAGTTTAAGACGTGAAAATAAAATGGTAAGCATGGATCCTTCTTAGTCTCCCTAAAATGAAGCTTTTGGTTTTTTTTTTAAATTTCCAGGTTTGAAACCCAAAACCACTTCTCTTCATGCTTGACTTCATAAGACAGAGTTTAGGGATAGGGGTAGATATATATATACATGATTTTTCTGGTTTGAATATGTCTAGACCCTGTTTATCAACTTGAATGCTTACTATATGACATAAGAATGCTATGTGCTTTGGTTTTTCATTCTTTTGATTTTTTCTGAATTTTTATGCCCATTTGAATCTTGGTAGAATCCTAGGTTTGACCAAGATTTAAACAAGTTTAAAACATGAAAATGAGAAGGGAAGCCTGTATCCTTCTTTGTCACTCTAATTAAAATGAAGCTTTTGGGTGGTTTTTGAAATTTCCATGTTTGAAACCCAAAACCACATCTCTTCGTGCTTGACTTCATAAGACAGAGTTTAGGGGTTAGGGGGTACATAGATACATGATTTGCATAGTTTGAATATGTCTAGCTAGAGACCTTGTTTCTCAATTTTAATGCTTACTATATGACATAAGAAGACTATGTGCTTTGGTTTTTCATTTTTCTGTTTTATTTTAATTTTATGCCCATTTGAATCTTGGTCAAATCCTAGGTTTGACCAAGATTTAAACAAGTTTAAATTATGAAAATGAAGGTAAGCATGGATCCTTATTAGTCACTCTAACATAAATCTTTTGGGAGGTTCTTGAAATTTCCATGTTTCAAACCCAAAACCACTTCTCTTCATGATTGACTTCATAAGACAGAGTTTAGGGTTTTAGGGGTAGATATATACATGATTTTTCTGGTTTGAATATGTCTAGCCCTTGTTTATCAACTTGAATGCTTACTATACATATGACATAAGAATGCTATGTGCTTTGGTTTTTCATTCTCTTTTGATTTTTTTCTAAATTTTTAGGCCCATTTGAATCTTGGTCAAATCCTTGGTTTGACCAAGATTTAAACAAGTTTAAAACATGAAAATAAAAAAGGAAGTCTGTATCCTTCTTAGTCACTCTAAAATGGAAGCTTTTGGGATGTTCTTGAAATTACCATGTTTGAAACCGAAAACGACTTCCCTTCATGCTAGACTTCATAAGATCGACAGGGGGTAGATACATGATTTGTCTGGTTTGGATATATCTAGACCTTGTTTATCAACTTGAATGCTTACGATATGACATAAGAAGACAATGTGATTTGGTTTTTCATTTTTCTGATTTTTTTGAATATTGTACGTGCCCACCCATTTGTATCTTCATCAAATCCTAGGTTTGACCAGGATTTAAACAAGTTTAAAACATGAAATGAAAAGATAAGCCTGGATCCTTCTTAGTCACTCTAAAATGAAGCTTTCGGGAGGTTCTTGAAATTTCCATGTTTGAAACCCAAAACCACTTCTCTTCATGATTGACTTCATAAGACAGAGTTTAGGGTTTTAGGGGTAGATATATACATGATTTTTCTGGTTTGAATATATATGTCTAGACCTTGTTTATCAACTTGAATGCTTACTATATATATGACATAAGAATGCTATATATGTGCTTTGGTTGTTCATTCTTTTGATTTTTTCTGATTTTTTAGGCCCATTTGAATCTTGGTCAAATCCTAGGTTTGACCATGATTTAAACAAGTTTAAAACATGAAAATGAAAAGGTAAGCATGGATCCTTCTTAGTCACTCTAAAATGAAGCTTTTGGGATGTTCTTGAAATTTCCATGTTTGAAACCCAAAACGACTTCGATCTCTTTATGCTAGATTTCATAAGACTGAGTTTTAGGGGTTAGGGGGTAGATACATGATTTGTCTAGTTTGAATATGTACATAGTACTCCCTCTATAGGAACTTGGAGAAAGCAACTGTTGTGCCACACAATTTTGTTGTTTTCCTATTTTTCTTTCATGAAGCTTTACGATGTGGTTCGTGTGTGGGGATCAAGCTCGTAATCTCGTTTCAATTACACAACCAACTACTCTGCTCATCCTTGCATGTAATTAACCAATATAGGAATTTGATTCCACGGAACTTTTTCAGTACATAAGTCTCCTCCTTAACTCCTCTAGTCTCTACCAAGCCGGCCGCCTCGCTACTTCCCTAGCTTCCTCCCTACAGCACACCTCGCCCCCGTACGCGAGCTAGGTCCAGCCGGAGATGGGGCACAGCCGCCCCCGCTGGAAGAATGCTCAGAGGAAGTCCGGGCAGGAGGACAAGGGTGACGCCATCCCGGATGAACTTCTCGGGCTGGTGTTCCTGCGCCTCACCTCGCCTCTGGATCTCGTCCGCGCCGCGTTCGCCTGCAGGAGCTGGCGCAAGGTCATCGCGGCGGAGGACTTCCGTGTCCTCTCCGCTCGCCACGGCGCGCCATCCTCCATAGTCGCCGGCCACTACCACATCAGCTTCTCCCATTGTCACTATCGGCCGTCTGGCTTGCTGCCCCACTTCGTTCCCTCTTCCTCGTCATGTTGGGCCGGGGTCGCCGCAAATAATCTCGCGCTCGACTTCCTCCCACGGGCGCCAAACGGCGACCTCAGTTTGGAGCTCGCCGACTCTCGGGGCGGCCTCCTACTCCTTGCGGACTTCGACCACACCGAACACGGAAAGCCTTTCGAGCAGCCTTCACGTCTCGTCGTCTGCGATCCCCTGGCAGGTCAGTACGTGACGGTCCCTCCACCCCCTGCTGTTTCGCACACAACATTCGTAAGCTTGTTCCTGGGCGCCGCCCTCCATGGCGAGGACGCTGCGGCGCGCATCAGTCTGTCAAATTACAGGGTGACGTGCCTGATCTATCATGACGGCATCTGCAAGACCTGCGTGTTCTCGCCTGGCCCTGGTGGCCACGCTTGGACCTCCTCCGGCGCCATCGTGCCTCTCCACGCCACGCACACAGGCCGGTCGGATATCCTCTTTGTGGGGTGCAACGCCCGTTTCTTCCAGTGGTACGTGTTCGGTGGGCTCGGAAACTTCATTCTTGCTCTCGACAGAGAATCCGGCGAGCTCTCACGCTTCGAGAGAGCTCGAGACGAGGACTGGCTTCACACCGTGCCGATTGAGATGCTGGGCGGGCCCTCGCGCGTGCTGAATTGGTACGTGCTAGAGCTTCCGTGGCCACCTACCTTCCGAGCTTGCTTATCCTAGGATTCTGGCTTCCTGGGTTGGATTAGTGTCGGCCATGGTGTCGTCGACATGGTCTGGAGGTTGAAGACGAAGGGCATCTCAAGGATTTTGTTGTAATTTCGTTTTTTTTCAGGTGTTTTGTACTATTTGATGTTTCTCTTAATGCCAGAGGGTTTATTTGCACTAGTCATACTTGACATAGCTGTACGTTTTGAAGATTAACTTGTTCATCATGATCCGAACTTCTCATACTCTTAATGCCAGAGGGTTTATTTGCACTAGTCATACTTGACATAACTTCGAACTTGTTTTGAGTAATACGTAGTATGGTATACTAGAATAGGAGGAGTAACACTTTTCGCATTTGGGCCAAATATAAAGTACTACCTCCATTTCAAGGAATAAGGCGCACGCGTACTCCAAGACGTATCTTTTGGTCAGATTACCTTGACCATTGAATTGACAAGACAACACACAGAGCATTGGGGCGTGCTCGATGGTGCTAGCTGCGGCTATACAGACATGTGATAGGCATCGCGGAAGCGTCGCAAATAGAAAACAAATCATATTTTTTGGGGGAGGATGTTTTGGCTCCTGGTTGCGTATGCTCCCTTTAGTTTGAACTGCAACATCTATATATTTTGAAATGTAAAAAAATCCAAACAAAAAATTAATCTTTTCATCTTCACATGCTAAGAGCGCATAAAGTCTTTCCATAAAAAACTAAATTGTCGTTTGGGCTATGTAAAAAAGATAAAATTTATTGCTAAAAATAAAGCTGTTTACATCAACCACAAAAAATATCGGCTTTTCACGAAACTACACGAACACACATAGATTATCGAGAAGTACATGCGGATTTTTTTGTTAGAATTTTTTGAAAATTAAAAATATGTTTTTTTGGGTCGAGGTAGCATATCCGCCCAATAGCCGAATTAAATTTCCGATTTTTTTGGACTGACAATTTCATCGGGAAGACATGGATGCGCGCAGACGGCGTGCAAGGCAAGGCATCGATTTGACCGGACGTACTTAGGGCAGGTCAGGCTGCCAGCGTACTTATTCCGGGCAGGTGAGGTACTAGAACTCAAAGTCCTCCTCAGCGTCTCTCCTCTCTCTCTGTCTTTATTGAGTGTACTAGCGCGCAGGGACTCAAAGTCAGGGAAATGTTTGAGATGCAAAGTAAGAGAATATTTACCAGTATAATTGGTTGATTAGAAGATTAAGTGGTGAAATCACAACAGATTGGAGCAGTACATGGTGGAAACCGCAAAATATCCTTCCAAATGGTGTTTTTGTGCAACATACGAAGTATGAGGTGGTGGAACTTGAGGCCAGTGACTTTACTTACTCCAAAATGCAACTTTACGTACATGAGCCATCGGATCAAGATCCAACGGACACAGTTGATCCAGAATTTGTAGTCACATTTTAAGTTGCTCGAAAAAAATCGAAAACATTACAGTAAGATATATATCTTTCTTAAGTATTCTGGTAAAGTTTTACTTCATTTGAAAATTGAGTTTAATTTTAAGTTTAAAATTTGGATCAACCATGTGCGTTGGATCTTGATCGAATGACTCACGTACAAGTCGCCAGTGAAGTTACTGGATCTCGTTCCTTGGTGGAATCTGCAATTCCCTCCCCTATATATACTATACAAGTCGAAGACTACGACCCTCTATCCCTATCTCCTTCACATCCTCTAAATTCATATTCCCATTTAGAATCGTTGGGCATGGAGGTTCCCCCTGGTAGCTTTAGAGCTTTTGTCGACGATGCTAATTTGAGAAGACTGCTCACCTACGGTTTGTGCTCTCAATCCGCACAACCTCCATTTTGGCGGGTTAGTACTTTCTTCACTAGGTTCATCAAGATGTATTTTAATTTGGGCTAACAGTCGTGTTAATTTCCTTGTATTAAGCAGTGCTGTTCGTGCAAGAAGGTTGCATGCGACAGCTGCGCTAGGAACCTGCCCGGTGGCGCGTGCCCGGGATGCCAGGGCGTCTTCCAAGGTGAAAGTCCTCCATCTGAAAGCATGTACTTTTCCCGTGAATGTGTTATGGAAAAGAATGTGGTGAGAAGAACGTTCATCTGCGGTTTGTGCTCTCAAATCGCACGACGTCCACTATAACGGGTTAGTACTTTCTTCACTAGGTTCCACCCAACTGTATTTTTCTTTGGGCCAACAGTCATGTAAATTTCCTTGTATTAAGCAGTGCATTCGCATGGGGGAGGGACATCACATTGCATGCGGAAGCTGCTTAAGAAACCTGCCCAGTCTCGTGTGCCCGAACTGCGACGGCATCTACGAAGAGGATGAGGATTTAAGTAGATTTGCCTCCTTGTTTAAGGTGGATTGCAGCAACGATGGTTGCGACATGAGCGGCGACTTGCTCGAATACTTTCAACATGAGGCGACGTGCCCGCATGCGCCAACGAGACGGTAGGTGGTTGATCTTGCCGGTCTCGATGGAGAAGATGATCGCGCTTTGAGGCTAATCTGAGCTCGGTGGAGAAGGACCGGATGGAGTTTCCTTTTCTAGAACTAGAGTTCTTTTTGTACTTTTGGATGTCTTGTCTGTAGTTTCCTTTTACTTGGAGGGTCCTCCTAGCTTGCAGTCTGTAATCCCACCGTCATCATAATATAAAAGCAGTGTCGCGAGGTCCTTCGGGACATTTCTGTGTTCAAAAAATGTATGATTTTAGACATGTCGTCTATTTATGTGTGCGATGTTGTATCATCTATTACCGTGATTAGTTTGAACGTGTCCATGTCCTAGAACAAAACTTCGGCATGATGTACTTGTATGTTTAATTGAATTCGACCAAGTATAATGTGGAACCGATCATTGCGAGCATATGGAGATTGCGAACCGGTAATTGACAGGTGGTACATGCTCTATCTTAATCTTGTTTATCTAATGGTAATTGCGATTTATGCGGTACTGAAATAATTAGTTTTAGTTATAAACAGGGACTCTTCGGACGGGGGCTCCTTTTCAAACAAGACCGGGGAGATTTATGAAGTGCTAGAAGGGAACAAATTACTACATGAGTGTTTTGCGTGAAATGGTTAAAATTTGTAGTGGCAGATTGCCGCCAATGCAATTTTTTCATGTGGTTGATATGGTAGGATGGACATTTCCAAAATTTCACGAATTATTTCGGTTTGTGACCATATATTAAATTAGTTCTGGGCTCATTTCCATATAATTTGAAATTTCAACGCGAAGTACACGAAGTACAATTAAAAAAGGGGAAACTATATATACGTGATGTGCACTAAATGTGTGGTACCCCCCAAAAAATGACCAAACATATGCGTTGCATCCAAGTACGTAACACCCATATGGCAAACGAAAGCATTGAGTAGTTGTTTGTGATGTAAGTAATCTACATATATATCAAAATACCAAACATGGCACACCAAAATATTTTTTAGAAGAACTTACCAGATTTTGGCACCATGCATGTTGGAGTTTTTTTTTGACAGAATCCATCTTGGAGTTCGCATGGCTCTCTTCCGAAGTGAGAGGTGAGTTGGTTAATGCTAGAACCATGGCAAACTTCCGAATGTTAGTAATTTATCATGGATTCATCATTTGTGATGAAATACCTAGGAACAATGCCAAACATGACCTACCTATGTTCTTGAGAATATTCCCTTTCACCGATTTTGGCACCATGTGTGTTTTTAAGTACGTTTGCATGCCTTCTTGATTGGTTATTAAAATACCATGTCAAACTGTCGATACATGGAAAATTCCTTTGCTACAATCAAATAAACTTCGGGCTCCTTTTATTCAAAGGAATATGGAGGGCGTAGGAATATGAAAGGTGCATGATTGGAATGTTATGCCAAGTTGAATCCTATAGGAACATGATGTGTCTTTGATTGTGGCAAAGGAACTTTTCCATGAGGTATTAGCTAATGGTTTTTTCCTATAAGATTTGCACTACAAGATTCCTATATGAATAGTTCCTATGAATCAAATGACTTGTATAGGAATTTTTCCCATAAGAACCGAATCCAACATAATTCCTATGACAATCATATGAATCAAAGGAGCACGATTCCCATAGGATTGAAGTAGACATGACATCCCAATTCTATGATTTTCCTTTTCCTATACTTTCCATTTCCTATGAACCAAAGGAGGCCTAACTAGTTGGCCATACTGAAACAATTGCCAAATAAATGCCGTGCATCCTATGGCCCCCGTGAGTTTGACCTAAATTTGAAATCATGGTAAAAGGTGCTTAAAATAGGCAAATAAAAGCATGTAGTCAATTTTTTTAGGATGTAGTACTACCTAGGGAAAATACCAAACATGCCATAATGCAAACTGTGTTTTAGAGAGTAGCCCTTCAAAAAAGTTGGCATCCACTTGTTGATTTTGCTATCGACATGACAAAATAACTGATCAGATGACCAAGTGGTAAAAATTGCAACAGATTAGACCACCACATGGTGGAAACTGCTAAAAATCATGAAAACTGCGAAGAAAAAGTTAAAGTGGTGGTTTGTGCAGCATATGGAGGATTGAGTAGTACAAGTTGGATGTGCACTACCGTGTGCCCGTGGTAATGTTCGCCTATTATGATGATGGCAAGAAAAAATGATGTTTTCTCTGCTGAAACTGTCCCGAGCTGATTTGACGAGACAAAATACAGCTACACGGCGTGCAAGGGACGGCTATACAGTACATTAGCTTCTTCTCGGGTCACACGCCTGCACCACAGGTGCAGTAAGTGCAGCAGAGACCAGAGAGAGAAGGAACGCCCGTATTATATTTGATTTCAATTCATATTGTTTTTTTCCTTGCCTCTCCGTCTTCTTCACCGCCATCTTCTCGGTGTTTTCAAGAGTGATTATCAAGTGGAGAGACAATTGCATTGGGAAAGTCTCTCCACTTGATAATCTCTGTTGAAAAACTCGCACGTCTTGTGAAATGTGAAGGCTGCACGCGTGGGGAAGGGAGACGCAAACGCCGCACCGCATCATTAGTAGTACAGTAGTATACCTTTCTCTCCTCAGGCACCCCGGCTGGCCGCCCGCCGCAATAGTTCCTTGCATAGCGCTTGCCGTCTCCTCCAAAAACCCCCAGCGCACTTGCATCCGCCATCCACCTAAATCCACCGCCGAGTACCTTTCTGTCCTCACCACCGCCGCTGCGCCTATTCCCCTGTCCAGCAGACGACTGCGGCGTTGCGTGTGTCGCCGCCGTGTCAGATGGAGGCGGAGCCGCTCAACTCCCGAAGGCGGGTCGAGCCAGATCGGGAAGAGCCTCCGTCGAGCCTCGACCTCATCAGCCGCCTCCCCGACGAGATGCTGCACATCATCATCTCCCTCCTGCCCATGATATCCGCTGTAAGGACAACATTGCTCTCCAAACGGTGGCGCCACCTCTGGCGCTCCGTCCCACTTAACCTCCTCGTCGGCGACAACGACCTCATCAGCCGCCTACCGGACCAGATTCTCCACATCATCATCTCCCACCTGCCCACTGTATCCGCTGTAAGCACAACCTTGGTCTCCAAACGGTGGCGCCACCTCTGGCACTCCGTCCCACTTAACCTCGAGATCGACGACGAACTCGCCAAGCAAAACCACAAACGCATCGCCGCGGTCTCCAGTATCCTCGCCGCTCACCCTGGCCCCGCCAGAAGCGTGTCAATCGACCCCTTCAGAACCACTTGCAAGGTCGACACCACGCTCGACAGCTGGTTCCGGTCCAGCACCCTATCTTGCGTCGAGAACCTCAGATTCGATGCTGGAACTGTGATGCGCTCCTTCCCGCTGTCCGCGTTCCGCTGCGCGCCCACGCTGCGCATTGTCAGCATTTCTACTTGCTATTTGCCCGAGATTCATGCCAACTCCATGCTTCTTTTCCCCCAACTCAAAAGGCTCTTGCTCTATGACGTCTACATCTGTAAGGCGACGAACATCGACCGCCTGTTCACCCGCTGTATTGTGCTCGAGGCACTTCACCTTGAGGGGGTCCACGGGTTCACCCAACTCAACATTCAAATGCCAAATCTTCGTACAATTAGTGTGGCTAGCTATTGGAAACGCAACACCACCGAACTTATTCAGTTAGACACGGTGCAAATTATGGATGCATCTTGCCTCGAGAGATTGGTCATATGCGTTGATGATGTTCCACTACTAATCCAGGTCGCCAACGCACCAAAGTTGATGGTGTTGGGCTTTGCGTCGTACCCTGGCTGCCAACTTGTTATTGGACGCATAAACTATTTGGTAGAACAGCCTTCTTCTTGTTGAATTAACTCACATTTTTGTTATTTTTTTTGACATATGTACCATTGTCCTGTAGAGGATGATGCCCATAAGCTTGGAAAATTCTCTGTGCACAGTGAAGAACTTGGTTCTAAAATCTGACGGCCCTCGTCTGGATCAACTACTTGCATTTCTTAGATGCTTTCCCTGCACGGAGAAGCTATATATCCAGGTAAATTCGTTGTTGTTAACTGTTTACCACTATGAGCAAAAACTGTAGAGTTACATGGAGTTAACCTGTTATTACTTATTAGCCTAGATCAGTTGAACAATTGTACTAGAAGAACATCCACAATGGAGTTATATTATGTTGGTTCAAAACTAAACTTCTTGTCATACAATGTGTTGTATCTTGTGCATCTGTGAAGTTTCATATAAACACATGATAATATGTGATCTGTGTAAAAAAGAGAAGACATATGTAAATAGTGTGACTTACTATTTACACATCATTTGTTCTTTTTTTGTGTAGATCACATATTATCATATTTTTGGATGAAACTTCACAGAAGCACATGATAGAACACAATGTATGTCCAGACTTTTAGTTTACATTTTTTTTGGAAACTTGGAAGTGTCAAAAGAAAAATGGGGTGCACCCGCAACTAGTTGCGGATTGGAGTTTCCCATGTTGGTAACCTTTCCCCAACTTTACAATGACAATAACAGATGTAAAAAAGTGCATCTATCAAATTGGAACGTGTCAGGGGATTATGTTGTTCCACGGTCCTCAATTAACACATGATTCAACTCACCTGAGATATTCATTAGTTGATAGCTATGAAGTACTTTGTTATTGTACTGACTACTTAATTTGACTTCTTTGCAGTTTTATAGAACCGGCAATAAGGTTCATGTGCTGCATAATGAGCCAGCCTGTCCCATTGAATGCCTTGATCTCCACCTCAAAGAAATTTCGATTTCTGACTACCGAGGAAGGAGAAATGATGTTATTGTCTCCAGGTTCTTTATACAGAACACTAGAATGCTCAAAGTAATGAATTTTGGTGTAAGATATCATCACAAGGAGATCTGGTGGGATACCCAGTTCAAGCAGCTAGACCTGAAGAACACCGCTTATAGAGATGTTGATTTTCAGTTTGGATATTTACCATCCTTAGATAAGTTCAGCTCGGACGGTGTTCTTAGCTGGTTGGTACATGACTTGTCAGTGGCTGATCCCTTTGCTAGAGGGATATATGCAAGAGAAGGGCCAATTTCTGCATAGTGTTAGTTTAACTCCCTATATTTTGTACTGGTCTGAACAATATATTTTATCACTCTGTTAATGTAGTTCAGACTTGATGTTATTCTTGTGAACATGGTCTAATATTCTAATGCTTTCGCGATGTATGTACTACTAGTGATATTTACAGAAGCTAGCAATTGTTTGACAAAATTTACTAAAAAAAGCCTGTAACGCATGTTCACATTCAGTTCGTCAATGCTAGTGTTCACAGAGGAAAGGTTTATTGTTCACAGAGGCTGACATGTGGGGCCCATGAGCCAGCAGAGTCCTCAACGTTTCAAAGGCGGCAGGGAATCAAAAAAAAATGAAGTAGCCACAAATTAGGGTAAAAAATAACTCCAAGAAAGGAAACTTCTTTTGTAAATAGAGGACGACATGCGGGTCCCATTTTGCACGGGATCGAAAGAAAAAAGGCAAGTGACCAAATATCAGGAGCCAAAAATAATCCACGAAAAGAAACTTTTATTGTACATAGAGGATGACATGTGGGTCCCATTTTGCAATAGCGGTCTCATAGTTTCCAGGCGGCACAGGATCAAAAGAAAAAGGAAGTAGCCAGAAATCAGGGTGTCAAAAAATCCATGAAAAGAAAGATTTCAATTGGGCTGCATCTGGACATCTGGGCCTTCGAACTATCGTGCTGGAAGCCTTTTGACTCGTACAATTTAAGCCCACTCCAAAACAGGAAAGTCCTATGCTTGGCAAAAACAAAAAACAAGGAGATTCAACATATAAGTTTGTTTATGTAAAAACAAAGATTTAATTTATCCCTTTGCAATAGCTCAGAGCGAAATACACTGTTTATTGTCTGCAAAATAATCAAGATATCACATGTTTCTTGTACGGGGAGGCTGACATCAGGGACCCATGAGCCAGCAGCGTCGTCAACGTTTTAAAGGCGGCAGGGGATCGAAAGAAAAAATAAACCAAAAATCAGTTGGTAAAAATCCAAGAAAATAAACATTTATCGTTCTAAGAGGATGACATGCGGGACCCTTGAGGCAGCAGCATCCTCAACCTTTGCATAAAGAGGATTTGCAGTACGGGGAGGCTGACATTGGGGACCCATGAGCCAGCAGCGTCGTCAACGTTTTCAAGGCGGCAGGAGATCGAAAGAAAAAATAAGCCAAAAATCAGTTGGTAAACAAAACCAAGAAAAGAAACAATTACCTTTCTGAGGGGATGACATGCGGGACCCATGAGGCAGCAGCATCCTCAACTATTCTAAGGCGGCAGGGGATCAAAAGAAAAAGGAAATAGCCGAAAATCAGAGGGTAAAAAATAAATCCAACAAAGGAAACTTTTAGGATTTGCTAAGAAACAGTCGACTTATTCTTTTTTGGCCATCAGTCGAATTTCTGTCCAACCAATTAGGCATCGCGATTGTGGACTTGCACGTGTTTCTCTGAGCCACTGTGTACCGTACTTAGGGCATGTACAATGGTAGAGAAGGCATGCCTTCCCTTACCCCGCCACATCAGCTAGAGAAGGCATTAGATATAAGTCATACAATGCATTATCTCTTACAGCCATCTCTAGCAATTAATACGAATAATTAAATTTTGGTAGGAAATTTGTTGCTAAGGGAAGACATATGTGATACAACGGAGAAAATAGTCTTCCCTTATTTCCTAAGAGATGATCCCTTAGCTAAGGGAAGACAACCTTCTCTCTCTTCGTTCTCTTTCCTCCAACTAAGCAAAAAATCTGACGTGGCATCTCTAAGGGAAGGCTGACATCACCGCATTGTACATGCCCTTAGCCATCTGCTATAGCTGCACACGTTTGTGTGGGGAGGTTTTGGATGTAAAACGCGTGCATGACTAAGTCAGCGGATAGATATTTACTGAACTTTTTGTGTAAATTTGTATATGACGAATTACAGTCCATTACACTGGTATTTACATGATTTGGAACATGTAAAATTAGGCAAACAAGTCTGTAATTTTACTTTCAAATCATGTAGACGATTTTCTTTCAGTTTCCCCATCTCACAGTTTACAGTCCATTACAACTATGTTTACATAATACAAAACATGTAATTTTCGCCAAACAACGTTTTAAGGTCTTTAAATCATGTATTATGGATTTTTTTTTCTGTTTGCAACTTGTTTGTCTGTTGCTAATTATAGGGATTTAGCCCACATACAAGGCTTGGTAAAATTCTTTTTTTATGGGCTTGACTGATTTTTGCCTATGCCATGTGCCGTCTTATAATTTGAAGAAAAACTGACTTACGCTGAATTGAAAATCAGTCAGCTGACAAATAGACATCCCCAACTTTTATTGTTCATAGAGGATGACATGCGGCACCCATGAGCCAGCAGCCTCAACGTTTCAAAGTCGGCATGAGATCGAAAGAAAAAGGCAAGTGACCAAATATCAGGAGCCAAAGATAATCCAAGAAAAGAAACTTTATTGTACATAGAGGATGACATGCGGGTCCCATTTAGCAGCAGCTGTATCAATGTTTGAGAGGCGGCAGGAGATCGAAAGAAAAAGGCAAGTGACCAAATATGAGGTGCCAAAAAATCCAAGAAAAGAAAGTTTTATAGTACATAGAGGATGACATGCGGGTCCCATTTAGCAGCAGCGGTATCACCGTTGAGAAGCGGCAGGGGGAAAAAGGAAATAACCAGAAATTAATTAGGGGTCAAAAATAAATCCACCAAAGGAAACTTTTATTGTTCATAGAGGATGACATGTGGGACCGACCTGCCAACAGCGTCCTCATCGTTTCAAAGGGGGCAGGGGATCAAAAGAAAAAGGCAAATATCCAGAAATTAGGGGTAAAAAATAACTCCAAGAAAGGAAACTTTTATTGTTCGTAGAGGATGACATGCGGGACCCATGAGCCAGCAGCCTCAACGTTTCAAAGGCGGCATGTGATCAAAAGAAAAGGCAAGTGACCAAATATCAGGAGCCAAAAATAATCCAAGATTTATTGTACATAGAGGATGACATGCGGGTCCCATTTTGCAGCAGCGGTCTCAATGTTTCAAATGCGTCTTGAGATCAAAAGAAAAAGAAAGTAGCTAGAAATTAGGGGCTCAAAATAATCCAAGAAAAGAAAGTTGATGGACATAGAGGATGACATGAGGGTCCCATTTAGCAGCAGGTTCCTCAACGTTTCAAACGTGGCATGAGATCGAAAGAAAAAGGCAAGTGACCAAATATCAAGAGCCAAAAATAATCCAAGAAAAGAAACTTGAATGTACATAGAGGATGACATGCGGGTCCCATATAGCAGCAGCTGTATCAACGTTTGAGAGGCGGCAGGCGATCGAAAGAAAAAGGCAAGTGACCAAATATGAGGTGCCAAAAAAATCCAAGAAAAGAAAGTTTTATAGTACATAGTGGATGACATGCGGGTCCCATTTTGTAGCAGCGCTCTCAACGCTTCCAAGGCGGCACAGGACCAAAAGAAAAATGAAGTAGCCAGAAATCAGGGGTTGAAAAAATCCAAGAAAAGAAAGATTTCAATTGGGCTGCATCTGGACATCTGGCCTTCGAACTATCTTTCTGGGCCTTTTGACTCGTACAATTTCAGCCCACTCCAAAACAGGAAAGTTCGGATTTTTCTAAAAAAAACAGGAAAGTCCTACTATGCTTCGCAAAAACAAAAAAAACAAGGAGATTCAACATATAAGTTTGTTTATGTAAATATAAAGATTTAATTTATCAGTTTGCAATAGCGCAGAGCGAAATACAATGTTTATTGTCTGCAAAATAAGATATCACATGTTTCTTGTACGGGGAGGCTGACATCGGGGACCCATGAGCCAGCAGCGTCGTCAACGTTTCAAAGGCGGCAGGGGATCGAAAATAAAAAAAAAACCAAAAATAAGTTGGTAAAAAAATCCAAGAAAAGAAAACATTTATCATTCTGAGAGGATGACATGCGGGACCCATGAGGCAGCAGCATCCTCAACGTTTATTGTTTATAGAGGCTGACATGTGGGACCCGTGAGCCAGCAGCGTCGTCAACGTTTTAAAGGCGGCAGGAGATCGAAAGAAGAAAAAAAAGCCAAAAATCAGTTGGTAAACAAAATCCAAGAAAAGAAACATTAACCTTTCTGAGAGGATGACATGCGGGACCCATGAGGCAGCAGCATCCTCAACGATTCCAAGGCGCCAGGGGATCAAAAGAAAAAAAGGAAATAGCCAGAAATTAATTAGGGGTCAAAAATAAATCCACCAAAGGAAACTTTTATTGTTCATAGAGGATGACATATGGGACCGACCTGCCAACAGCGTCCTCATCGTTTCAAAGGGGGCAGGGGATGAAAAGAAAAAGGCAAATAGCCAGAAATTAGGGGTCAAAAATAAATCCAAGAAAGGAAACTTTTATTGGTCGTAGAGGATGACATGCGGGACCCATGAGCCAGCAGCTTACTCAACGTTTCAAAGGCGACATGAGATCGAAAGAAAAAGGCAAGTGACAAAATATCAGGAGCCAAAAATAATCCAAGATTTAGTGTACATAGAGGATGTCATGTGGGTCCCATTTTGCAGCAGCGGTCTCAATGTTTGAAATGCGGCTTGAGATCGAAAGAAAAAGAAAGTAGCTAGTAATTAGGGGGTAAAAAAATCCAAGAAAAGAAAGCTGATGGACATAGAGGATGACATGTGGGTCCCATTTTGCAGCAGCGGTCTCAATGTTTGAAATGCGGCTTGAGATCAAAAGAAAAAGAAAGTACCTAGTAATTAGGGGGTCAAAAAAAATCCAAGAAAAGAAAGTTGATGGACATAGAGGATGACATGCGGGTCCCTTGAGCCAGCAGCTTACTCAACGTTTCAAAGAGGGCAGGGGATCAAAAGAAAAAGGCAAGCCAAAAATCAGAGGGTGAAAAAAAATCCAACAAAGGAAAGTTTTATAGCACATAGAGGATGACATGCGGGTCCCATGAGCCAGCAGGTTCCTCAACGTTTCAAACGTGGCATGAGATCGAAAGAAAAAGGCAAGTGACCAAATATCAGGAGCCAAAAATAATCCAAGATTTATTGTACATAGAGGATGACATGTGGGTCCCATTTTGCAGCAGCGGTCTCAATGTTTGAAAGCGGCTTGAGATCAAAAGAAAAAGAAAGTACCTAGTAATTAGGGGGTCAAAAAAATCCAAGAAAAGAAAGTTGATGGACATAGAGGATGACATGCGGGTCCCTTGAGCCAGCAGCTTACTCAACGTTTCAAAGGGGGCAGGGGATCAAAAGAAAAAGGCAAGCCAAAAATCAGAGGGTGAAAAAAATCCAACAAAGGAAACTTTTATAGCACATAGAGGATGACATGCGGGTCCCATGAGCCAGCAGGTTCCTCAACGTTTCAAACGTGGCATGAGATCGAAAGAAAAAGGCAAGTGACCAAATATCAGGAGCCAAAAATAATCCAAGATTTATTGTACATAGAGGATGACACGTGGGTCCCATTTTGCAGCAGCGGTCTCAATGTTTGAAATGCGGCTTGAGATCAAAAGAAAAAGAAAGTAGCTAGTAATTAGGGGGTCAAAAAAATCCAAGAAAAGAAAGTTGATGGACATAGAGGATGACATGCGGGTCCCTTGAGCCAGCAGCTTACTCAACGTTTCAAAGGGGGCAGGGGATCAAAAGAAAAAGGCAAGCCAAAAATCAGAGGGTGAAAAAAATCCAACAAAGGAAAGTTTTATAGCACATAGAGGATGACATGCGGGTCCCATGAGCCAGCAGGTTCCTCAACGTTTCAAACGTGGCATGAGATCGAAAGAAAAGGCAAGTGACCAAATATCGGGAGCCAAAAATAATCCAAGATTTATTGTACATAGAGGATGACACGTGGGTCCCATTTTGCAGCAGCGGTCTCAATGTTTGAAATGCGGCTTGAGATCAAAAGAAAAAGAAAGTAGCTAGTAATTAGGGGGTCAAAAAAATCCAAGAAAAGAAAGTTGATGGACATAGAGGATGACATGCGGGTCCCTTGAGCCAGCAGCTTACTCAACGTTTCAAAGGGGGCAGGGGATCAAAAGAAAAAGGCAAGCCAAAAATCAGAGGGTGAAAAAAAATCCAACAAAGGAAACTTTTATAGCACATAGAGGATGACATGCGGGTCCCATGAGCCAGCAGGTTCCTCAACGTTTCAAACGTGGCATGAGATCGAAAGAAAAAGGCAAGTGACCAAATATCAGGAGCCAAAAATAATTCAAGAAAAGAAACATGATTTACATAGAGGATGACATGCGGGTCCCATTTAGCAGCAGCGGTATCACGTTTGAGAGGCAGGGGATCGAAAGAAAAAGTCAAGTGACCAAATATGAGGTGCCAAAAAAATCCAAGAAAAGAAAGTTTTATAGTACATAGAGGATGACATGCGGGTCCCATTTAGCAGCAGCGGTATCACCGTTTGAGAGGCGGCAGGGGATCGAAAGAAAAAGTCAAGTGACCAAATATGAGGTGCCAAAAAATCCAAGAAAAGAAAGTTTTATAGTACATAGAGGATGACATGCGGGTCCCATTTAGCAGCAGCGGTATCACCGTTTGAGAGGCGCAGGGGATCGAAAGAAAAAGTCAAGTGACCAAATATGAGGTGCCAAAAAAACCAAGAAAAGAAAGTTTTATAGTACATAGAGGATGACATGCGGGTCCCATTTAGCATCAGCGGTATCACCGTTTGAGAGGCGGCAGGGGATCGAAAGAAAAAGGCAAGTGACCAAATATGAGGTGCCAAAAAAACTCCAAGAAAAGAAAGTTGATAGCTCATAGAGGATGACATGTGGGTCCCATTTAGCTGCAGCGGTCTCAACGTTTCCAAGGCGGCAGGGGATCGAAAGAAAAAGGCAAGTAGCCAGAAATCAGGGGGTAAAAAAATCCAAGAAAAGAAGGAATTTTGGTTCATAGAGGATGACAAGCGGGACCCATGATCCTGCATCGTAAACGGCTCGATCGGAGAGCGTTGAACGAGATGGCGCGATCGAGAAAAAAACAATGCTAGAGAGGCTGCCATGTGGGCCCTACATCCCTGGGCGGTGCGGATTTGCGTTGACTCGGCCGGCGAACCCGAGAATTCGCGATGCACCACGTCCCGGGCCACCATACGCGACGTTTTGGCCGCTTTCGTCGGGCTAGGTGGCCTCAAAAACGAGAAAAAAAGTTTTGACATGCACCACGGAGGGACCAAAAATCGTCGGCCATGGTGCACCAGCAACCACGGCGCGACTTCAACTTCGTCGGCCATGGCAACTTTTCTTGTAGTGTGCTAGTGCTATAAATTTAGCCTTTACAAAACATATTACAAATGCTCTCATAAAAGCTAGAGAAGAGAAACTAAAACTTGAAACTTCTATTCCTAGAAAGTTAGAAGATGGTTGGGAGCCCATCATTAAAATGAAATTCAATGACTTTGAATGTAATGCTTTATGTGATCTTGGTGCAAGTATTTCTGTTATGCCTAAAAAGATTTATGATATGCTTGACTTGCCACCATTGAAGAATTGTTATTTGGATGTTAATCTTGCCGATAATGTTAAAAAGAAACCTTTGGGGAGGATTGATAATGTGCACATTACGGTTAACAATAACCTTGTCCCCGTTGATTTTGTTGTTTTGGATATCGAATGCAATGCATCTTGTCCTATTGTGTTGGGAAGACCTTTTCTTCGAACCGTTGGTGCTGTTATTGATATGAGGGAAGGTAATATTAAATATCAATTTCCTCTCAAGAAAGGTATGGAACACTTCCCTAGAAAGAGAATGAAGTTGCCTTTTGATTCTATTATTAGAACAGGTTATGATGTTGATGCTTCTACTCTCGATGTTACTTGATTTGCACTTTCTGCGCCTAGCTGAAAGGCGTTAAAGAAAAGCGCTTATGGGAGACAACCCATGTTTTTACTACAGCAATTTTTTGTTTTGTTGAGTCTTGGAAGTTGTTTACTACTGTAGCAACCTCTCCTTATCATGTTTTTGTGCCAAGTAAAGTTTCTATGTCAAAGTTGATGTTATATTTGGGATCGCTGCGCAGAAACAGCATTGCTGTCTGTCACGAATCTGGGCACAGTTCTCTGTAGAAAATTCGAAAAAATCTGCCAATTTACGAGCATGATCCTCAGATATGTACGCAACTTTCATTAGTTTTGAGTTTTTCCATTTGAGCAAGTCTGGTGCCAGCTTTAAATTCGTCTTTACGGACTGTTCTGTTTTTGACAGATTCTGCCTTTTATTTCGCATTGCCTCTTTTGCTATATTGGATTCATTTCTTTGATCCATTAATGTCCAGTAGCTTTATGCAATGTCCAGAAGTGAAAATAATGATTGTGTCACCTCTGAATATGAGAATTATTAATTGTGCACTAACCCTCTAATGAGTTTGCTTGAAGTTTGGTGTGAAGGAAGTTTTCAAGGGTCAAGAGAGGAGAATGATATACTATGATCAAGAGGAGTGAAAGCTCTAAGCTTGGGGATGCCCCGTGGTTCACCCTGCATATTTTAAGAAGACTCAAGCGTCTAAGCTTGGGGATGCCCAAGGCATCCCCTTCTTCATCGACAAACATCAGGTTCCTCCCCTGAAACTATATTTTTATTCAGTCACATCTTGTGTTCTTTACTTGGAGCGTCGGTTTGTTTTTGTTTTTGTTTTTGTTTGAATAAAATGGATCCTAGCATTCACTTTGTGGGAGAGAGACACGCTCCGCTGTTGCATATGGACAAATATGTCCTTAGGCTTTACTCATAATGTTCAAGGCGAAGTTTCTTCTTCGTTAAATTGTTATATGGTTGGAATTGGAAAATGCTACATGTAGTAATTCTAAAATGTCTTGGATAATGTGATACTTGGCAATTGTTGTGCTCATGTTTAAGCTCTTGCATCATATACTTTGCACCCATTAATGAAGAAATACATAGAGCTTGCTAAAATTTGATTTGCATATTTGGTCTCTCTTAGGTCTAGATAATATCTAGTATTGAGTTTTGAACAACAAGGAAGACGGTGTAGAGTCTTATAACGTTTACAATATGTCTTTTATGTGAGTTTTGCTGCACCGGTTCATCCTTGAGTTTGCTTCAAATAACCTTGCTAGCCTAAACCTTGTATCGAGAGGTAATACTTCTCATGCATCCAAAATCCTTGAGCCAACCACTATGCCATTTGTGTCCACCATACCTACCTACTACATGGTATTTCTCCGCCATTCCAAAGTAAATTGCTTGAGTGCTACCTTTAAAATTCCATCATTCACCTTTGCAATATATAGCTCATGGGACAAAATAGCCTTAAAAACTATCGTAGTATTGAATATGTACTTATGCACTTTATATTTTATTAAGTTGCTTGTTGTGCGATAACCATGCTTCTGGGGAACGCCATCAACTATTGTTGAATATCATGTGAGTTGCTATGCATGTCCGTCTTGTCTGAAGGATCTATCATTTTAGTGGTTGGAGCATGCAAAATTGTTAGAGAAGAACATTGGGCCGCTAACTAAAGCCATGAATCATGGTTGAAGTTTCAGTTTTGGACATATATCCTCAATCTCATATGAGAATAATAATCATTGCTACATGCTTATGCATTTAAGAGGAGTCCATTATCTGTTGTCCATGTTGTCCCGGTATGGATGTCTAAGTTGAGAATAATCAAAAGCGAGAAATCCAAAATGCGAGCATTCTCCTTAGACCTTTGTACAGGCGGCATGGAGGTACCCCTTTGTGACACTTGGTTGAAACATGGCATGCAAAGATCCGGTAGTCCAAGCTAAGTAGGACGAGGTGCGGACACTATTAGTATACTATGCATGAGGCTTGCAACTTGTAAGATATAATTTACATAACTCATATGCTTTATTACTACCGTTGACAAAATTGTTTCATGTTTTCAAAATAAAAGCTCTAGCACAAATACACAATCGATGCTTTCCTCTTTGAAGGACCTTTCTTTTACTTTTATTGTTGAGTCAGTTTACCTATCTCCTTCCACCTTAAGAAGCAAACACTTGTGTGAACTGTGCATTGATTCCTACATACTTGCATATTGCACTTGTTATACTACTCCATGTTGACAATATCCATGAGATATACATGTTATAAGTTGAAAGAAACCGCTGAAACTTCATCTTCCTTTGTGTTGCTTCAATACCTTTACTTTGATTTATTGCTTTATGAGTTAACTCTTATGCAAGACTTATTGATGCTTGTCTTGAAGTACTATTCATGAAAAGTCTTTGCTATATGATTCACTTGTGTACTCATGTCATTACCATTGTTTTGATCGCTGCATTCATTACATATGTTTACAAATAGTATGATCAAGATTATGATGGCATGTCACTTCAGAAATTATCTTTGTTATCGTTTTACCTGCTCGGGACGAGCAGAACTAAGCTTGGGGATGCTGATACGTCTCCAACGTATCGATAATTTCTTATGTTCCATGCTACTTTATTGATGATACCTACATGTTTTATGCACATTATATGTCATATTTATGCATTTTCTGGAACTAACCTATTAACAAGATGCCGAAGAGCCAGTTCTGTTTTCTGCTGTTTTTGGTTTCAGAAATCCTAGTAAGGAAATATTCTCGGAATTGGACGAAATCTTCGCCCAGGGTCCTATTTTTGCACGGAGCTTCCAGAAGACCGAAGAGATAACGAAGTGGGGCCACGTGGGACCACAGGGCGGCGCGGCCAGGCCCTGGCCGCGCCACCTGTCCCCTGGGCCCCTCGTGAGCCCCCGACCTACCCTTCCGCCTACAAATAGCCTCCGTCGCGAAAACCCCATCCGAGAGCCACGATACGGAAAACCTTCCAGACGCCGCCGCCGCGAATCCCATCTCGGGGGATTCAGGAGATCGCCTCCGGCACCCTGCCGGAGAGGGATTCATCTCCCGGAGGACTCTTCATCGCCATGATCGCCTCCGGAGTGATGAGTGAGTAGTTCACCCTGGACCATGGGTCCATAGCAGTAGCTAGATGGTCGTCTTCTCCTTGTTGTGCTTCATTGTTGGATCTTGTGAGCTGCCTAACATGATCAAGATCATCTATCTGTAATACTATATGTTGTGTTTGTCGGGATCCGATGGATAGAGAATACTATGTTATGGTGATTATCAATCTATTGTTTATGTGTTGTTTATGATCTTGCATGCTCTCCGTTATTAGTAGAGGCTCTGGCCAAGTTTGTACTCTTAACTCCAAGAGGGAGTATTTATGCTCGATAGTGGGTTCATGCCTTCATTGACACCTGGGACAGTGACAGAAAGTTCTAAGGTTGTGATGTGCTGTTGCCACTAGGGATAAAACATTGATTCTATGTCTAAGGATGTAGTTGTCGATTACATTACGCACCATACTTAATGCAATTGTCTGTTGCTTAGCAACTTAATACTGAATGGGGTTCGGATGATAACCTGAAGGTGGACTTTTTAGGCATAGATGCAGTTGGATGGCGGTCTATGTACTTTGTCGTAATGCCCAATTAAATCTCACTATATTTATCATATCATGTATATGCATTGTTATGCCTTTCTCTATTTGTCAATTGCCCGACTGTAATTTGTTCACCCAACATGCTTTTATCTTATGGGAGAGACACCTCTAGTGAACTGTGGACCCCGGTCCTATTCTTTACATAGCATACAATCTACTGCAATTGTGTTTTACTATTTTCTTGCAAACAATCATCTTCCACTCGATACGTTTAATCCTTTGTTACAGCAAGCCGGTGAGATTGACAACCTCACTGTTTTGTTGGGGCAAAGTACTTTGGTTTTGTTGTGCAGATTCCACGTTGGCGCCGGAATCCCTGTTGTTGCGCCGCATCACATTTCGCCACCAACAACCTTCAACGTGCTTCTTGGCTCCTACTGGTTCGATTAAACCTTGGTTTCATACTGAGGGAAACTTGCTTCTATACGCATCATACCTTCCACTTGGGGTTCCCAACGGACGTGTGCATCTACGCGTATCAGTTTTCCTTACTTCATGATCTTCATGGGAGATTCACCCAAGCTTGGCTTTTAATGTTTTGATTCTTGCAAGCTTGGTTGAGTAGTACCTAAACAGTTCCGCCATCTAATCCTAAGCCATGATCTATCCCTCAAGCCAACTCAGTCTAAAAGCACAAGTCTACACCAAAATCTGAGTATCTTTGAGTTTGGAGGCCGGTACTACCGGATCTCAGGCCGGTACTACCGCTCTGGGCAGTAATCTGACGAAATTGCCTTTTTGTCCCCAGAGCGGTACTACCGCCCGAGGTACCGGGTAAGTACCGGTAAGCGGTACTACCGTTTTACGAGCGGTACTACCGCTTGCGCTTTTGACTAGAGGTACCGGTTGGGTCGGGATTCGTCCCAAACCACCACAAATCCCCTTCCTCCTCAAGTCAACAGCGCCTCCAAGCTCAAGAACTCGAGGAGATCGGCCCCGATCTCCTCTTCCAGCCGCCCCGGCCAAATCTCCTCCGTGGAGAAGCTTCCCCACCCTCTTCTCCGCCATGTCCTCCGGTATGAACCCTAATCTCTCTCTCTAGGGTGTGTTGAACTCCCTAGATGCATAGGCTAGGGTTTGATGGAGATTTTGCGGTAGAAAAGTCCTCTTGGAAGCTCTACATGTGTGGAGATACTAGCTTGCAACAATGTGTGACACTATGAACCTAGTTGCCATGTCCCCAGCCTAGATCTCGATGTGCAGAGCTTGAGCGGTAGTACCGCTTGTTCGCAGGCGGTACTACCGGTATAAGCGGTACTACCGGGTCTGGTTGCGGTACTACCGCTTTGAATGGTTTCACCAATGTTGCTTGTTAGTGTCTCCCTTGATCTTTAACTCCATGGCTTGTGCACTTATCCCCTGTTCCCTCCCAAACCTATGCTATTCACAGGTCCTTCCAAGCCCCATGGTGGAGCCAAGGTCAAGCCTCCTTCTCGTCGTCCTCGAGAAGAAGAAGAGCAAGATGAGATCGTACCAACAAGGACCACTAAGCGCCAAAGGGAGGCTGCAGCAGCTAAAAGGGCAGCCCAAGGTCCTCTAAAGTCTATGGCTTCTCTAAAAAAGGATCAATTCTTGCGAGTACGAGGGGTCAATCCGTACTTGTTGCCAAGAAATGCTCGTCAGTGTCCCAATAACAACTTCCACCACATTGATCAAGAGAGGATCTACAATGACATCTATGGGGCAAAGGATTCAAGTGTTGCCCGCAATACTCCATCAACATGGATAAGCTTCAATCCAAGCCCGAATACTTTGGGGAAGCACTCGAGATTTGCGAAGAGCAAGGGCTGATTCCGTTGATGACTTTCTCCCACAACTTCTCCAAGGAAGTGATATGCCAGTTCTATGCAACAGTTGTGTTTCTTGAGGATGAAGACGGCTTCCACACTTTGAAGTGGCTGACCAAGGAGTTCTTGATGGAGGCCACATGGGAGGAATTTGCTAGGGGCATTGGCTATGATCTTCCCGATGATGAATCCAACTTCTTCCGGATTCACCTTCAACCCAAGCCGATGGCCAAGGAGAAGATGGCCAATCTCTATATTCCCGGGAGGATGTTATGTGGAAGCGCCTACAACCTTCTTCCCGTCTATGACATCATGAACCGCATCTACCGCAGCACCATCAATCCCAAGGACACAAATCATGATGAAGTGCATGGTTTTCTCGTCAATCTCCTTGTGCACACTGATGAGATGAGGGGAAGCGGCAAACAATTGGATGTCATGGACTACATATGGCATGAGATGCATGATTGTGCCTTCCTCCGGAAGCTTCCCCAATATGCTCCATACATCATGAAGCTCATTTGCCACAAATGGAATCAAACGGGTCGTTGGGACCTCATGGAGCAATGCCGCCCCCTCACTATCCACAAGGAGAAGAGCCCCAAGGAGAAGAAACATGATCTCCCAAGGTATGGCAAGAATGCACCCAAGGACATCGAGGAGGAAGAAGCCGATAGTGATGACTCCGACTTCGTGCCTAACTCCATCAAGACCAAAGGCCTCTTCGCCAAGCTCACCGCTTGCCTCAAGAAGTCCTTTTTCTTCAAGGAGGATCTCCAAGATAAGATGTACCAAGCCCACCATGACAACAAAAAGATCCGCCAACGCCAAAAGGCGATGATGAAGCACATGGGCATCCCCGTCTCCGAGGGCTCCGAGGACAACATTACCCCTCCCGGTGAGTGGAAGTCCAAATACACTTGGTCAAGTTCCGAGGACTCCATCCCCGAGAGCATGGTTCGTCCCTCTCCACCACCTCATGGTAAGGGCCAAGCTGAAGAAGAAGAGGACGAGGACGAGGACGAGGAGATCGATGATGATGAGGAGGATGACGAGTGATTCTTCTTGGGACGTTAGTATGCTTCTTCTCCCTTTTTGGTGTCTCGATGCCAAAGGGGGAGAAGTTGATCTATTAGGACGGGAATTTGCATGGGGATGCCACGGGCTTGGTGCTTCATTTTGGTTCTTTCGGCCTTGGCATCATATCTTCTTCTAGTTATTCGGAACTTTATTCGTATGTGTGCTCGCTACTCTATTTGTGGATCACCCGGTTTGTATTAAGACTTATTCGTTCGTAGCTTAAAGGTCTTCACTATCTATCCTTTGATTGGCTACATAAAATCCTATGGAGGCTCTCATTATTAAGAGTTTGGGTTTTCTCAAGGCAAAGGTATGAAAAGTTTCACCCAAACTCTACTATATGCACTATTCTTGCCTCCATAGTGTGCTTGTGCTATATGATCTTGTCATATGTTCTCCTTAGCACTTGTGCTAGGTTTGTAGAATCTAGGGGGAGTTTCTCTCTAGGATGCATGCATTTGTATACAAATGCATATTTCAAATATGCACGCATCTAGGGGGAGCTCCATCTACTTCTTACAAATCAAGAGCCTTATCATAATATCATATGCTATGTTGCAAATTCTTGTGTTGTCATCAAACACCAAAAAGGGGGAGATTGAAAGAGCAAGATCTATATCCCGTGTTTTGTGTGTTTGATGACAACACTTGAATAATTCTAACCGTGCACAAAGATTATCTTTGATGGATTTGCAGATGTACGGTGCCCTCGCTGAACATACTATGATCGGAAGACTGAAGCGTAGATCTTAGGTTTTCTGGTTTTGTGTGTGTGTCGCGAGGTGACATGGTAGGAGAGGAAAAGAGGAAAAAGCAGTTTCAGCCAAGCCGGTACTACCGGTACCAGGAGCGGTAGTACCGCTACCCTACTGGTACCGCTCTGCAGTACCGCTCTGGAGATTGCACTGAAAATGTCCCACAGAACGTGTTACGGTACCTTTATGGTACCTCGAGCGGTAGTACCGCTCCAGAGCGGTAGTACCGCCCTGGTACCGCTTAGGTACCGTAACTTAAGTTACGGCAGTACCGCTCTGGTACCGCCTTGGTACCGCTTGGCATCCAATAAGCTCTGGAGGCCATTACGGTACCTCGAGCGGTACCGCAAGCGGTAGTACCGCTATGCTTCCACGTGGACAAGTTCTGTGGGGATTTCGAATCCAGAGCGGTAGTACCGCTTCCAGAAGCGGTAGTACCGCTTAGGCAGAAACTGCACATAACGGTTGGATTTGGAGGGACCTATAAAAAGGCCCCTTCTTCCCCAGCTCGTTTTTAGCTCTTCTCTCTCTCTCTCTCCATTGTTGCTGAGCTCAAACTTAGTGGATCTCCCTCCCTACCCAATCAAACTTGCTGATACTTGGAGGAGTGGTGGAGGAGACCCCGATCTATCGTTCTACCGAGAGAAATTTCACCAATTCGTGGTAGTCCTTAGTGGATCTTGGTGGTAGAGTTCCTATAGTGGAATCTTGGAAGAAGTGCATCCATGGAGGCTAGCTTGGTGTTGTACTAGCCCCATGGGTTGTTGGGAGCCTCCTTGTGGTGTGGAGCTCGCCCCAACCTTGTGAAGGAATCACCGCCTCGACCGGTGCCTTAGTGGAGAAGGGGGAGCACCTTTGTGGAGCTCTCTCGAGGAAGAAGGTGAGGCCTTCCTTCGTGGTGTGGCCGTCTAGCCTCTTGTGTGAGGCTAGCACCTCCTCAACGCAGACGTACTCCCTTTTGTGGGAGGAACTGCGACAACAAACCTCGTCTCGTCTCCGCGCCCTCCGGTTGTCCCGCTCCTTACTCTTACTATCTTGTGTTGTTCCTTTGCTTGTTGTACTTGTCTAGGATCATTGTAGGATCACCCCCATCGCTAAAGCTATCACCTTTATCTTCCGTTGCACTAAAATTGAAAAAGGCTAAAACTTGACGTAGCGCCCATTCACCCCCCCTCTTGTTCGCTACGATCCATTCAGTATGTATTTTGCAATTCATTTGCGTCTCCACGCATCACTCATTTTCCAAATGAGTCGGCATTAATCGTATATGTCCAGTATTCTGGTGGAACCTTAATTCCGCTGTCGAGGGTGCTCCTCGGCAATGCCCTCCGATAGGGGCTTAGGGTTGATGGAATCCTGCAAGCTGACACGAGACATCGGTTCACGGACAAGCGGGGAGAGCGATTTACCCAGGTTCGGGGCCCTCGATGAGGTAAAACCCTTACGTCCTGCCTGTCTGTTCTTGATTATGATGATAGTAGGTTACAATGGGGTGCCGAATAGTTTGGCTGAGATCTCGTAGAGATGGCTAAGCGCTATGGTGACCCAGCTCTAAGCTTCTGGTGGCTAAGATTGCTAAGATTGATCGTACCTCGGCAGCCCCTCTCCTGGCCTTTATATAGGAGGCCAAGTCTCAAGAGGTTAAACCGAGTACGACTAGGTTTACAGTAATTTTAGATCTAATATTTCCTTGTTCGGCTGCTTCTTTGTCTTGCTTGTCAAGGAATCTTCAGGTGCACCGCACGGATGGGCCGCCTTGCCTCCAAGTGCCTTCATGGGCCTCCAATTAGGAAATACAGGATAGGGCAACATCGGTTACCCGAAGGGTAATGCCCACGTCAGTAGCCCCCGAGTGTCTAGCCGAACATAGTTCGGGTAGAGACTGAAGCATGTCTTCTTCTGATGTCCTTCTCCCTGATTTGTTCTTGTTTTCCTTGAATCTGCATCATCTTCTTCTGTCGGGTGCGCGTCAGCGCTCCCGATGGGAGTAGCCCCCGAGTCTAGGTACGGATGCTTGCAATCCGTGCGTAGACTCAAGTTGTACCACTTGAACATTTTGCTCTGCCGAAATTTTTCTGCAAGTCTTCATAGGTCATCCGATACATTTCCTCATGCAAGGGATAATGAGTAACGTGCCCAACTTTTGTTAGTTAACTGCCGAAGGCAAAACAACGTTACCCTACACAGAATCAAGTCCTCGGGCATGATCCTGGAGTGCAAAAAAGTTTTATCGGGTGCGCGGCCAGCGCTCCCGATGGGAGTAGCCCCCGAGTCTGGACACGGATGCTTGAAACCGGGTGCAGACTCGAGCTGAACATTCCATCCTTCTCTCTAAATATATCTTCGAGTCCTCATTCTTTCGGGTGCGCGTCTTCTTTTTATCGGGTGCGCGGCCCCCGAGTCTGGACACGAGCGCTTTATGATCGGGTGCAGACTCAAGCCTGAATATCCGAAGATTATCTATTTCCCTTCGATTGCTTTCGATTTCCTCCATGATGTCATTGATGACGTATTGCTGCTGTGATGTGACTGACAAGACTTGACCTGACGGGCCCATCCTAGTTCTGCGCAAGCAGTTTTTAGGGAGCGACCAGCGCACGCACACCGACCGAGGCGTCTCCTCGGTTTTCGCACGTCGTGGGAATAATGGGCCGCCGTTCCGTTCTCCTTTTAGACACCACGTGTACAGCCAGATCTAATCCACTTCCCACGATGCGCATGAAGTTATGGCCACGATCTTGCGTCAATTTTTACGACATAAATAAGGGGTCTCCCTACTTTTACTTTTTACGCCTCCCATTGCTCATCTTCTTCACCCGTCCTTTCCGGCCTCTGCTCTTCCTTCAAGAACTTCAGGCGCCATGGGCAAGAAGAAGGGTGCCAGCGCCTCGGACGCAACCAAGATCAGCCGCGACTGGAGCGCCTCCGCCATTTCCAATAGAGATGTGAACAAGCTGCGAGCCCTTGGCTTCATCTCCTCATCTGAGGATGACATCCGTCTTCCAGGTGCCGTTTCTCGCCGAAGGCCTCCGAAGGGCCTCACTGTTATGTTCTCCGCTTTCTTATTCTGTGGCCTCTCATCCAATTAATTCTTCTTGGTTTTCTCCGTTGCAGCCGATTTACGCCACAGTCGATGCTGTGGTGGATTTCGCCGAGCAATTCACCCGATTGGAATCTGAAAACGCTCAGCTTCGAAAGACCATCAAAACTTCGGCTGATCAAGTGTTGGAAGCCAACAGGCTTGCCGCCAATGCCAACAACGAAAATATCTTGCTGAAGGACGAGTTGAAGAAGCTGAAGCAACAACTGAAGGATGAACAAGATGCTAGGCGCGAAGCTGCAGCTGCAATTGACAAGAAGGAAGGCGTCCTCCGTGAATCCATCACGAATTTACTAGGTAAAGTTTTTTGACACACAACTCATTTTGCAGCATTTCCTTTCCGGTTACTGACGTGACCTCTTACAGGGGCTGCCGATATAACCATTACTCGGGCACGCATGCTTCGGGAAGATTCTACGGCTGACGCCCTCTCACTCGCCACCGAATCCAACGTCCAAGTTCTTGGGCTTCTGCAGAAGGCTAAAGGAGCATTGTCGAGGCTATACTCGATGATCTTCCCAAAGGCGAAGCAAGACAAGACTCTTGGCGAATTGGCGGATGCTTTCCTCGTCGACCCTTCTGAGCCTGTTGAGGTACTAAAACACCGTAACCGTTTGTTTGGGGCGGTTCTTACTTTCCAGCTGCTTATGGGCCATGGAATGGGGTCTGAATTAGAGGAGTTGTCTAAGGCATTGCCCGTGGATGATGACAATCATTTAGTCGACCTTGAACCCTTCAAACGATCGGCAGTGACATGTGCCAATCAACTCCTGAAGTTGGTAGATGAAGCACAAACCAAGCCTATTCCTGAAGCTGCCCCTGGATCGTCATCAGCTCTTTCTTGAATGCCTGTTTTAGTGATTGTAATTAAGATCTGATGCTATTTGTCATTGGCTCTTTTTATTTTGGCTCTGTAATCAGCTGAAACAATCTTTTGGATGTAGCTCGTGTACTCCCGCGCTCCCGATGGGAGTTTTATGTTAATATCATTCTGATCTGGAAGTTGTACTGCAGATTCCTTCATCTTCTTCCCGTGCCGAACTTTTTTCAAATTCTTCGACTAGTGACGAGTCTGGCCTTGTTCGTTCTTTACGCGACCAAATGTCTCGTCTGAATAAAGATATCACTTCCCTTCACGCGATGGCAGCGTTGTTGAAGAAAAAGAGTGAGATAGCGACTGCTATTGAACAACACGCTCTCGATCATCTTCATGTTGCTACCGAAAGTTTAGGCTGTAAGTGCTAACCTTTCTTTTGATTTCTGACATAGCCTGGATGCTTACTTAACTAATATTTGTTCCTTTTCAGTCGTATCTCACGATAAATCTGAGGAGGACAAGAGGATCCATGAAAAAGTCGAGGCAATGACTGATGTTGCTCATCTGAAACATGATTTATGGTCGCATCGTCCGAAGGCTGTCATCGTGGCGAAATTCGAGCATCGGGCAGAGAAGGTGCATTACTATTTTGATAAATTCCATGCTCATCTCACGATGGTTTGGAAGACTTTGTTTCCTCTAGACCAAGCACCCGAAACTTTATCTGTCATGTTCACCCGATTCAAGTCTCCCGAAAGGATTCGACAGTTGGTGCGGAAGGAACTTCTGGCTGGTGCTGAACTTGCTTTTGCTTCGGTACTGGCATGCCATCCATCTTTGGACTTGAGAGCCGTAGCAAACACTGAGAGGAGTTTAGGCCAATATTATGATATTGCTAGAGGTCCTGCATATACCATTGTTTCCAGGATGGAGTCATGTCTTGAGAGGGATCTGAGGACCCAAGGGAACCAGGGAGCCCAGTCATAAATGTAATAACCTTGTATCTGCATAAGATTGTTTTGTACAAATTTACTGCGTGTGTTGCACGCTATGTTAGTTTGATTGATATTCTATTGTCGAGGGCGGCTGAGTGATCAGTTCAACCTGCTCTCTCGACGACTTCGTTGAATTTTTGCAATGTTATTGCGAAGTCGATATGTAAGTTTTATGAAAGCGAGACCCGTCGACTTAGTCGAAGGAATTAGACGCTTGGCTTCGTCACGCGGTGCACCGGTTTGAGCCTTATTTTGTGATAATGTAACCATCGACTGCAGCGCTCGCGTATTTTCTCGAGGCTTGGATTGGTTGTTTTTGTGTGTCACTAATCTTAGCTCCCGTTGAGAGTATTTAATTAATGACACTGTGTAAGCATATTTTGTTAGGCCAACGCTCCCGATGGGAGTAAGAGCCAAGTGTAGGGGCCGCAGACGACCTGTTCGGGTGGTAGGGCCTGTATTGAGAAAAAAGGTAGAAAACCTGATTAAAATTTTATTCATAACGCAAAAGCAACCTTAAGGGCTGTCGAACAATAAAAAGCAGTAGTATCCTATGTATAAAACCGTCGCAAGTGTGCGATGTTCCATGGATTCCCAACATCTTTTCCCGAAGTTGGGTTTTTGAGCCGGTATGCTCCTCCTGGTATCACTTCAGTGACGATGTAAGGTCCTTCCCATGGAGACTCGAGTTTCGAGGGTCTCTCTTGCTTCAGCCGAAGTACCATATCTCCGACATTAAAGCTTCGGTTGCGTATTCGTCGGCTGTGATAATTCCTTAACGCCTGCTGGTACACCGTAGTTCTGGCCAAAGCAATGTCTCGGGCTTCGTCGAGGAGGTCTACAGCGTCTTGCAATGCGATGTTGGAAGAAGATTCTGTGTATGCTGTTACTCGAGGGGCTTCGAACCGAACGTCGGCTGGCAGAACTGCTTCGGCTCCATGTACCAAGAAGAACGGGGTGTATTGAGTCGACCTGTTAGGTGTGGTACGCAAGCTCCAAAGTACAGATGGTAACTCCTCGACCCAGGCTCCGGCCGCGCCCGTAAGGCGTTTCTTGAGGCCATCCCCTATTAGACCGTTGATCCTTTCCACCTGGCCGTTGGTCTGTGGGTGAGCCACTGATGCAAATTTCAGTTTGATTCCTCCATCATCACAAAATTTTCGAAACTCTTTGGAGTCGAAGTTAGTTCCGTTGTCTGTGACGATACTGTGAGGCATGCCAAATCGACATGTTATTCCCCTGAAGAATTGAACTGTTGTTTTTGCTGTCTGGTCTCGTACTGGTACTGCCTCGATCCACTTTGTGAATTTGTCGACTGCAACCAATAAGTACGTGTGTCCTCCAGGCGACGATCTTGGCAGTGGTCCAACTTAATCGATCCCCCATTGAGTGAAAGGCCACGCCAGAGGTATTGTCATCAGGTCTGTCGCAGGGGCATGCGGTTTTGGGGAAAACCGCTGGCAGGGGTCGCACTTCATGACCAGATCTCGAGCATCCGATGCCGCTGTTGGCCAGTAAAATCCCGCCCTAAAGGCTTTCGCCACAAGGGCCCTGCTTCCTGCGTGATGTCCGCAAGTTCCTTCGTGTATCTCGCGCAACAGTGCTCTTCCATCGTCAATGGCTATGCATCTTTGGAAAATACCGGAAATGCTGCGCTTGTAGAGTTCACCGTTTACTATGGTGAAGGCTTTCGATCTTCTGACGATTCGTTTCGCTTCTATTGGATCCTCTGGTAACTCCTGCCTCGTTAGGTACGCTAGGAACGGCTTGGTCCATAGTGGCTCAAGGAGGAGGACTTGTTCAGCAGGAGGAGTTGGAGATTCTTCGGCAGCTCGCTGCGGGCTTGCCTCTGATTCGCCAGCTGACGGTTTTGGAGGTGTCGACGCCTTCTCTTTTATCGATCGCTGAGTGATCACTTCGTAAAACACTCCGTCTGGAATAGGGGAGCACATGGACCTGATGTTTGCCAAAGTGTCGGCTTCCTCATTGCTGGCTCTGCCGATATGTTTAAGCTCACACCCTTCAAATTTGGCTTCCATGTTGTAAGTATAGAGATGGTAAACCTAGAGGGGGGGTGAATAGGTTTCTACAAATTTTAATTCTTTCTTTGCAATATTAGGCTTTGCGGAATATAAAGGTGAGCCTAATGCAAACTAGGTGAAGCAACCTATATGAGGATACAACTAACTCGAGCACGAAGGCTCTCACAGGCAGTTAAATCACAAGTAAGGAGTTCGGTTAGAGATAACCGATAGCACGCGGAGACGAGGATGTATTCCCGTGTTCCCTTGCTTTGCAACAAGGTACGTCACGTTTGGAGGAGTGGAGGTCCCACGAAGGATTCCCCGCGCCACGAAGGCTCACCCTATTCTCCGGAGCCTATCCCACGAAGGAATAGCTCTCTCACTTGTGGTAGACTTTGAGGTAGCCTCCAAACCTTCACAATCTTGCCCGGAGCAGATCCACAGCCCGGATGCTTCCGGACTCCTCTTGCCCACCTAGGGTTTCCAAGGAACCCTAGGAAGCAAGCTTCTTGATGAATACAAGGGGGAATGAGATTTGGCTTGGTAGAACGGTAGATCGGGTCCTCCTCTATCGTTTCCCCGGAGGGATTTGAGTTTGGGTGGAGGAGGAGGGAGATCTGAGGCTTTTGGTGTTTCTAATAATGGAGTAGGAGAGAAGGAGCTCAAGAACAGCTTGTAGTGTAGTGCCTAACTGTCTAGAGGTAGGAGAAGGGCTATTTATAGTGTTCTTCGAAATATGGCCGTTGGCCACTTGCCACCTCAGCTTTTCTTCGACAAACCCGGTCAACCGGACCAGGGACCGGACTGCCCGGTGCAGAGGCCGGTCGGACCGGACCAGGGACCGGAGCTGCTTTTCGTCGTCCAGGGGCTCCTCCGGTTGGCGCCCGGTTGGCGACCGGTTGGCGACCGGCCGACCGGACTGTGCGCCGGACCCGCCGGTCTGTAGGCCGGCTGACCGGGCGGTAGGCCGGACCATCTTTGCGTCGTCCAGGAGCCGGTTGGCGCCCGATTGGCGACCGGTCAACCGGGCAGCACGCCGGCGTCGCCGGTCTCTGGGCCGGTCCAACCGGGCTGCAGACCGGATTTCTGCTATAGACCCCTTTTCGATTGTTGTTGAAGTGGGGGGTCTCCTTTAGCCTTCTTGTTCCTTTGATACACCATTTATGCCTCTTTGCCTAATACCTGAGATTATCCTTATAAACATATTAGGCCAAATACTCTAGCACGGTGTCATTGTTACCAAAATAATGGATAAGGGTAAAATACCCTTACAATCTCCCCCTTTTGGTATACGATGACAAACCGAGCTAGAGTCATATAGAGATATTATGATAAGCTTTAAACCTTGATTCCATATAAGATATTACGACAGCTCCCCCATAATGTATGCACTTGGAGAATTTGCGTTTGAATGCAAAGTGCACCATTTGTGGAACATGAGAAGCTCCCCCAATATCTTTAGGAAACAAGCATGGTATGGAGATGTGCATGTCAAGATATATAAGCATATATGTAAGCATAGCACACATAATCATCCTAACATAGAGTAGCACACATAATAGTCGTCCATACACGAATTATTCGAAGTAGCAAATCCAAATGGTTCTTGAGAAATCAAAGCAAATAAGCACAAGCCATATAAGAATCAAATAAAGCAACACCCATGGCTTGTGACAACCAAAGTACCCCGTGGTCCTAGACTCTACTCTCTTCTCCCCCTTTGGCATCGGAACACCAAAAAGGCGAAGAAAAGAGGAGAGATGCTATCGCACCCATCAATAGAACTCATGCCCGCGGAGTAGGAGCTCTCGTCATCATCACGCGCAGCCGCATCACCTTCATCCTCATCACCATCACCATCACCATCATCAGCAGGAGGAGTAGGAGCACGAGCAGTCCTAGGAGGAAGGCCACCATGAGCATACATGGAGAAGTCAAAGTTCTGGATCATCTCATCGGTGAGGGGAGGCATCTCCCACTGAGGTGCAACCACAGGCGCCAACTCAGGTCCAGGAGGAGGAACAGGGACATTCCTAGTAGCCATGAACTCGTTCTGTCGCCTCCTGGTCTCCTGGTTCAAAGCAAGACTCTGATGTGCAACATCATTTGTGTTCTTGCACATTTGCCACATGCTAGAGAAGAAGCGAGCGGCACCATGCTTGGGGCGCCGGGAGTAGCTAGAGCTAGCTGCAGGATCATGGTGTTCCTTGGAACGGCGCTCATTGGCGGGCATCATGGAAGGGACTTCCGGGCGACCTTCCGGAGCAGGGAACTTGAATGGTGCCATGATGACTCTTTCATCACGAGTGTTGAGAGGAGCAGGGACAATGTGGTTGATGAGCCGCTGAACATGCACTGCATACACGATCTTTCTCAAAAGAAATGCTGGTTAGTCCAACAATGTGCTCACCCTTTAGGAGTTGTTTAAGATTCCTCATGTTAACATGACCAAGGCGGCGATGCCACAACCAACCTTCGTCATGCTTGGCCGCCATTAGACATGTGGAGGGAGAGGGGCTCTCTTTCGAGAGGTCAACCACGTAAAGGTTGTTCTCCACATATCCAACAAGGAACAATTTGAGATTGTCACTCCTAAAGACTTGCACATAATACTTAGTAAAATATGAATTATAACCGGCATCGGCAAGATGATATATAGAAAGCAAGTTATAACCAAGGTGTTCAACAAGCATGACCGTCTCAAGGCACAAGTCCTTAGAGATTGCCACCTTGCCATACCCAAGTACCTTTCCCTTTGAGTTGTCACCAAAGGTGATGCTTGACTTTTTGTTAATATCTTCAATGAATTGGTCAAGCACACCTCTTCCTCCGGTCATATGATTGGTGCATCCACTATCAAACACCCATTTTGGACCACCGGAGGAATACCCCTACAAAATCAAGTAGAGGATTTAGGAACCCATTGATTAATGGGTTCCCTAGTCATGGCAACAAGATCTTTTGGTACCCAAATCGAGTACCCTCTATAAGCATAGCCATTACAAGGACCAACATAGTTAGCATAAACATCACCATAATAATCAACAAATAAAGCATAGTGATTGTTTGGCCCCGTGCGGTCACCACTAGTGGCTTTGCCCTTTGGGGCTTTGCCATCATTAGTGACCTTCTTGTTCTTTTCTTGAGCGGGCTTCTCTTTCTTGTAGTTGTTCTTCTTGTAGGGCTTGGGATCATACCCAAGTCCATACTTTTGATTGTTTGACCTTTGCTTACTCAAGAGGTCATCCAATCCCATCTTATTCTTGGTTGTGGTGAACTTGGCAAGTTCTTTCTTCAACCTAACATTCTCCTCAAGAGTAGTTGCTTGCTCACAAGCCGATTCATTAGGATAATAGTTGAGACCATATTTGGTTACCAAAGATTCAAGATATGTGTTGGTCTCAACATGCAAAGATAGTTCCTCTTGTAAACGAACATGTTCCGCAACAAGCTTAGCATGCTCACTAGTAAAGGTGGTGGAGGAACTAGCAACATCTTTATCAACAATAGAATCATTCATTGATTCAAGAGCTTTAGAGTAGGTTTCTTGGAGTAGGTCATGGTTCTTTCCAAGTTTCTTGAGCTCATCCTTGACAAGCTTGTTAGCTCTTTCAAGGTGGTCAAGATCCCTAGTGAGAGAAGCATGAGCAACTTCAAGCTCCTCCTTTGAGGCATTAAGCTCTTGGGTCAATGATTGAGCCCTTTCAATAGTTTCAAGATCCTTAACTTTATCTAGTTCATAAGTTTCAATTTGTTGCTTAAGACCTTGAGATATGCACCTTTCGGTTTTTAGCTCTTGTCTTAGGAGATTGAATCTCCTTTCCTTATCATTCAAATGATATTCTAATTCCTCAATGGACTCATCCTTTTCTTTGAGAGAGTCCATCAAGAAATCAAATTTGACAAGAGCTTCACCACGAAGGGTGCATCTAACATTGTAAAGTTCCTTAAGCACAGTTAATTCTTCTTGATTTTCAGCTTCATCATCAAGGACACTAGATAAAGAAGGTGGGGGTTCCATTACCTTGGTTTCTCTTGCCATAAGACAAGAGCCAACGATTGTAGATGAGGGAGAGTCATTGGAGTCATCATCTTGAGTTGTTCTTGCCATGAAGGAAGAACCAACATCATTCTCCGTGGAGTAATCCTTGGAGTAGTCATATGTGAAGAGTGACCCGGGCTTAGAGAAAGCCAAGCCGGCCACTCCGGCCTCCTTCTCCTCATCTTCCTCTTCTTCATCGGACAAGTACTCGGCCCCAACAAAGGCTCTTCCCTTGTTCCTCTTGTATCGATCATTGATTGGGTTTGGCTTCAATCTTGGCTTGACCCCTTTGATGAACTTTGGCTTGTCTACCCTTTTCTCATAAGGGCACTCATTTGCAAAGTGACTCTCTTCGTCACAATTGTAGCAAGTTCTCTTCTTCTTCTTGTCATTGAGGAGCATTGGCAACTTTCCCTTGTACTTCTTGGCAAAGAAGGCAAAGTCGGTAGCGATGTCACTAGTTGAAGTCATCTCCTCATCTTCTTCAATTACATATTCTTCTTCTCCTCCATGGTCAGCTCTAGCTTTGAGAGCAAGGTTGTGTGATGCTTCATGGTTGTGCGAGGCTTCATCAACACGGTTCATTGCCATGAGCCTTTTTCCTGCCTTGGCCATGTTTTCATTGGCGGCCACATAGGAGACTAGATCATCGGAGTTCAGATCAGCACTCTTGGTCATGATTTGCAAGTTGAGTGCAAGGTTGGTGTCTTCTTGCTTGACAGCAATCATAGCAATGACCTTGGACTTTATGAATCCTTCATTCATCTCGAAACCGTCATCATACTTCTCAACACCAAGTCCCTTGATCCTTACTCTAAGAGCACCAAGCCTTGCATAGGCATCGGCCACGGATTCTCCTTCACGAATCATGAACTGGTGGGCCTCTTGCTTTGCGGTCTCATAAAGAGCTGATTGGATCAAATCGGTTCCCTCTTGGAGTACTACGATTCGATCCCACAACTCTTTAGCGGAGCCAATGTCATTGACTTGATCAAGGAGCTTGCGATTGATGCCACTTCTAATCTTGTCACGTGCGGAGGCATTGAGTTGACGGTTGTAGAACTCGGTGGAGGTCAACCGAACGGGATCTTGTGGCTCCCGATATCCATGAAGAATGATCTCCCATAGCTCCACACTGCAGCTGCGAATATGAGATTCCATAGAAGATTTCCAATGTGGAAAGTGAGTTCCATCAAAATGGGGAACGGTCCCACTATGGTTTATATGAGGCATGGGTGAGGTGTTTCTGGGATAGTCATGGTTAACTTCATGGTAAGTTTCCTTAGAGCCCGAAGCCCCACTAGGAGCTCCACTAGCAGTTAGGTTCTTAAGCATGGCAGACATTTCTGCCATTTGGCTTTGTAGTTCATCCTCCTTTTTCTTCTTCTCGGCATCATATGCCAAGAATCTAGATTTCATTTCTTTAACCGAAAGGTTAGAGTCATCATCTAGACCCTCGAATAGTTTATCCATCTCACTCTTAAGGCGGTGAAGCCCTTAAAAAGAGTCCAGGCTCTGATACCAATTGAAAGTATAGAGATGGTAAACCTAGAGGGGGGGTGAATAGGTTTCTACAGATTTTAATTCTTTCTTTGCAATATTAGGCTTTGCGGAATATAAAGGTGAGCCTAATGCAAACTAGGTGAAGCAACCTATATGAGGATACAACTAACTCGAGCACGAAGGCTCTCACAGGCAGTTAAATCACGAGTAAGGAGTTCGGTTAGAGATAACCGATAACACGCGGAGACGAGGATGTATTCCCGTGTTCCCTTGCTTTGCAACAAGGTACGTCACGTTTGGAGGAGTGGAGGTCCCACGAAGGATTCCCCGCGCCACGAAGGCTCACCCTATTCTCCGGAGCCTATCCCACGAAGGAATAGCTCTCTCACTTGTGGTAGACTTTGAGGTAGCCTCCAAACCTTCACAATCTTGCCCGGAGCAGATCCACAGCCCGGATGCTTCCGGACTCCTCTTGCCCACCTAGGGTTTCCAAGGAACCCTAGGAAGCAAGCTTCTTGATGAATACAAGGGGGAATGAGATTTGGCTTGGTAGAACGGTAGATCGGGTCCTCCTCTATCGTTTCCCCGGAGGGATTTGAGTTTGGGTGGAGGAGGAGGGAGATCTGAGGCTTTTGGTGTTTCTAATAATGGAGTAGGAGAGAAGGAGCTCAAGAACAGCTTGTAGTGTAGTGCCTAACTGTCTAGAGGTAGGAGAAGGGCTATTTATAGTGTTCTTCGAAATATGGCCGTTGGCCACTTGCCATTTTCTTCGACAAACCCGGTCAACCGGACCAGGGACCGGACTGCCCGGTGCAGAGGCCGGTCGGACCGGACCAGGGACCGGAGCTGCTTTTCGTCGTCCAGGGGCTCCTCCGGTTGGCGACCGGTTGGCGACCGGCCGACCAGACTGTGCGCCGGACCCGCCGGTATGTAGGCCGGCTGACCGGGCGGTAGGCCGGACCATCTTTGCGTCGTCCAGGAGCCGGTTGGCGCCGGTTGGCGACCGGTTGGCGGCGGTCGACCGAGCAGCACGCCGGCGTCGCTGTCGTGGCCGGTCCAACCGGGCTGCAGACCGGATTTCTGCTGTAGACCCCTTTTCGATTGTTGTTGAAGTGGGGGTCTCCTTTAGCCTTCTTGTTCCTTTGATACACCATTTATGCCTCTTTGCCTAATACCTGAGATTATCCTTATAAACATATTAGGCCAAATACTCTAGCACGGTGTCATTGTTACCAAAATAATGGATAAGGGTAAAATACCCTTACACATGTTCTGGTATAACTGTCGTTAGGCAATCATGTTGTCGCTGACCGCGTCACACAGGTTCATCGACTGTTGTACTACCAGATTCGAGTCTCCTTAGATTTCCAGGCGAGTTGCCCCGCATGCCTTGGCCATCTTCATCCCATGTAACAGCGCCTCATATTCTGCTTCGTTATTCGTCGGCAGGGAGAAATTCATACGTAGTATGTACTTCATCTTATCTCCTTGTGGTGATATTAGTACCACCCCAGCTCCTGCTCCTGTGCTCCGTTTTGACCCGTCGAAATACATTGTCCATGACCCCGACATGTCGGGTGCTGCCGGTGTTTGCGATTGGATCCAATCTGCCATGAAGTCTGGGAGGATTTGGGATTTTATCGCCGTCCGATTGACGTAAGTTATGTCGTGCGGTGCTATCTCGATGGCCCATTGAGACACTCGACCTGTGGCTTCTGGGTTAGTCATTATGTTCTTCAATGGTGCTTCGCTTACGACGACAATCGGGTGCTCTGTGAAGTAGTGCCGCAGCTTGCGAGCTGACCTCCATACTGCGTATGCCAGCTTCTGATGATGGGGGTACCTCTGTCTGGCAGGTGTGAGCACTTCACTGAGGTAGTAAACAGGCCTCTGCACACCGTGAACTCTCCCTGCTTCCTCTCGTTCAACTACCAACACGCTGCTAAAGACTTGGGCCGTTGCAGCTATATACATAAGCAGTGTTTCCTTCTCGCGGGGGGTTACGAGGACTGGGGATGTCGATAAGATTTTCTTCAGATTGTCGAAAGACTCCTGCGCCTCGTCTGTCCATTCGAACTTTTCTGACTTTTTCATCAAGTTGTAGAAGGGCAAAGCTTTTTCTCCTAGCTTGGCGATGAATCTGCTGAGTGCCGCCAACCGTCCTGCCAACTGCTGCACTTGGTGCAGATTCTTTGGCGGTTCCATGTCGAGGATAGCTTTGATCTTCAAAGGGTTAGCTTCTATTCCTCTTGCTGAGATGAAGTAGCCGAGTACTTGTCCCCCTGGCACCCCGAAGAAGCATTTCTTCGGGTTCAGCTTGATCTTGTACTTGTCTAGGTTGTCGAAGGTTTCTCGCAAATCGTCAATGAGAGTGGCGGTGTGCTTCGTTTTTACCACAATATCGTCGATGTAAACTTCGATGTTCCTCCCGATCTGTTCTCCAAGGCAGGCTTGCATGCACCATTGATAGGTTGCCCCTGCATTCTTTAACCCGAACGTCATGACGTTGTAACAGAAAACGCCGTGTGGGGTGATGAACGCGGTTAATTCCTGATCCTCCTTTTTGAGCTTGATCTGGTTATACCCAGAGTATGCATCCAAGAAGGAGAGACGATCGCATCCAGCTGTGGAGTCGACTATCTGGTCTATACGAGGCAGCGGGAAGTGGTCCTTCGGGCAGTGCTTATTAAGGCTGGTGTAGTCGATGCACATGCGGAGAGCGGTCGTGTCTTTTTTCGGCACCATAACGGGGTTGGCCACCCACTCAGATTCCTTGAGCTCTCGAATGAATCCTGCTTTGCGGAGTCGACTAACTTCTTCGCCAATTGCTCTTCTCTTCGGTTCAGAAAATCGGCGCATCGATTGCTGCATTGTTTTAGCTGTTGGGTCAACATTGAGGGCGTGCTCAGCGAGTTCCCTGGGGATACCTGGCATGTCGGATGGTTCCCATGCAAATATCTCCCAGTGCTCACGGAGGAACTCGATGAGCGCGCCTTCCTATGCGTCAGTAAGGTCTGCCGACATGTTGACCGTTTTCTTCGGGTCAGTGGGATGCATCTGCAGCTTCTTTGTCTCTTTTGCAGCGTCGAATTCGTCGGCTCTTACATTTCGATTGTCGGCTGGTGGCTGTGCATGATCCGTGACGGCGTCGACAGCGTTGAGCTCTTCCTTCGCTCCGAACCTTGAGGCAATCTTCTGGAATTCTCTGTCGCAATTGTCTGAACGAGTGAAGCTTCCATGAACGGTTATCGGAGTCCCATTGTTGCCAGGCATCTTCAACTTCAAATACGCGTAATGAGGTACGGCCATAAATTTGGCAAAGGCGGGCCTGCCGAGGATGACGTGATACTGAGATTCCCAGTCGACTACTTCAAGCTCGATTCTCCTTCCTGAAATTGCTGGGTGTGCCAAAAACCACATCTAGTGATGTTTTGCCTAGGGAGTAAGCGGGCCGAGTCGGTATGATGCCATGGAATCCTGTATCGGACTCTCTCAGCATGTCGACTGTTAAACCCATTGCTTTCATCGTGTTAGCGAATAACAAGTTCAAGCCACTTCCTCCGTCCATGAATACTTTGCTCATATTGTACCCCCCGATCTGCGCCTCAAGGACAAGGGCTGCATGACCTGGTCTAGGGACGGCCTTCGGATGGTCTGTCCTGTCGAAGGAGATGCTTTGCTCCGACCAGTCGATGAATTCGGGTGTATCAACCATAGCAACTTCCGCATACTTTACTTCTCGTGAGAATTTCTTGATTTCCCTTTTCGAAAAGTTTGTTTTATGGATCATGTTGACCTGCCCACACGGCTCTGGGAATGTTTCGGCTGGTACATACTTTTCCATTGGATCGTATGGCTCTGGTACATACGGCTCTGTAGGATAACTGTAAGACCTTGCCCTTTTCTCCATTACGTGGACTCTTGACATAGCTTCGGTTCTAAGATCATCATAGAACTGTTGAATCTCCAGGAAGTGTCGACAGTTCCTTAGCAGATGACTGGATTTCTCTCGACCATCCTTCGGGTCAATATAAGAGTGGAGGTAGCATGGTGCCTCGAGTTGCTCCGTAGCCGACAGATACGGCGAACGGGTGCGACCATGGATCGGTTGCATGTCCTACTGTCCTCGCTCGGACTGGCGAGGGTGGGTCGCTGCACGTTCTTCCTCCTTACGGTGCGAGTCCATTCGTCTCTTCCTTCGTCCCGTTGTGAGGTCGAAACTTCCTCGCCTGCCTCCTTGCGCATTTCTGGGCGGGATTTCCAAGGTTGCTGCCGGAACGTCATCTATCGAGACTAAGGTCCTCGAGTCAGATGTACTTGTCCTAGGGAGGCGAAGAAAGCCTCCGGAGTCGATGATGAAGTGAACGTCTCCGAAATTTGCGGTCATGCTGTCGCACGATTCTGCAGGATCGAGCGCGGCGGCTCGAGATGTGGTACGAACTCAAAGGATCCGCAGCGGATCGGGTCTTTTGGATCTGATGGTGTTGGTGACTCGAGCACGAACGCTGCAGACGTGACTGGTATCGCCGATGACCTGCCTTGTGCCGACAGGGTTCCCACAGACGGCGCCAATTGTCGAGGGTGCTCCTCGGCAATGCCCTCCGATAGGGGCTTAGGGTTGATGGAATCCTGCAAGCTGACACGAGACATCGGTTCACAGACAAGCGGAGAGAGCGATTTACCCAGGTTCAGGGCCCTCGATGAGGTAAAACCCTTACGTCATGCCTGTCTGTTCTTGATTATGATGATAGTAGGTTACAATGGGGTGCCAAATAGTTTGGCTGAGATCTCGTAGAGATGGCTAAGCGCTATGGTGACCTAGCTCAAAGCTTCTGGTGGCTAAGATTGCTAAGATTTATCGTACCTCGGCAGCCCCTCTCCTGGCATTTATATAGGAGGCCAAGTCTCAAGAGGTTAAACCGAGTACGACTAGGTTTACAATAATTTTAGATCTAATCTTTCCTTGTTCGGCTGCTTCTTTGTCTTGCTTGCCAAGGAATCTTCAGGTGCACCGCCCGGATGGGCCGCCTTGCCTCCAAGTGCCTTCATGGGCCTCCAATTAGAAATACAGGATAGGTAAACATTGGTTACCCGAAGGGTAATGCCCACGTCATCCGCGGTCTGAAATATGTCACTAATATTTTCACTCACAATATAGCTTCAAAGTTCTGACACTATCGGAACTACACCAAGTTCTCAAAGAACTCCTCAACTCAAACACTCTCGGCCATTGTTAAAACAATGACATACTCTGCCTTCGTTTGTAGAATCCGTCACAATATTTAGAACTCATCTAAATCTAGCATAGACTTCTTCTAGCTCATTGTGCTACCTTTCAATGAACACTTAGCCTAATTGAGATTGAAATTTATTTTTATATGTGACCAAACTAATATCGGTGCAACGCCTTACATCGATTTGTTTGTCATTACCTCATACAAAACTATATATCCTTGGCTCTTCCAAAGTACTCAAGGATATTCTTACTGTTGTCCAATGATCATCACATAGATCATTCTGATATTTGCTCCTAACTCTTTAGAGCACATGACATCTGATTGTCTACATATTATTCGTCATCTAAAATCACTCATGTGTTTTTACTCATTGAGTGTCAAATTGTAATGTCCCAGGTTTAGCGACGATCGAGGGGTAGATTTTAGAAAGGGATGTGCATTGCATCGTAAAATCTGGGGAAATTTCGCGCTTTTAAAAGAAAACTACATCGAAGGGGGACAAGTTTCTCTCTCGACACCTTACAGGGTTAGGGTTTCGAGAGTGCGATAGACTTGCACCTCAATTAGATCAATTAGGGTTTTCGAGAAGAGAGGGGGATAACCTACCTCTCAACTTAAGATGCATGGTTGAAATTTGAACAAGTTATGTTTGAATTTAAAAATTCAAACATTAATTGAATATAATATAGCTCAAAAAGAGATAAGTCAATAAACAAATAGATAATCAACAACATAAAAGAATAAAACACATATTAAAGCTCATTAGGGAAACTTTGAGCTTTATTGATTTAACACACAAATTACATTGTCAATTACAATATTCCAAATTGAATTATAAATATTACAACACTTTACAAAAATAATAAGAAATGAAAAGTAAAATGAAAGATTACAATTATGGATATATGACTAAACTACAAGCTAGTTTCTTGATGAATTCTTGATCATCTTCATCATCTTCTTTATCCCTGCAAAACAAAAACAACAAAAGAGAAAAATAGATTATGCCAAGTGGTAAAACCACTTGGCAGGTTAGCAAACAATTGAAATGGAGAGGATATGACCAGGGATCAGCCGAGCTGATCCATTTCAGCCCAAGTCCCAAGCCACACACACACAGGCAACACACAAGGACTGCTGCATGTGTAACAACACACAAGGCCAGGGAGAGTCACCAAAATAGCCAGGCAGTGTTGTCGACCAGGAGAGCAAGTAGAGGACCAAATATAAGCTTTTCACCAGCAAACCCTAGCCATTCCATCGACAGACTCCAAAGGGTAAGAACAACAAGAATCCCAAGAACAGGAAGAATAGCCAGAGCTGTTCAACCTCTCTCATAAACCACCAGAATCAAATCAACCATCACAAGTTATCCAGGAGGAGCAGGGCAAGCAAGCCAACCATCCAGAAGAAAATCCTCTACACCAACAACCTTTCTAGGAGCTGGAGTGAGGTATACACAAAACATCCTGAGCAAAATCATGTTTTGCTCATAAATAAGCATGTGCAACACACACACACACACAAGCCATGGGGTGTGATTACCCTGTTTGTGTCATCATCTGGCTACCAAGTCAGTTGGTGCAAACAAATATGGGAGAAACCAATAGGAAATCACCAAGGGAACACTGGTTATGCCAAATCAGTGGCATAACCAAGGAAATCCAGCAAGGAAATGATCCTATCTAGCCAGCCCAAGTCATCTAGCACCTAAAACCTAGTACACCATCAGACAGATAGACAATATAGTGTCTACTCATGTTTGTCAACATCAAAGACCACTGGAAATCCAATAAAGGATTGGCCAGAAAGCATTCACCAAGCCACCACAAGCCACAGAGAGGGGAGCTACCCTAGAATAGCAGATAGCTACTGCTAGGGTCACCTGAACCACAAGAAAATCCAGCCAAGCAATTGTTATCACCAGATTTTGGCCAAATCAGGAGATGGGCCGTAAGTGAAGATGGGCTTGAAGGATACACGCGTGGAGCATCTTTGAAGCGGCCTTGCACGAAGAGTTTGGGCTTAATTGCCCATGTATCTGTAATATAGTAGATCGCATCTTAGTTTAGAATTAAAAGATAGAGTTTAACTCGTGCACGGTTAGGTGCACGCCCGAATTAGAAAGTCCCTTGGACTATAAATATGTATCTAGGGTTATCGGAAAAGAAGGACAATCACGTTCACAACAAACACAAATCAGGCGCATTGCCACCCCTTCTTTCGAGGGTTTCTCCCGGGTAAGCATCATGCTGCCTAGATCGCATCTTGCGATCTAGGCAGCACACGTTTATTCGTTTACCTTGTGCTGCTCGTGCTGAAGCGTTGTTGATGGCGAGTAGCACTACTTATCGTAGATGTTTTGGGGCTTGCATAGATGCTTTTCTTACGCATATCTGCTTAGCTGTGCCGTCCTCGATATCTAGCTGCCCTTACACCTATCCAGGTGTAAGGGCAGCGTCTTGCTTGTTCGTTGTTTAGTAGATCCGATCCGTTATAGTTGCTCCTTGATTCTTCAAGGATTGGTTTAATATCCGTATGGTTAGGCCTTGCAAACGGGTTGAACGATCCGGTAGTGCGTTAGGTATGGTTTGTTAGTCCTAAGAGGGATGTTCCGGGAATTAACTTAATGTTGGTTTTTAGGCCTCTTTTAGGGTTAGTTTTCAATTATCTTTCGTGTCTATTAGGCTCAACTACGCGTAGGATGTTCCGATCATACGGTGAAAACCCTAAACTGTCGTAGATTGGTTTAGCTTTATACTGATCAAGCAGGAGCCCCATGTCAGCGTTAACCCGATGTGAACCATGGGGCGATCGGCTTTGTGAGCCGATCCACAGGGAAACCTGAGAGCCGATCGGGCTCATATTTAATGTTTACGTGTCTGCCATGCAGGAAACTAATCGAAGCAATCCAACACCTTCCTGGACAGGTATAGGTCAGGTGGCACGCCCTTGCAACCGCTAGGACGTGTGCCGGAACATTTGCGGGACGACGTCGAGGGACCAGGGCCCCCTGCAGCCTTGGAAGCCTCCCGGCTCTTCGTGTTGCTTAACCACTGCTCGCCGGTGGGTTTTGGCAGGCAACACATTCTGGCACGCCCGGTGGGACCATCGGGACAATCTTCCGCAGCAACCACGTCAACATCCATCCGAGATGGCGGAAGAACCGGTCAAGTATGAAGATCTGCCTCCTGAGCATAAGAAGAAATATGATGATCTCAAGGCCATCTTGGAAGCCGATCTCATCGGCGCTTTTGAGAAAACCCGGTCGCACGGCATCAAGTTCAAAGGGTTCCAACCCGAAGGCGCGCTAGAGGGACTAGATCTATCTCTCCCTTCGGACGAACGTACCAGAGCCCTGCGACAGGAGATTAACTATGCCGTTGCTCACTCTCTTCATCGGCATTCTGAGAGCCTGGTGAACACTCTGGAGCGTGTCGCGCTCAATGTGGTGCAAGAAATAATGAAGCACAAGTACTCTCCGTCAGGACCTGCTTTAGGAACTCATCAAGGAGAGATACCGCTCTATACTAGGCCACCACTGCCGTACACGATGGCAGCTCCACAGCAACAAGGTTCACCGGCGTACGTTGTCTACAAGGTTGGAGGTGATCCTGGCGATTACCAATTCCTGTATGAGCCGCCCAAGGAGATTCCACATGGATACGTGTGCACATACGTGCCGGACTGCAACAACTGGATGACCCAGGTTACAGCAGGAAGGACTGCCACGACAGGAGGGATCGCCGGAACAGGAGTAGTTGCTGGAGCAGGAAACAGTTCTGAAGCAGATGCTGAGAAACAGGCGTGGCTAGCTAAATATGCCACCGGTACAAGTCATGAACGCTCAACTTCTGCAGCTCCTACGGTGGATGAGATCACCACAATCATGAGAGATCAGTTCGGCATCCTGCCGAAGAAAAGAATGATCGGCTATTCCAAGCCGTATCCCAACGACTATGACCTAATCCCACTACCGCCTAAGTATCGGCTCCTTGATTTCACAAAATTCAGTGGATCAGAAGGAACCAGCTCAATCGAGCACGTGAGCCGATATTTGGCACAGTTGGGCATGGTCTCAGCTTCAGACGAGCTGCGTGTGAGGTTCTTCTCACAATCGCTCACGGGTCCGGCCTTTGGATGGTACACCTCGTTGCCACCAGATTCGGTTCGGACGTGGAAGCAGCTGGAGGAACAATTCCATGTACAATACCATTCGAAGCTACTGAAGCTGGCATTGCCGATCTGACCCAGGTTCGGCAGAGGCGAGGAGAGACGGTGTCTGAGTACATCCAGAGGTTCAGGACCGTCAGGAACGGATGTTATTCGGTTCGCCTATCTGAGAAGGAAGCAGTCGAGCTGGCGATAGCAGGATTGTCAGCGCCGCTCAAAGATGTGACCTTCCAAGCTGATTACAATTCACTGGCGCATATGGTTCAGAAATTGACATCGTATGAACAGCGCCACCCAGAATTGTATCAGGACAAGTTCAAGCGCGTCGCCCTGATCGAGATGGAAGAAGATCAAGATTCTGTAGGAGATCAGGAAGTCGCTGTAGCTGAATGGACTCGGGGGGCAAAACCCGTGTCCTGCAAGTGGGTGAAACAACCAGGGCCTGCAAAAGGGTTTGACTTTGATTTGAGCAAAACGGAGCAAATTTTTGATTTGCTGCTGAAGGAAAAACAGCTGAAGTTACCCGAAGGCCACAAAATCCCCACGTTACAAGAGATGAACGGCAGGCCATACTGCAAATGGCATCACACGTTCACCCATGCCACCAACGACTGCAAAGTCTTGCGCGGACAGATTCAGATGGCGATAGAACAAGGCCGATTACTCTTCGGTCAGTTTGCCATGAGAGTTGACACGCAGCCGTTTCCGGACGTCAACATGGTGGATCTCAGCCACTGCATAAGACGCGAGCCAGGTTTCTCTTTTGATATGAACATGGCAGGGCTTGCAGATCGCCATGGCAAGGATAAGCCAGAGAGCAGCCGCTCCCGTGGCAAAGATAAAGAGGAGGCCGATCCACGCGACCGGCCCCAGCATGATGACAGACGGTATTTGACTGAGGAAGAGGTGATAAGCGTGCGGTATCAACGACCACTTTCCGCGCACCTCCTTAACAAATATGAACAGCAATACGACCGACGTCGGCGCTACGACGTAGACGAGGACAGATATCGTCGGTCCGATGCAGACAACAGGAAATACCGTCGATACGAAGGGTATGAGCGTCACGCCAGAGGGAGGTCAAGAGAGCGAGAGGACATGGATAGGCATTGGAACTGTCCTTTCTTCAAACACTGCTGGGACTCAGGAATGAGCCGATTGCCTACAATCGAGAACTGCCCAGAATGTAGACAGAAGAGGAAGGGAACAAATGAAGTTTCAGTGTTCAAGCGTCTAGGACCTCTCCCACCTCAGAACAAACGAGCTGAGTCATCTCAAGATGAGGACTTCGAGGAGTCGGAAGAAGAAGATAGATATCACCGACCAAGGTGGTGTCCTGATGGACTCAGCCACTCCCAAAAGCGCAGAGTGCAACGGCTACGAAACTTGGAGGAAGCCGAGGCGCAGTACCTGTACACGTTGAGGAAAGCACGGCCCGATTTGGCCGTGAAAATTCAGCAAACACTGGAGACAGAGGCTCGCCCACCAAAGAAAGTGTGGCGACCCAAGCAGACAAAAGCCGATGCAGGGACATCGGCTGATACAAACATGGTGTTCGTTCTCCCGTCAGAGTTTTGTGCTCCAAGAGATGAGGAAGTATCAGTGGCACAGTTTGATTGCGGGCCACGACCAGTTATCTTTGAGAAGCCACGAGAGAGGAGCTACAGGCATATGAAAGCCCTATACCTGAAAGGTTATATCAATGGGCAGCCTATCAGCAAGATGCTGGTTGACACGGGAGCAGCAGTCAACATAATGTCGTACTCCATGTTACGACGTTTGGGACGTTCCAATGAAGATCTGATCAAGACCAACGTCACGCTAAGCGATTTCAACGGCCAAGCGTCAGAAGCCAAGGGTGTTCTGAACGTGGACTTAACTGTCGGCCGAAAGACCATCCCTACATCCTTCTTCATCGTCGACAGCAAGAGCACTTACGCTGTCCTATTAGGAAGGGATTGGATCCACGCTAACTGTTGCATTCCATCCACAATGCATCAGTGCATCATACAATGGGATGGAGATGAAGTGGAGGTTGTTCATGCAGATGATTCGATCGACATCTCTTTGGCTGCCATGAACATCTGGGAAGCAAATGACCAAGAGCCGCTCTCTGGAATCAACCTGACGGCTGTGAGCGCATCGAAGCTACAAAAAATGGGGTGAGGCTGGTCTTATCCACTGGCCTGACAGAGTAGAAAGATCCAAGTCTATGGACGTACGTGGCAAGGCCGATCCCTGCGATCGGCCCCAAAAAAAAGAAACAAGGATCTCACTTCAAGCATGCCACGTCGTTATAGCAGAGAACCAAGAAGTTGTAAACCCTCGTTAAACATTGCAATGGAAAAGGAGGCCGATTCTAGCAATCGGCCACAAATAGTCTCAACATGCCTTCTGCCTGTGCTCATCATTGATTTAGCAGGTGATGGAAAGCTGGGGTATGGGTTTACAGCAGCTGATGGACTAGAAGAGATTGACATTGGTCCTGGGGATAAGCCACAACCAACATTTATCAGCAAATAATCGGATCAACAACTGCAAGGGAAGTCGATTCCAGCAATCGGCTAAAATTATTCGCACCACACGTGTTCACTACTGTGCTATTTAGCATGGTGAGTTGCGAGACAAGCTTGAATTGGCTGAAAAGCCGATATCTTCAATCACTTGAAGGATTCGGCTCGGGGGGCATACACACAGAGAAGGTTCAAGGCCACGAAGTATGTACCCAGAGGAAGAGCCGATTCATGAAATCGATCGGCTAATAAAAAATCGAAAATTCAAAAAAATTCAGCACAGCCGATGCACAGCCATCGACTTTAGAATTACAGAGTTTAAGCTGCCACTTGATCAGGCCTCACTGAAGGAATAACCTTGACCTGAAGACAGGCAACGTCACGACTGGCCAGGGCTTCAACTGCAGCGTCATTGGGACGTGGGGCTGGATTTCTTCAAGGATGTTCTTCACCTCCTCGGAGTTTTCGACCAATATCTCAATGGATGAAGGAAGCAAAGCTTTGAGGCGTTGGAGGTGGTGAGCCGATCTGAGCAGCAAAGCACAAGTTAAAAAATTTAAGCCAACAAAAACTTTTGTTTAGCACTATTGATTGAGTGTAGGTTAGATTCTTGCTTGGCTTAACTCAACATTCCTTTCTAGTATGGTATGCTTATCACCACATCAATAAACAAACAAGTACACCACTCCTTAAAATTTTCAGAGCTTGAGCTATTTAATTTATTTGGCACCACCTCTGGTGCACCATACCCCTCAAAACCCTAACCCTAGCATGGTGAGCATCACTTTTGGATAAGAGGGAACACTCTCCCCTCTTCTCTACACCACCACCAGATCACCTAGGGTTGCACCACCAACACCACCATCACCTTATTTAATTTTCTCCAAATTTTTCTACACATGTGCACATGCACTTGGTCACACTTTGGCACATGCACATGGCATTGCCCCCTCTCTTTTCACCCCTGCCCCTTTTTCTTCTCTCTCTCTTCTCTCTTTGGTTTTGGCCGAGAGACAAGAGGGGGAACTTCCCCCTCTCTTTTTCCCTTCTCTCTTCCCTCTCTTTTTCTTCCCTGGTTTGGGCCGTGGACAACACCACCCCTCCCCTCTCTGCCCTGGCCCAACCCTGCCCGCACCACTCCCTCTCTCTCTGGCCCAAACGCCACCGGCCCCTCTCTCTCTCACGCGCCCAAAACCCTAGCCACTAAACGCACGCGCGCCACGCTGGCCGAGCGACATGATGGCGCGGAGCCTCGCTCGACGCGCCATCAGCCTCGTCTGCCGCGCACCGCCTCGGCTCCCTCCCCCGCTGACGCCACCAGGGCGACGTCACCGTGGGGCCAGCGCGTGACGCCAGCCCCTGGGCGCCCGTTGGCCATCGGCGCCGCCCCTCCCACTACCGCGCCCTCTCTGGCTATAAAAGCCCACGAGCACCACCACTCCCCCTTCAGCTCCCCCTCGCACCACGCCGTTAGGCTGCCCCACTCCACCCCTGGCTGCTTGAGCAGCAGCTCAAGCCGCTGCTGTCGACGCCGAGACGCTCACCGCGGTCACCGCGCGGGTGACGCGCAGGAGGTCGCCACCACGGCGCCAAAGCCACCCCTCTCTCCTTGTCTCGTCGCCAGCACCACCTCCTACTGCCCCTAACCCTCTCCGTTGCCCTCCGCCTTGCAGATCTGCAGCGGAGCGACGACACCGACGACGCACCGGCGACGCCCGTGACGCAGACGCCGCCAAACGCGACGACGCCGACGTGTCCGAGCCTCGCCAGGACGTCCACGAGCAGCACACCTACGCCGCCGACCCGTCTGCACCGAGCCACGCCACCGCCAGCCGCCGGTAAGCCCGCCGTCGCCCCCTTTCTTCTCCCGCGCCGGCGAGCGCCGCGGACGTCGACGACGCGCCAGATCTGGGCCGTCGGATCCAGATCGGGCGGCCGCATGGCGCATGCACGGCCACGTCCGCGTGCATGGCCACGTCGGCCGGCCTGGCCCGCCACGGGCCCCGGCCTTTTCCTTTTTCTTTTTGCGGCCACCGGAGAGCCCCACTGGGCCGGCCCATCTGCGCAGCACTGCACGGCCCAGGGCGTTCCCGCCCTTTTTAATTTTTGAAAATTTGTTAAACAGGAATTAAAAATGGAAATCTACTGGTGCACTGTTTCGTTAATAAAAATAGTTTGGTAACTCTGATTGACATGAATCCAATTGCATTAGAACCAGTATAAAATTATCTTTCAAATGCCACTGGTCTTGTATTTTTAGGATTTTTGTACAATTTCTGATGTATTAAACATGATCACTGTATTTTGGTTAGTATTCTTAATTCTAAAAATTGAAAAATTAATATTTTTGGATGAATCCAATTGTGTTAATCTTATAATGTTACTGTGCATCTAGGAAAAATATCATTGGTCTCTGTTCATAAAACTTTGTCTCTGGTTATAAGTGTATGTGTGTTACATGCAATGATAGGTTTAAATTTGGATTGTTTTATTTAAACCATTACCCCTATTTGATTTAAATTTAAACCACCCATCTTTGGTTACTGTCAAACAACCCCCCTGCATGTTTTGCATATTTTACCGAGTTACCTTTGGTTCCCTTGTTTGTGTATTGATTATGTGTACCGTTTACTTTTGCGACGTTAGATACGAACGAGGGTGAAGTTGAAGGGGAGGACTTTGGAGAAGATCTCGAGGAAGACCAGGGACAAGCCAACCAAGGCAAGCCATCTTTGAACTCTGATTTGGTGTCTAGTTGGATGTCACTTGTTGATGTCCAAAGCACCTTGATCTCTATGTGTGTTGTTCATCATCTATTGTCATATGTGTATGTTTCCAAATGGGGTACTCCCTAGTGGTGATACTCCACTATTGTCTAGTGTGTTTGGTATGCATGGTATCTTGACCATGTCACTTCACTTGGGAATCTAGTATATTCATCTTGCTTGTACCTTTACTCTACAAGGTAGCCGACACTACCACTACACCATTTGAGATAGAGGTATCAATGCCATGATCTTGGTGTATTCTCAAAATGAGATGAATATGCCCAGCCTATTTATTTGGTTAATTCTTGCACTAATTAAAAGTAGTAATATAGCACTCATAAAATCTGAAACATAATATAATAATTGTTGTCATACACATGCTTATCTTAAGCAAGTGTGAGACCTCTTTTGCCCCTCACCCACAACCCATGAAAGGTCTATGGTTGTCTTTTCGACCACATAGATAATTGTAGATTTCCTCTCATGAAACTTTAGGATGGGAACCCCTCAAGGTTTACCTTGTTGTAAATGTTTTGAGAAAACCTTGAGTGAGGGAAGCTTACTCAAGTGTAAAGTTTATGAAAGCAAAGGTGTTTGGTAAAAGTGTTGGAAAAGTGTTGTGTGGATGGTGAAATGAGGAAGGTTAAGGTGTTATGGGGAAAACGAGCACTGCGTATAAGTGTTCGCCGAACCAACTTTACAGCGCAGCCACATCACCCAAAGTGGGTACGGGCTTAGTCCGACGTTCGTCAAAGTTGACGTGAGACACCTTCACAACTCTCTAGGAGGGTCACGACGACCTCTGACGCCGGGTTGCGCTCTGAAGAGGCAATACACTGCATTAACTTGTAGCCGGACGATTACTGAGGGTCTTCCGTCATGGCGCCGGGGATACGCTCAAGAGGAGGTATGCTGCCGGGGTGCCGGGAAGGGGTAAGCCCGCAGGGAAGGACTCATGTCAATGGAGGCGAGCGAAAGACTATGACTGACTATCCGAGACTCGCATACTTTTGTATGACGAACCGGGGTTGATCCCGGCGGATTTGTTGGTTCTTGTGGTGAAAGTGCGCACACTCTGCAGAGTCAAAACTATTCGAATAGCCGCGTCCGCGGTCATGGACGAGTTGAAAAGGCCAACCTTAACCTGGGCTTTGAGTTTTGTTTTTGACAAGTGTTTTGCAAAGAAAGTGTTGTGTTGAATGTACCGGAAGGGTGCCGGAAAGGTGTGTGTGCCGACCATATGGAGATGGTCGCCGGAAATAAAAAGGGAATTGGGAACCTCTACTAATGTTTCATGAAAAAGGAACTCTTCTTCAATAAAGATATAGAGATGTCATAGGATTTCCCCAGCATTTCCATCAATTGAGATGGCGGAATGCTAACTCTTCTTCAATAAAGATATAGAGATGTCATAGGATTTCCCCAGCATTTCCATCAATTGAGATGGCGGAATGCTAACTCTTCTTCAATAAAGATATAGAGATGTCATAGGACTTCCCCAGCATCTCCATCAAATGAGATGGAGGAATGCTAACTCTTCTTCAATAAAGATATAGAGATGTCATAGGATATCTTTTGAAGTATCTTCTTCAACAAAGGTATAGAAGAGTTATAGGAACCTCTTAGTGTCCCCATCACTTGGGATGTCGGGATGCTATATCCACAAGAGAAACTGATGCATGCTATATCCACAAGAGAAACTGATGCATGCTATATCCACGAGAGAAACTATCGTTTCCCTCTCGTCTCCCGTAGATAGATTATGATAGCACCCCTTTGTGATGGTTTGCGAGTACAATTCCAAATGTACTCACGACTTTGTCCCTGGCTATTTACTTGGCCAGACTATGAGGAGGACTATGAAGATGACGGAGGCTACCAGGACGACTATGCGACCTAGGACGATCTCCAAGTCAGCTGCCTGTAGGTCTAAAGGCATGACTTGGGCCCGACGATGATGACGTGTATCCGCTGCTATGTTTGTGTGAACTTGCCCGTTGTGGCATTTATGTAAGACTGGGTCATGTGACCCCTTTATTGTAAGACTATTTATTCGGTACTTGTAATGGATGATTGTAATCTGGATATTCAGTTCGGTTATGTTCTCACGGCAGAATGATCTTGGGGTCGTGAGAGAAATGCATAACAGGGTATTTCGGATATGTATTCCGGGGTCCCCACAGAGCTGGTATCAGAGCCATCCTGACCATAGGAGACCCTAGTTAGCATGGACGCTAAGGTAGTACAAAAACTATTTTTCTATATCAAAAACGAGATGACTATATGCTGAAATAATGCCTAGTCTCTCCCCTAATTCTTTTAGATTTAATATTACTTGCATTAATATTTAATGTTTTTACCTTATGCACTTAAAATTTTGCACACTTTGATCATGTTACTAACTAAGAACTTAAAATTTTATGTAGATGGATCCACCTATGTTCACCGAGAGCCTCCAGCTGGGCTATAATCAGCCTCCCTACCTGTTTGAGACTGCCCTCGTTGAGGTGTCGCGGGCCGTTGGACGCCTGCTTCCCGAGGTGAAGGGAGGACAGCTGGAGTGCACCAAGGACGGCGAGATGTCCTGGTTGGTGGTCTGCACACTCCGTGGCTCTCATGTGAAGCCACTTGAGGAGATTGAGGTTCAGGTCTTTGACCGCACGTGGGAGGATGGACTGGTGAGGGTGCTCCAATCAGCCCTCTCTCGCCTAGTCTTTCACCACCGTGTCGAGTTGGAGGCCAAGAGGCTCCCTCATGCTCTCTTGGGACGCCGCAACGAGGAGGGGATTCCCACTATGATCCCCTACACTTGCCTCCTTGGGCGCCAGGTGTCCCAGATGGAGAACTTGCTGTACAAGACTCAGCTCAGCCTCGACTCCAACAGGATGGAGAATGAAGTGCTGAAGCATGAGCAAGAAGGGCTCAAGCTGGATCTGAAGCTGGCAAGGCTCAAGTATCGTCGCCAGCAGAAGAAGACACTCCGCGTCCGTGAGGCCAACTACATGCTGAAGGTCAAGGTCATGCACCTTAAGACCGCCCTCCGTGACGCCGAGGACAAGCTTGAGGCTCTTCCGGACCACGGCGAGGATATCCGCAAGGAGGACACCGCCCTCGTTAGCGACGATGAGGACTTCTTGGAGGAGGAGGGACTCATCGGGGACGGGCGCGATGAAGATGAGGACGAGGATGACCTCGCCTTCATCAACGACGAGCCCGAGGAACCCGAGCCCCTTGACACCGTGAAGGCCACGCCGGATGAGGAGGAGGATCCCGAGGAGCCCCCGTTTGATGGACTCTCCGCCCCTCTTGATGATTTCTAGATGTGCACCTCCGAGACTTGTTATATGTTAGGTTGTCCCGCATGTTGCGACGTACTTTGTTGGTCCTGATGTGACCATATGTTGGTTGTGAACTATGATCTCTTTTGGTAGTATGGTTGATGGATGATGATTGCCTCTTTGATTTTCTTATGTTTGTTTCGTAAAATGTTAGTTTTGAAATTTATTTCTTTTCATGCATACATACACCTTCCCAATCCCCTTGGAAAGACCTTGCTCCTTAAATTGTTCCGTTATCTCATATCTTGTTTCCTCAGATGGTTGACACCCGCCGCAACCCAAACGCTCCGCCACCACCACCACCCCCGGATCCTGACATGACTCAGATTCTCCGCCTTCTGTTGGAAGATCGCCAACGTTCCCGCCAAGAGAGTGAAGCCAACCTTGCTGCCCTTCGGCAGATTGCTCAAGCCGCCGCGGGAAACCGTAACAATGAAGAAGGAGAAGGACACGGCGAGGAAGCCCCAAGGTCACGCCTTAGGGATTTCCAGAACACTAACCCACCCGTGTTCTCCAAGTGCACCGCTCCCCTCGACGCGGACGATTGGCTCCGCACCATCGAGAACAACCTTGAAGTCGCCGCTGTAGGAGAACAGGAGAAGGTTCTTCTTGCCACTCACTTCCTCTCCGGACCCGCAAGAGCCTGGTGGGAGAATGTCAAGGCCATGCAAGTCGCTGATCATGTCATCACTTGGGAGGAATTCACCACCAAGTTCCGCAAGGCTCACATTCCTACAGGACTGATCAAGATGAAGCGCGACGAGTTTTTCAACCTGAAGCAGAACAACTCCAATGTTGTGGATTATCTGGATAAGTTCAACACCTTGGCAAGGTATGCACCTCAGGATACCGACACTGATGAGAAGAAGCGGGATCGTTTCCTTAATGGTCTGCATGAGGAAATCCAGAGTATCCTTGTGGCTGTACCTTACCCTGACTTGGAGGCGCTCGTGGATGCCGCCATTATGGTGGAGTCCAAGCGCAAAGCTGCCTATGAAACCAGAAAGCGCAAGATGCAGCAGCAGCAAAGTGGACCTAGCAACCCCAAGTACCGCAGTCCGCCTCCATCAAGGCCTGCCAACCCACCTCAGAGGACCCCAGCATCCGCCCCAGTCTATCGCTCCAATAATCACAACCCCAACCGTTCAGCTCCACAGTACCGTTCCGGAGGAGGAGGTTACAACAACAACCCCCGCCCCAATCCCCCAGCTCGTACTCCTGGAGATGGTTGTTTCACTTGTGGGAAGCCTGGGCACTTTTCTCGTGAGTGCCCCACCAAGATGAATGCAGCTCGGCGCCCCAATGCACCCAGGTCTAACCAAGCTCAAGCCAGAACTACTCCTGGAAAGAAGCCTTTGGTCAAGAAGCAGGCCAATGCAGCCAGAGGACATCTGAACCACGTCAACGCCGAGGAAGCTGAGGAGGCCCCGGACATTGTGATGGGTATGTTCCTAGTCCACTCCACTCCTGCTCGAGTTTTATTTGATTCCGGAGCATCACATTCGTTCGTCACCGAACCTTTCGTTAAGAAAAGTGGGATGACACCCACCCATCTTAGGCGACCCATGATAGTGCAAATCCCCGGATCATCCGCTAAAACCCGCCTATCATGCAAAAATGTCCCAATTATTATACAAGGAGTATCTTTTCAAGATGAACTCATAGTATTAGGAGCCCAGGGACTAGAAGTAATACTTGGTATGGATTGGATGACCAAATATAAAGGACACATAGATTGTGCCCAAAAATCCATTACCCTATCTGATGATCAAGGGTTGTTGGTAAAATATACCGCCACTACACACTCATCCAAGGCCTTCTGCAAGAAGAGTATCGTTGGACCGACCCTAGATCAAGTTCCGATCGTCTGTGAATATCCGGACGTATTTCCGGAGGAGTTGCCCGGTATGCCCCCGGACCGGGATATCGAATTCATTATTGAGTTAATCCCGGGTACCTCACCTATAGCTCAGCGACCCTACCGGATGAACCCTCAAGAGTTGATTGAGTTAAAGAAACAATTGGACGACATGTTGAGTAAAGGTCTGATCCGACCTAGTGCTTCGCCCTGGGGATCGCCTGTGATCTTCGTGGACAAGCGAGACGGTACCATTCGCCTATGTGTGGATTACCGGAAACTCAACGATGTTACGATCAAGAATAAATATCCTCTACCCAAGATTGATGATCTGTTCGATCAGATGAATGGAGCCAAAGTCTTCTCCAAAATAGATCTCCGCACTGGATACCATCAGCTCAAGGTTCGAGAATCGGACATTCCCAAGACTGCTTTCACTACCCGTTACGGACTGTATGAGTACACCGTAATGTCTTTCGGACTCACAAACGCCCCCGCCTATTTCATGAACCTCATGAATAAGGTCTTCATGGAGTACCTCGACAAGTTTGTCGTGGTGTTCATTGATGACATTCTTGTTTATTCCAAAACTGAAGAAGAACATGAAGAGCACCTGAGGCTTGTTTTGGGAACACTTAGGAAGCACCGACTCTATGCCAAATTCAGCAAATGCCAGTTCTGGCTCAAAGAAGTTGGATTCCTTGGTCACGTTTTATCAGCTGGAGGACTGTCTGTCGATCCCTCCCTAATCAAATCAATCATGGAACGCCAACCTCCTACCAACCAAACCGAGGTAAGATCCTTCCTCGGGTTAGCTGGATACTATCGCAAGTTCGTAGAGGGATTCTCTAGCATAGCAAAACCCTTGACTCTCTTGCTTAAGAAGAATAAGAAGTTTGAATGGACGGACAAGTGCGAGGAAAGTTTTCAAGAACTAAAAAGGCGACTTGTCTCTACCCCAATCCTAACCATGCCTGATGTTACCAAAGACTTTGTAATTTATTGTGACGCCTCCAAGCTTGGTCTTGGAAGTGTCCTAATGCAAGAAGGCAAAGTTATCTCCTACCTCTCCCGACAGCTCAAACCCCATGAAGCGAACTACCCAACTCATGATCTTGAGTTAGCCGCTGTAGTTCATGCCCTCAAGACTTGGCGCCATTACCTCATCGGTAATCGGTGTGACATCTACACCGACCATAAAAGCCTCAAATACATCTTCACCCAAAGAGAATTGAACATGCGTCAGAGAAGGTGGATTGAATTGATAAAAGATTATGATCTCAGCATCCACTATCACCCAGGAAAAGCAAATGTAGTCGCTGATGCCCTCAGCCGAGAACCTTGCTCTCTCAATGCCCGCCTAAAGACCTGAACAACCCCTGCTATACCAAGAGTTCGAGGAGTTCGGATTAGAACTGGTTAGTCACGGATTCCTAGCCGCAATGGAAGTCCGACCTACCCTGCACGACCAGATTAAAGAAGCACAAGTTGGTCATGAAAGTATTGAAGGAATCAAGCGTCGTATGAGTAAAGGAGAAGTGGCTGGATTTTCCATTGACCCTGAAGGGATTTTGTGGTACAACGGACGTCTTTGCGTTCCAAACGTCCCTAGCCTGAAGAATCTGATTATGGAGGAAGCCCACAACACCCCCTACTCCATCTACCCCGGAGGAACAAAAATGTACCAAGACTTGAAAGATACCTTTTGGTGGCACAGAATGAAACGAGACATCGCGTTCTTTATAGCCCGATGTGACGTTTGCCAGAAGGTTAGAGCAGAACATCAACGCCCGGCTGGACTTCTCCAACCCTTGAAGATTCCTGAGTGGAAATGGGAAGAAATCGGAATGGACTTTATTACCGGACTTCCCAGGTCTAGCCGAGGACATGACTCTATATGGGTAATCGTGGATCGACTTACGAAAGTCGCGCACTTCTTGCCAGTCAACACCACCGACCGTGTGGGTAAACTGGCAGATCTCTACATCTCACGCATAGTCAGCCTTCATGGAGTTCCCAAGATCATCGTTTCTGATCGAGGCCCTCAGTTTACTGCCCGTTTTTGGCAAAAACTTCAAGAAGCCATGGGCACCAAATTGTCCTTTAGCACCGCATATCACCCCCAGACCGGAGGACAAACTGAGCGAGTAAATCAGATTCTTGAAGATATGCTCCGCGCTTGTGTTCTTGCTTACGGAACCAAATGGGAAGATTGTCTACCCTTCGCCGAGTTCTCTTACAATAATAGCTATCAGGCTAGTCTGCAAATGGCACCTTTCGAAGCCCTATATGGAAGAAAGTGCAGAACCCCTCTCAACTGGTCCGAGACCGGAGAAAGTCAAGTTTTTGGACCCGATGTACTTCGGCAAGCGGAAGAACAAGTTCAACTCATCCGCGACCGTTTGAAAGCAGCCCAGTCCCGACAAAAGAGCTACGCCAACACCAAGCGTCGAGAGGTGACCTTTAGTATCGGAGATTTTGCCTATCTCCGAGTTACCCCTCTCAAAGGAATGAAGCGTTTCCATGTCAAGGGCAAGCTAGCTCCAAGGTATATTGGCCCCTTAAAGATAATAGGCCGAAGAGGAGAGGTTTCTTATCAATTGGAATTACCCCAGGAATTATCAGAGTTCCACGACGTTTTCCACATCTCTCAACTTCGAAAGTGTCTGCAAGTGCCTGACAAACCAGAAGTCTTCAATAATATTGACTACCGGGCTATCGACCTAAACCATGACCTAACCTACCGGGAGAACCCTACCCGTATCTTGGAGGAAGCTGTGAGATTGACCCGTCGAAGAAAGATTAAGTTCTTCAAAGTACAGTGGAGTAATCATTCAGAAGATGAAGCCACTTGGGAGCGAGAGGACTATCTTAGAAAGGAGTTCCCCTACCTATTCAAGCTCCTAGCCTCGGAATCTCGGGACGAGATTCTTTTAAGGGGGGAAGGTCTGTAACATCCCATTTTTCAGAACCTGCATATTTTCAAACTAGTTAAAAAATTTAAGCCAACAAAAACTTTTGTTTAGCACTATTGATTGAGTGTAGGTTAGATTCTTGCTTGGCTTAACTCAACATTCCTTTCTAGTATGGTATGCTTATCACCACATCAATAAACAAACAAGTACACCACTCCTTAAAATTTTCAGAGCTTGAGCTATTTAATTTATTTGGCACCACCTCTGGTGCACCATACCCCTCAAAACCCTAACCCTAGCATTGTGAGCATCACTTTAGGATAAGAGGGAACACTCTCCCCTCTTCTTTACACCACCACCAGATCACCTAGGGTTGCACCACCAACACCACCATCACCTTATTTAATTTTCTCCAAATTTTTCTACACATGTGCACATGCACTTGGTCACACTTTGGCACATGCACATGGCATTGCCCCCTCTCTTTTCACCCCTGCCCCTTTTTCTTCTCTCTCTCTTCTCTCCTTGGTTTTGGCCGAGAGACAAGAGGGGGAACTTCCCCCTCTCTTTTTCCCTTCTCTCTTCCCTCTCTTTTTCTTCCCTGGTTTGGGCCATGGACAACACCACCCCTCCCCTCTCTGCCCTGGCCCAACCCTGCCCGCACCACTCCCTCTCTCTCTGGCCCAAACGCCACCAGTACTCCCTCCCGCGCCAAAACCCTAGCCACTAAACGCACGCGCGCCACGCTGGCCGAGCGACATGATGGCGCGGAGCCTCGCTCGACGCGCCATCAGCCTCGTCTGCCGCGCACCGCCTCGGCTCCCTCCCCCGCTGACGCCACCAGGGCGACGTCACCGTGGGGCCAGCGCGTGACGCCAGCCCCTGGGCGCCCGTTGGCCGTCGCCACCGCCCCTCCCACTACCCGCGCCCTCTCTGGCTATAAAAGCCCACGAGCACCACCACTCCCCCTTCAGCTCCCCCTCGCACCACGCCGTTAGGCTGCCCCACTCCACCCCTGGCTGCTTGAGCAGCAGCTCAAGCCGCTGCTGTCGACGCCGAGACGCTCACCGCGGTCACCGCGCGGGTGACGCGCAGGAGGTCGCCACCACGGCGCCAAAGCCACCCCTCTCTCCTTGTCTCGTCGCCAACACCACCTCCTACTGCCCTAACCCTCTCCGTTGCCCTCCGCCTTGCAGATCTGCAGCGGAGCGACGACACCGACGACGCACCGGCGACGCCCGTGACGCAGACGCCGCCAAACGCGACGACGCCGACGTGTCCGAGCCTCGCCAGGACGTCCACGAGCAGCACACCTACGCCGCCGACCCGTCTGCACCGAGCCACGCCACCGCCAGCCGCCGGTAAGCCCGCCGCCGCCCCCTTTCTTCCCAAGCGCCGGACGACGACGCGCCAGATCTGGGCCGTCGGATCCAGATCGGGCGGCCGCATGGCGCATGCACGGCCATGTCCGCGTGCATGGCCACGTCGGCGGCTGGCCCGCCACGGGCCCCGGCCTTTTCCTTTTTCTTTCTGCGGCCACCGGAGGGCCCCACTGGGCCGGCCCATCTGCGCAGCACTGCACGGCCTAGGGCGTTCCCGCCCTTTTTAATTTTTGAAAATTTGTTAAACAGGAATTAAAAATGGAAATCTACTGGTATACTATTTCGTTAATAAAAATAGTTTGGTAACTCTGATTGACATGAATCCAATTGCATTATAACCAGTATAAAATTATCTTTAAAATGCCACTGGTCTTGTATTTTTAGGATTTTTGTACAATTTCTGATGTATTAAACATGATCACTGTATTCTGGTTAGTATTCTTAATTCTAAAAATTGAAAAATTAATATTTTTGGATGAATCCAATTGTGTTAATCTTATAATGTTACTGTGCATCTAGGAAAAATATCATTGGTCTCTGTTCATAAAACTTTGTCTCTGGTTATAAGTGTATGTGTGTTACATGCAATGATAGGTTTAAATTTGGATTGTTTTATTTAAACCATTACCCCTATTTGATTTAAATTTAAACCACCCATCTTTGGTTACTGTCAAACAACCCCCCTGCATGTTTTGCATATTTTACCGAGTTACCTTTGGTTCCCTTGTTTGTGTATTGATTATGTGTACCGTTTACTTTTGCGACGTTAGATACGAACGAGGGTGATTTGGCGGCGACCGCTTCCCCCTGGTCCTCCCCCGGCGAGTTCGCCGCTCCCCTCCACCTCCGGCGGCCGTTTCGGCCCCGTGAGGTGTGGGGGAGCCTCGGTCCTCGTCGCGTAGCTAGGGTAGTGTAGGTTTCTCTTCTTTTTTTCCTCGGGGAGGCGGCGCTCGGATGGGGGCGACGGCTCTGGAGCGGGGAGTTCTACCGCGGCTCCGTCCATCCCGACGAGGTCCTCCGGGGCCGAATCGCGGAGCCTACGGTGTAGATTCCTGCCGGCCCTTCGGGACGGTGAGGTTAGGGTTCGCGTGGCCGGCTTCTGCGCCGGCGTGCGAGGGGTTCCTGGGTGTGGTTGGCGAGGCGGCGGCGGAAGGATTTTGCCCCTCGTCCTCGTCTCCGTTCGGCGGCGCTCCCTCTGGCGCCGGCGGGAGGATGTGGGAAAATTGGGGCAGGAGGATGCCAACTCTCGCTGCTCCTCGGAGTGGCGGCGTCGGCGTCGGCAAGGGGGCCTTGGCCTCTGCACAAGGCGCGTGGATGGAGGAGAGCGGCTCCGGCGTGGTAGCTTCGCCTTGCCGGCGAGGTTTGGAGTCGGGATCGGGTGCGTTCCGGGGCCTTCCCGGCCGACGAGCCACAAAGAAGACGGCCCCTGTGGCCATACATGAGGCTTTCTGATGCGCTGAAGCGCGATGGCGCGCCCGATTCAGGGAAGGATGGAAGCTCGGCCCGCTCCGGCGAAGCTCCGGCGGATCGGTGGGGGGCGGCGAGTGCGGTGTTGGGCGTGGGTGACTCCGGGTCCCGACTGTATCTTTCGTCTTCCGGGGCCTTTTCGCCATTGTGCTGGGACATGTGTCCCTTCTGCTGTTTACCTTGTCTTAAGCATTCTGTACTGCCTTGGTTAATATAATGGTGCTTACAGTCGCAAAAAAAAAAAAAAAAAACGAGGGTGAAGTTGAAGGGGAGGACTTTGGAGAAGATCTCGAGGAAGACCAGGGACAAGCCAACCAAGGCAAGCCATCTTTGAACTCTGATTTGGTGTCTAGTTGGATGTCACTTGTTGATGTCCAAAGCACCCTGATCTCTATGTGTGTTGTTCATCATCTATTGTCATATGTGTATGTTTCCAAATGGGGTACTCCCTAGTGGTGATACTCCACTATTGTCTCGTGTGTTTGGTATGCATGGTATCTTGACCATGTCACTTCACTTGGGTATCTAGTATATTCATCTTGCTTGTATCTTCACTCTACAAGGTAGCCGACACTACCACTACACCATTTGAGATAGAGGTATCAATGCCATGATCTTGGTGTATTCTCAAAATGAGATGAATATGCCCAGCCTAAGTATTTGGTTAATTCTTGCACTAATTAAAAGTAGTAATATAGCACTCATAAAATCTGAAACATAATATAATAATTGTTGTCATACACATGCTTATCTTAAGCAAGTGTGAGACCTCTTTTGCCCCTCACCCACAACCCATGAAAGGTCTATGGTTGTCTTTTCGACCACCTAGATAATTGTAGATTTCCTCTCATGAAACTTTAGGATGGGAACCCCTCAAGGTTTACCTTGTTGTAAATGTTTTGAGAAAACCTTGAGTGAGGGAAGCTTACTCAAGTGTAAAGTTTATGAAAGCAAAGGTGTTTGGTAAAAGTGTTGGAAAAGTGTTGTGTGGATGGTGAAATGAGGAAGGTTAAGGTGTTATGGGGAAAACGAGCACTGCGTATAAGTGTTCGCCGAACCAACTTTACAGCGCAGCCACATCACCCAAAGTGGGTACGGGCTTAGTCCGAAGTTCGTCAAAGTTGACGTGAGACACCTTCACAACTCTCTAGGAGGGTCACGACGACCTCTGACGCCGGGTTGCGCTCTGAAGGAGGCAATACACTGCATTAACTTGTAGCCGGACGATTACTGAGGGTCTTCCGTCATGGCGCCGGGGATACGCTCAAGAGGAGGTATGCTGCCGGGGTGCCGGGAAGGGGTAAGCCCGCAGGGAAGGAGCTCATGTCAATGGAGGCGAGCGAAAGACTATGACTGACTATCCGAGACTCGCATACTTTTGTATGACGAACCGGGGTTGATCCCGGCGGATTTGTTGGTTCTTGTGGTGAAAGTGCGCACACTCTGCAGAGTCAAAACTATTCGAATAGCCGCGTCCGCGGTCATGGACGAGTTGAAAAGGCCAACCTTAACCTGGGCTTTGAGTTTTGTTTTTGACAAGTGTTTTGCAAAGAAAGTGTTGTGTTGAATGTACCGGAAGGGTGCCGGAAAGGTGTGTGTGCCGACCATATGGAGATGGTCGCCGGAAATAAAAAGGGAATTGGGAACCTCTACTAATGTTTCATGAAAAGGGAACTCTTCTTCAATAAAGATATAGAGATGTCATAGGATTTCCCCAGCATTTCCATCAATTGAGATGGCGGAATGCTAACTCTTCTTCAATAAAGATATAGAGATGTCATAGGATTTCCCCAGCATTTCCATCAATTGAGATGGCGGAATGCTAACTCTTCTTCAATAAAGATATAGAGATGTCATAGGACTTCCCCAGCATCTCCATCAAATGAGATGGAGGAATGCTAACTCTTCTTCAATAAAGATATAAAGATGTCATAGGATATATTTTGAAGTATCTTCTTCAACAAAGGTATAGAAGTGTTATAGGAACCTCTTAGTGTCCCCATCACTTGGGATGTCGGGATGCTATATCCACAAGAGAAACTGATGCATGCTATATCCACAAGAGAAACTGATGCATGCTATATCCACGAGAGAAACTATCGTTTCCCTCTCGCCTCCCGTAGATAGATTATGATAGCACCCCTTTGTGATGGTTTGCGAGTACAATTCCAAATGTACTCACGGCTTTGTCCCTGGCTATTTACTTGGCCAGACTATGAGGAGGACTATGAAGATGACGGAGGCTACCAGGACGACTATGCGACCTAGGACGATCTCCAAGTCAGCTGCCTGTAGGTCTAAAGGCATGACTTGGGCCCGACGATGATGACGTGTATCCGCTGCTATGTTTGTGTGAACTTGCCCGTTGTGGCATTTATGTAAGACTGGGTCATGTGACCCCTTTATTGTAAGACTATTTATTCGGTACTTGTAATGGATGATTGTAATCTGGATATTCAGTTCGGTTATGTTCTCACGGCAGAATGATCTTGGGGTCGTGAGAGAAATGCATAACAGGGTATTTCGGATATGTATTCCGGGGTCCCCACAGAGCTGGTATCAGAGCCATCCTGACCATAGGAGACCCTAGTTAGCATGGACACTAAGGTAGTACAAAAACTATTTTTCTATATCAAAAACGAGATGACTATATGCTGAAATAATGCCTAGTCTCTCCCCTAATTCTTTTAGATTTAATATTACTTGCATTAATATTTAATGTTTTTACCTTATGCACTTAAAATTTTGCACACTTTGATCATGTTACTAACTAAGAACTTAAAATTTTATGTAGATGGATCCACCTATGTTCACCGAGAGCCTCCAGCTGGGCTATAATCAGCCTCCCTACCTGTTTGAGACTGCCCTCGTTGAGGTGTCGCGGGCCGTTGGACGCCTGCTTCCCGAGGTGAAGGGAGGACAGCTGGAGTGCACCAAGGACGGCGAGATGTCCTGGTTGGTGGTCTGCACACTCCGTGGCTCTCATGTGAAGCCACTTGAGGAGATTGAGGTTCAGGTCTTTGACCGCACGTGGGAGGATGGACTTGTGAGGGTGCTCCAATCAGCCCTCTCTCGCCTAGTCTTTCACCACCGTGTCGAGTTGGAGGCCAAGAGGCTCCCTCATGCTCTCTTGGGACGCCGCAACGAGGAGGGGATTCCCACTATGATCCCCTACACTTGCCTCCTTGGGCGCCAGGTGTCCCAGATGGAGAACTTGCTGTACAAGACTCAGCTCAGCCTCGACTCCAACAGGATGGAGAATGAAGTGCTGAAGCATGAGCAAGAAGTGCTCAAGCTGGATCTGAGGCTGGCAAGGCTCAAGTATCGTCGCCAGCAGAAGAAGACACTCCGCGTCGGTGAGGCCAACTACATGTTGAAGGTCAAGGTCATGCACCTTAAGACCGCCCTCCGTGACGCCGAGGACAAGCTTGAGGCTCTCCCGGACCACGGCGAGGATATCCGCAAGGAGGACACCGCCCTCATTAGCGACGATGAGGACTTCTTGGAGGAGGAGGGACTCATCGGGGACGGGCGCGATGAAGATGAGGACGAGGATGACCTCGCCTTCATCAACGACGAGCCCGAGGATCCCGAGCCCCTTGACACCGTGAAGGCCACGCCGGATGAGGAGGAGGATCCCGAGGAGCCCCCGTTTGATGGACTCTCCGCCCCTCTTGATGATTTCTAGATGTGCACCCCCGAGACTTGTTATATGTTAGGCTGTCCCGCATGTTGCGACGTACTTTGTTGGTCCTGATGTGACCATATGTTGGTTGTGAACTATAATCTCTTTTGGTAGTATGGTTGATGGATGATGATTGCCTCTTTGATTTTCTTATGTTTGTTTCGTAAAATGTTAGTTCTGAAATTTATTTCTTTTCATGCATACATACACCTTCCCAATCCCCTTGGAAAGACCTTGCTCCTTAAATTTGTCCCGTTATCTCATATCTTGTTTCCTCAGATGGTTGACACCCGCCGCAACCCAAACGCTCCGCCACCACCACCACCCCCGGATCCTGACATGACTCAGATTCTCCGCCTTCTGTTGGAAGATCGCCAACGTTCCCGCCAAGAGAGTGAAGCCAACCTTGCTGCCCTTCGGCAGATTGCTCAAGCCGCCGCGGGAAACCGTAACAATGAAGAAGGAGAAGGACACGGCGAAGAGGCCCCAAGGTCGCGCCTTAGGGATTTCCAGAACACTAACCCACCCGTGTTCTCCAAGTGCACCGCTCCCCTCGACGCGGACGATTGGCTCCGCACCATCGAGAACAACCTTGAAGTCGCCGCTGTAGGAGAACAGGAGAAGGTTCTTCTTGCCACTCACTTCCTCTCCGGACCCGCAAGAGCCTGGTGGGAGAATGTCAAGGGTGCCAAGCGCTAATCATGTCAGAAGTTGAGAGGCAAGGTATCATGATGAAGAATACTGCGACGGTTCTGCTCTGCCACGACATGACCCCTCGAAGAAAAACAGAGTGGTTTTGAAATTATCATTACCAAAACCAGGGGGGCATGTGTTATCACCAGATTTTGGCCAAATCAGGAGATGGGCCATAAGTGAAGATGGGCTTGAAGGATACACGCGTGGAGCATCTTTGAAGCGGCCTTGCACGAAGAGTTTGGGCTTAATTGCCCATGTATCTGTAATATAGTAGATCGCATCTTAGTTTAGAATTAAAAGATAGAGTTTAACTCGTGCACGGTTAGGTGCACGCCCGAATTAGAAAGTCCCTTGGACTATAAATATGTATCTAGGGTTATCGGAAAAGAAGGACAATCACGTTCACAACAAACACAAATCAGGCGCATCGCCACCCCTTCGAGGGTTTCTCCGGGTAAGCATCATGCTGCCTAGATCGCATCTTGCGATCTAGGCAGCACGTTTATTCGTTTACCTTGTGCTGCTCGTGTTGAAGCGTTGTTGATGGCGAGTAGCACTACTTATCGTAGATGTTTTGGGGCTTGCATAGATGCTTTTCTTACGCATATCTGCTTAGCTGTGCCGTCCCTCGATATCTAGCTGCCCTTACACCTATCCAGGTGTAAGGGGCGTCTTCTTTGTTCGTTGTTTAGTAGATCCGATCCGTTATAGTTGCTCCTTGATTCTTCAAGGATTGGTTTAATATCCGTATGGTTAGGCCTTGCAAACGGGTTGAACGATCCGGTAGTGCGTTAGGTATGGTTTGTTAGTCCTAAGAGGGATGTTCCGGGAATTAACTTAATGTTGGTTTTCAGGCCTCTTTTAGGGTTAGTTTTCCATTATCTTTCGTGTCTATTAGGCTCAACTACGCGTAGGATGTTCCGATCATACTGAAAACCCTAAACTGTCGTAGATTGGTTTAGCTTTTATCGATCAAGCGGGAGCCCCATGTCAGCGTTAACCCGACGTGAACCATGGGGCGATCGGCTTTGTGAGCCGATCCAGGGGCAACTTGAGAGCCGATCGGGCTCGTATTTAATGTTTACGTGTGCCATGCAGAAACTAATCGAAGCAATCCAACACCTTCCCGGCCAGGTATAGGTCAGGTGGCCCTTGCAACCGCTAGGACGTGTGCCGGAACATTTGCGGGACGACGTCGAGGGACCAGGGCCCCCTGCAGCCTTGGAAGCCTCCCGGCTCTTCGTGTTGCTTAACCACTGCTCGCCGGTGGGTTTTGGCAGGCAACAACAATTCCATCATCACCCAGATGGGTTCAGAGTGAGCTAGGGTCCCCAACAATTGTTGGCATCCCTCTAGCTCAAGTCATTTCATTAAAAGAATCATAACTGTAGAAACAGTTCATCTCATTTATCCATTAAATCATGACAAGCTATACAGATAAATGAATTACACAAGCAACTAGTAACTAGAACACTTGCATATGAGCTAAAGGATCATTGCAAGCATCAGCTGATGCTTGAGCAAGCACCAGCACACACCAGCACATGCCTGTGTGTCACACAGACACCAGAGAGAGCAGCAGTGAGACATAAATATGAAACAGCAGCCTTCACAAGCAACTGATGATCATATGATCATCAGGGCTTAACAGAGCATACTAGAGCTAAGCCTAGCAGTAACAGTAGCAGGAGAATTGAACTCATGCATAAGCCAGAACCAACAGGAGGTCCTGGTAATCAAATGATCATCCAGAGCCACAATTAATCAACTCATATATCACAGATAAATGAATATATGCATGTGAAATTGTATCCAGTAACACATCATCAAGAGAGGGAGCTATCTAGCCAACCATCATGCTCAGTTGAGCATTACCATGAACTAGGACACAATGAACAAGCCACCAGAGGCACTGGCACTTGCTACAAGCAAGAACTACTCACAGTAGTGAGCCAGGAGGGCTAGGACATAGCATAGCACAAGCAAGCAAGCAACAGCAATGGCTAGGGATGCTCAGATGAGCATCCAGATCGATAGTAGCATGCACAACCACAGAATTGAACAGAGACAGTAAGCCAGAACATGGAATACGCATCAGTAGAGCATAGAACAGGGCTAGTAGCGCAGCAGCAGCTAACACACCATGGCAGCACAAGCAATAGCATGGTGCAGAGCACATAGACGCAGGAATAGCAGCAACACCAACCCTGGACGCCAAAGCATCCAGTGGAGGAGGAGGAGGTAGATCAGGCGAGAGAGAGAGGAAGGAGCACTTACAGGCATGGCGAAGAGAAGCACAGCCATGGCGGCACGGCGGCACACGCCGGGCGAACGGCGGCGCCAGGCCAAGCCGAGCCAGGCCACCACCTCGCCGCAACGCTAGCATCATCACGGCGGCGCCACGACGCGAGGGACGCCGGTGAGCGGCGGATCTTCACGGATCCGTGCGGTCGAGGTGTTGGGGAAGAACGGTGGCGGCGAGGAAAGCAGATCGACGCGGACCAGACGGTGCACCGTCGAACGGCGGTTCGATTGGCACCCATCTCATCGCCGGAGCTGCCCGGAGACGGCCGGATTAATTCGGCGACGGCGACGCGAGTCGCGGAGTCGCGAGAGCAAGCGAGGAGAGGAGTGGGGAGCGACACGCCGTCGGTTGGACCGGGCGGGTTTAACTCAACCCATTTGGGCTCTCCTGGCCCGGGGGCAAAATTGTCTTTTCACAATTTTGTTAAAAACACAAACTTTAAGGAAAATTTGAAAATAGATGAAAACTCTAGAAAAATAATTAAAAATATGAAAACCACTCAGCATAAAATTCTCTATCATAATAAAATGTGAAATAGAATTTTTGAGACAAATAAAAATTAGACCATAATTTAAGGCAAAGAATAAATATTAAAGAATCATTAAAAATAACACACCATATTTTTAATGATAAAATAAGTCCATAAAATTATTTTGGACTTTAAAAACACCTTGGCAACATTCCAAGGTAGTATTTTACTTTAAACAGAGTATCCCCAAATTATTCTAAGTAATTACTTCCGACATGAAATAATAAAGCATCGGGAAGGGGGAACCAAACCCTAAAATCCAAAAGCATGCATAATTGCTTCTTTAACCATTGCCCTTATCGGACAATGATGCTTCTTTCAGAAACAGAGGATCAGGGTCAATCCAAAGCATCCAACTGCATTACATCGCAGTTGCCAGGAAAGTTCATCGCTTGCTCATGTCACTTTGAGTATTTTTACCAAATTACTTGCAAAGTACTATACTTATCACTCTTGCATTAAAAGCAAAAATGCTATTTTCATAACTATGAATATGACTAAGTGGTGGGCAATGGAACCATGGTATGTGTTGATATGGTGGAGGTTCCACTGCAAGGGTTTATATCCATCTAGGATTAAACAACAAATGTCGTCAGTGATTCTTGTGCCGTAAAAATCGTGTTAACCATAAGATCCGGAGTGGGACGGAGTAGCCAATTGTATTTCCACCTCGTACATCAACGGATGCGCTTACCGTAGCAGTTGTATCTTGCGAGAACAACCGGAGGGTGGGGATCCCATTCTAAATTCCCCACGGTAATGCGGTCTATGATGGGTTGCATCTACCGGCGAAGGAGTTTATGGTAGAGCCCAGAACTGTTGTCGCGGTCGGGGGCCATCCTTAATTGGAGTAAGTACGGCGAGGACCCAAGGTCGGGATTGCAACAAAGGGTGGGTGTGCGAGGTAGCGGAGGAATATGAACGTAGGACCTTATACCGGGCCTCACACCATTGGAAGTGTGGACGGGAAAGCTGCCGGTTGGCACCAAGGTTAAGATCTCTTATGGGTAAAGCAACACACCTGCAGAGTGTAATGAATCGTGACCAGTCACTCCTTGTTCCGGGTTGTGGAACTGCGAACGCTGCCGGAAAGGAACTCCATGAAGTTCTAGTAAACCGGTGAAGGCTGACGGACATAGCTCTTATTAATAAAAGCAACCTTTTGAAGAAATGGTTATCAAAACCTGCATGGGTATCAGACTTTCTGGTCTGGTATAGTAGATAGTGCATTGAACACCTCTTTCCTAATATGAACTTGTTGAGTACGCTCATACTCATACCACTCTTAAATCCACTGCTTAGATTGCCTGACCGTCTTGAGGAGGACAACAACGACCGAAGGAGCAGATGGGATCTGCTATGAAGAACCAGACCTCTCCGGAGGTGTAGAAGGAGTAGACTACCTCATAGTCTACGGAGGCGGAGACAACACCGAGGGGGAACAAACCTAGAATAGAGTAGAAATAGTGAGAACCGAGCAGTACTAACACCCTAGTACTTAACTGCTCGATGAGAATAAATGTATAACCTGCTGAGACTTATATATTGTAAGCTAAGTTGGGTTCACCTGGAACCCAGGAGTATTCCTCTCCAGACCCAGGAGGAACTCCGTGATGATGTATATATATGGTTTGTAATAATAAATGAATGAGTTATGGACCACCTATGTTCTGTTGTACTACTCGAGGGATGTAATATTTGCGGATTGGTACTTCGTGAATGTTATATCAACGACTGGCATACTACAACATGTAGTGGTATGCATGGTCACCACAATTGGTATCAGAGCAAAAGCTTTGACCTTAGGTTGGAACCTAGTAAATGGGGCGAAACGTTAGGAGTCAAATAGGATTAGTACAGAATTCTCTAAAAATATGGTGTCTATTCACTTGGGAATAAAACAATCATATGTTTTAGTGCGATAATTCTTTATTATCTCTATTATGATGCATTATTACTAATATTATATTCTTTCTTATCTACAGCCAATTATGGCCAGTTCACGTCCTGGACGAAACGTGAAAGTGAAGGAATCCACGTTGGATGATTACAACGGAGGACTTGCGGATATACTCAGGGCCATGTTACTCGAGTTTGGGTGTGATCCCCAAATCCGAGTAATGAAGTATATGTACTATGATGGTACAGTACTGGCAAAGTGCAGGGTAGGACTACAGCTACCAGAAGCCTTAGGGTTGAGTGTAGTTATGCCTGCAGGAGAGGCTAGAACCATCCGAACAGCCTACCACATAGCCATAATGAAAGCCATTACCGATATACGTGAGCACAAGAGTAAGGACCTTATAGGTTCTGAGTTTGCCCACATTCCTCATATGGAGGAGGATGATGATCCAACTTTGAATCATTTCAAGTTGGCGAAGAGAAAGCCTGCGGAAGCAGCAAAGTACATGGATAACTGCAGGAACCTCTTGTCATTGTTCTTTCAGCTGAACCGACATCTGTCGGGGGCGATTGACACAATGCTGGATGAGTTCACTGAGCCCAAAGAGGAGGCGAAAGGAAAGGAGCCGATGGTGAGCAAAGTTCCTACACCAGTTTTCTCAACTGGTGACTATATTGATATAGATGTCCCAGAACCCCAAAATACACCTATCACACCTAGGTATTTTCCTAGTAGCTCACAAGGTGGATATGAGGGCGGAGAAGAATCCGGGAATCGCCAACGCTCGGAGACTCCAATTGAGAACTCCACAGGATGGCGTTGGGGATCGGATATGGGAACTGGGAGTGAGTCAGTGAGAGTTACTCCTGAGGTAAACCAATGCGCCAGTAACCAGTATCAGAACCCTCCGTATAGTAGGGGAGACTATGAGGAGTATCCTATCGTGATTGAGTCTGACAATGATGGAGGGAATGCCTATGATGGAGTCAAAGGGGAGTATCCTGCGTGGGATGATTATGCTTCATTAAATAATCATTTCATGATGACAGATTTTTCTCTCGGATCATCTTCTGATTCCGACTACCAGCCGACGGGGAGACCATATATCCCAGATTCTGTCAGGAGGACTACCCGTTCAACTGGATGGAAGCCTGGGATGTACCGGGAGTGAGCCATGATTAGAGACTACCACTGGATGCGAGACTACAATACAGTTGTACCACATGTATTGTAGTATGTAACATTTGTATAAATTGTAATTATACTTCAATAAGTGAGTTTGCATACTCACCACGTTTGAGTATTGTAATAAACCGCTTAAGTATGTATATACATCGTATATGTTTGGTATGATTTGCTTCTTGATATCCATTGTGTGACTAGTTCTATGCACAAGGTTGATCTCAGAAAGCTTGCGCATGGAGTAATTATGAGTACCACTTTGTGTTGCAGAACTAGGGGGAAATGTCGGGAGCGACGGGCGAGGAGAGTGATGCACAGCGCCTCGAGCGTGAGGCCAAGCAGAAGGAAGAGGCAGATGAAGCTGCAAGGAATCAGTTTCCACCACCACCACCACCGATGACGCAGCAGAACTTCCTCCAATACATACAGATGATGGAGGAGAGGCAAAGGATCACTATGGAGCAGCAGAACAAGTTCTTTCAAGATCTGCTGCAAGAGAACAAGGTGGAAAGACCAGAGAATCAGGGAGTCACTCTGTCAGACTTCCAGAAGACCAAGCCAATATCGTTCGCCTACGCGCCAGAACCTATGGACGCGGAGGATTGGCTGATGGATACCGAGCGAAAGCTCAATACTGTTGGATTCAATGACCTGGAGAAGGTCAGATACGCAACACATTTGTTGTGTGGACCCGCCGCATCTTGGTGGGATAACATTGTAGCCGTTTACCCGGCAGAAAAGGTGTTCACGTGGGAGGAATTCAAAAGGAAGTTCAGGGAATCCAATGTCCCTGAGAGTATTGTGGAGTTGAAGCGTCGAGAGTTTGAGAGTCTCGAGCAAAAGGATAAAGCTATCCTGACTTATGTCAGGGAGTTTTCAGGATTGTCCCGGTACGCTGTTGAGGAGGTCAACACCGAGGACAAGAAGAAGAAGAGGTTTATGAGAGGATTGAATCCTCAGTTTAAGGTACAGCTCAGAATGATGAGAGCTACTGAGTTCCAAGAGTTGGTGGATGCAGCCATCACTCTTGAGGATGATTTCAAACAACTGCAAGAAGAGAAGCGTAAGAAGGCCAGATTTGAGCCAAAGAAGTTTATTAGCAACAAGCCCAACACTGGCTTGAGTTTCAAGCCAAGATACAACAACAACAACTTTAACAAGAAGGCTTCAAGCAACCCAAATATGGCACAGATAGTTTGCCGGAGTTGCGGATTCTCAGGACACTACTCGAAGGATTGCAAGAAGCCAAGGGTGATATGTTTTGGGTGTCGCCAGGAGGGGCATATGCTTCGGGATTGCCCCAAGAAAAAGAATGGAGGAGGACAGTCAGGAGGAGGTAATCGGAGTGGGAATTCCGGAGGGAATTGGAAGAACAAGAAGCCCTTCGGAAAGTTAAACTGCACTAGCTTGGAGGAGGTTATAAACTCAGATAAAGCGGTGATAGGTACGCTTCAGATACTTACTCATCCTGGCAAAGTACTTTTTGATACTGGAGCAACTACTTCATTCATTTCTCAGCAATTCATCATCAAACATGGGATTAATTGCACTAAATTAGAAACACCCATTACCGTACTATCTGCGGGGGGAACGATCTTAGTTACCCACGTTAAGGAAGCACAGGTCATTATGATCCGTAGATGTGCGTTTGATGCAAACCTGTTTGTTCTACCCATGAAAGACATAGATGTCATTCTTGGTATGAACTGGTTAGAGGAGAATGGAGCACTGATAGATTGCGCCAATAAGACAGTGTCTCTGAAAAGCCCAGATGGAGGAAGGGTCATTTATTAAGGAGACAAGCACACTCAGATTGAGGTTGAGTTGAAGTTGAACAGCATGAAGGAGGTGAAACTCGAGGACATTCCAATTGTCAATGAATTCCAAGATGTATTTCCAACAGAGTTACCTGGAATGCCACCTGACCGAGAAATAGAGTTCACTATTGACCTCATTCCAGGAACAACCCCAATTGCTAAGGCACCATACAAGATGGGACCTAAGGAGTTGAAGGAACTCAAAGAGCAACTAGATGATTTGGAACAAAAGGGATTCATTCAGGAAAGTATATCACCTTGGGGATCACCATTCACATTTGTGGACAAAAGAGATGGAGGCCGTAGGATGTGCGGAGACTACCGAAACTTGAATAATGTTACTATCAAAAACAAGTATCCACTTCCCAGAATCCAAGATCTGTTTGATCAAGTCAGAGGAGCAGGAGTCTTTTCCAAGATAGACTTGAGGTCAGGATACCATCAAATAAAGATCAAGAAGGAAGATGTTCCGAAAACTGCCTTTGTTTCAAGGTACGGACATCATGAGTACCTAGTCGTACCTTTCGGGTTAACCAATGCCCCAGCAATATTCATGAATCTCATGAACAAGATATTCATGCCTTATCTCGATAAGTTTGTCATCGTGTTTATCGATGATATCCTGATTTACTCAAAGGATAAGGCTGAACATGCAGAACATCTCAGGATAGTGTTGCAAACCCTGAGAGAACATCAACTTTATGCCAAATTCAGCAAGGGTGAGTTTTGGCTAGATCAAGTAGAATTTCTTGGACATGTCATCAGTAAGGATGGAATAGCAGTGAATCCGAGCAAAGTGGCAGCAGTCTTAGAGTGGGAAGCACCAAAGAATGTCAAGGAGATCCGAGGATTCCTAGGAATGGCAGGATATTATAGAAGGTTCATTGAAGGATTCTCCAAGATCGCAGGACCAATGACCAAGTTGTTGAGAAATAACACACCGTTTGTTTGGTCAGATGAATGTGAGCAGAGTTTTCAGACTCTAAAAGAAAAGCTAACCACAGCACCGGTGTTAGCAGTACCGGAAGTTGGTAAGGATTACACCGTATATTGTGACGCATCCAATCATGGACTAGGCTGTGTACTCATGCAAGATCGGAAAGTTATATCATATGGATCAAGACAGCTCAGACCACATGAAGTCAATTATCCGACACATGATCTCGAGCTAGCAGCAGTTGTGTTTGCATTAAAAGGATGGAGACATTTTCTATATGGAGCAAAGTGTGAGTTATACACCGATCACAAAAGTCTCAAGTACTTCTTTACTCAGAAGGAATTGAATATGAGACAGAAAAGATGGCTTGAATTAATCAAGGATTATGACTTGACCATCAACTATACACCAGGGAAGGCTAATGTTGTAGCCGATGCCTTAAGTCGCAAGAGTACCGGAGGAGTTGAACAAGAACTACCACCGGAGTTGAAGAAGGAAATCAGCCAAGCACAGATACAACTCTGGGAGAAAGAAGCACATGAAGGACTCTCAGCACTACAAGTAGCAGATGAGTTGAATGTGAATCTCAGGAATGAGATTATCATGGGTCAGTTAGACGATCCATTCATCGTGGAGGAGATGAGAAGGATTGATGAAGGAAGACCTTCAGAATTTCACCGAGGGGAGTCTAGATCACTATGGTTCCAGAAGAGGATTTGTGTTCCAGACAACGATGAGATCAAGGAAGTTATACTCAGAGAGGCACATCAAACACCATATTCAATTCATCCAGGAAGTACAAAGATGTATATGGATCTAAAAGAATTGTTCTGGTGGAACAATATGAAGAGAGAGATTGCACAATATGTGGCGGAGTGCCATACTTGTCAAAGGGTGAAGGCAGAACATCAAAGTCCAGCAGACAGTTGCAACCTTTACCAATCCCGAATGGAAATGGGAAGAGATTGGAATGGATTTCATCACCGGACTACCCATGACCAATAAAAAGAAGGACATGATATGGGTAATCGTGGACCGGTTGACGAAGAGTGCACATTTCTTAGCAGTAAACCAGCAGGATAAAGGAGAGAAACTCATCGATCTTTATATCAAAGAGATTGTGAGTAAGCACGGAGTACCCAAAAAGATAGTGTCAGACCGAGGATCCGTGTTCACATCAGCATTCTGGAAACAATTACATGAAGCTTTAGGATCCAAGTTAGACTACAGCACCGCCTATCATCCTCAGACGGGAGGACAAACAGAAAGGACAAATCAGATACTGGAAGATATGCTTAGGGCTTGTGCCCTAGATTTTGGAGGATCATGGGAAGAACACTTACCTTTAGCGGAGTTTTCATACAACAACAGTTATCAAAGCAGTATCAAGATGGCACCATTTGAAGCTCTGTACGGAAGGAAGTGTAGGTCACCTATCTGTTGGTACGAGGCAGGTTCAAGTAAAGAGTTTGATCCAGATTATGTCAAAGAGAAGCAACAGATCATTGATGTGATCAGGGACAGACTGAAGATAGCCCAAAGCCGACAGAAGAGCTATGCAGACCAAAAGAGAAGGACATGGGAGCCACAAGTTGGAGACATGGTATATCTTAAAGTTAGTCCGATGAAAGGTCTCCAGAGATTCGGAGTAAAGGGGAAGCTTAGCCCTAGATACATCGGACCTTTCAAGATACTGAGTCAGAACCGAGGGTTAGCCTTTGAATTGGATCTACCCGGAAGATTAGCTCAAGTACACAATGTATTCCATGTGTCACAACTCAGAAAATGTTTAAAGACCCCAGATGAGCCAGTATCTCATGATGAGCTAGAACTACAACCAGATTTGACCTATATCGAGAAGCCAGCCAAGATTCTCGAGGAAAATTGGAAACAACTCAGAAATAGAGCCATTAAGTAATGCAAGATTCAGTGGAAGCATCATCCTGAGAGAGAAGCCACCTGGGAGAAGGAAGAAGACCTGAGAAAGTCTTACCCAGAACTGTTCAGGTATTACAACCACACCTTCGGGACGAAGTTTTCTTTAAGAGGGAAAGGCTGTAATGTCCAAGGTTTAGCGACGATCGAGGGGTAGATTTTAGAAAGGGGTGTGCATTGCATCGTAAAATCTGGGGAAATTTCGCGCTTTTAAAAGAAAAGTACATCGAAGGGGGACAAGTTTCTCTCTCGACACCTTACAGGGTTAGGGTTTCGAGAGTGCGATAGACTTGCACCTCAATCAATTAGGGTTTTCGAGAAGAGAGGGGGATAACCTACCTCTCAACTTAAGATGCATGGTTGAAATTTGAACAAGTTATGTTTGAATTTAAAAATTCAAACATTAATTGAATATAATATAGCTCAAAAAGAGATAAGTCAATAAACAAATAGATAATCAACAACATAAAAGAATAAAACACATATTAAAGCTCATTAGGGAAACTTTGAGCTTTATTGATTTAACACACAAATTACATTGTCAATTACAATATTCCAAATTGAATTATAAATATTACAACACTTTACAGAAATAATAAGAAATGTAAAGTAAAATGAAAGATTACAATTATGGATATATGACTAAACTACAAGCTAGTTTCTTCATGAATTCTTGATCATCTTCATCATCTTCTTTATCCCTGCAACACAAAAACAGCAAAAGAGTAAAAGAGATTATGCCAAGTGGTAAAACCACTTGGCAGGTTAGCAAACAATTGAAATGGAGAGGATATGACCAGGGATCAGCCGAGCTGATCCATTTAAGCCCAATCCCAAGCCACACACACACAGGCAGCACACACAAGGACTGCTGCATGTGTAACAACACACAAGGCCAGGGAGAGTCACCAAAATAGCCAGGCAGTGCTGTCGACCAGGAGAGCAAGTAGAGGACCAAATATAAGCTTTTCACCAGCAAACCCTAGCCATTCCATCGACAGGCTCCAAAGGGTAAGAACAACAAGAATCCCAAGAACAGGAAGAACAGCCAGAGCTGTTCAACCTCTCTCATAAACCACCAGAATCAAATCAACCATCACAAGTTAGCCAGGAGGAGCAGGGCAAGCAAGCCAACCATCCAGAAGAAAATCATCTACACCAACAACCTTTCTAGGAGCTGGAGTGAGGTATACACAAAACATCCTGAGCAAAATCATGTTTTGCTCATAAATAAGTGATACGTCTCCAACGTATCATATTTTTTATGACAATACTCACATGTTTTATACATACTTCACATCATTATTATGCATTTTCTGGCACTAACCTACTAACAAGATGCCGCGCAGCTTCTGTTTTCTGCTGTTTTTGGTTTCAGAAATCCTACAAAGAAAATATTCTCGGAATTGGACGAAATCAACGCCCAAGGTATTATTTTTCCACGAAGCTTCCAGAAGACCGAAGAGCATACGAGGTGGGGCGACGAGGCGCCCACACCGCAGGGCCGCGCGGCCTGGGTGGGGCCCCCGCCGCCCTATGGTGTGGGGCCCTCGTGGCCCCTCCAACGCTGCCCTTCCGCCTACTTAAACCCTTCGTCGTGAAAACCCTACTACCGAGAGCCACGATATGGAAAAAGTTCCAGAGACGCCGCCGCCAATCCCATCTCGGGGATTCAGAGATCGCCTCCGGAGAGGGAGAATCATCACCGGAGGGCTCTACATCACCATGCCCGCCTCCGGATTGATGCGTGAGTAGTTCATCCTTGGACTATGGGTCCATAGCAGTAGCTAGATGGTTGTCTTCTCCTCTTGTGCTATCATGTTTAGATCTTGTGAGCTGCCTAACATGATCAAGATCATCTATTTGTAATGCTACATGTTGTGTTTGGTGGGATCCGATGAATATAGAATATTATGTCAAGTTGATTATCAATCTATCATATATGTGTTGTTTATGTTCTTGCATGCTCTCCGTTGCTAGTAGAGGCTCTGGCCAAGTTGATACTTGTAACTCCAAGAGGGAGTATTTATGCTCGATAGTGGGTTCATGCCTCCATTGAATCTGGGACAGTGACAGAAAGTTCTAAGTTTGTGGATGTGTTGTTGCTACTAGGGATAAAACATCGATGCTTTGTCTAAGGATATTTGTGTTGATTACATTACGCACCATACTTAATGCAATTGTTTGTTGTTTGCAACTTAATACTGGAAGGGGTGGATGCTAACCTGAAGGTGGACTATTTAGGCATAGATGCATGCTGGATGGCGGTCTATGTTCATTGTCGTAATGCCCTGATTAAATCTCATAGTTATCATCATGATATGTATTGAATCTTTATTTGTCAATTGCCCACCTATAACTTGTTCACCCAGCATGTTATTTATCTTATTGGAGAGACACCACTAGTGAACTGTGGACCCCGGTCCATTCTTTTACATCTAAAATACAATCTACTGCAATCTCTGTTCTTTGTTGTTCTTCGCAAACAAACATCATTCTCCACACCACACGTTTAATCCTTTGTTTTCAGCAAGCCGGTGAGATTGACAACCTCACTGTTACGTTGGGGCAAAGTATTTTGATTGTGTTGTGCAGGTTCCACGTTGGCGCCGGAATCCCTGGTGTTGCACCGCACTACACTCCTCCACCAACAACCTTCACGTGGTCCTTGACTCCTGGTTCGATAACCTTGGTTTCTTTCGGAGGAAAACTTGCTGCCGTGCGCATCACACCTTCCTCTTGGGGTTCCCAGAGGACGCGTGCTTCACGCGCCATCAAGACCGTTTTTGGCGCGTTGGGGAGATCAAGACACTGCAAGGGGAGTCTTCCACATCCAATCTCTTTACTTTGTTTTTGTCTTGCTTTACTTTATTTTATTTACTGTCTTGTTTGCTCTATATTAAAAACACAAAAAAAATTAGTTGTTTACTTTATTTCATTTGTCTTGTTTACTTGCTCTATATCAAAACACAAAAAAATTAGTTACTTGTCTTTACTTTATTCTATTTGCTTAGTTTACTTTTATTACTGCTAAAATGAGTAATCCTGAAGTTGAAGTTCATTCTTTTAAGCAACAAGGTGGAGAAAGTTTTAAAGATGCTTGGTCTAGAATTTTTGACTCTTATCGTAAAGCTGAACCTAAAATGACTCTAAGTCTGCTCCTTAGTAACTTTTATTTTGGGCTTATGATTCGCTATAGATATGCCTTGGATGCTGTAGTGGGAGGAGATTTCCTTCATTGCGATGGGGATCAAGCTTTTAATGCCATAAAAAAATTGGTTGCATCATATAGTTCAGCTAATAATTTTGATTCATCTCTTGTTAGTATTTATAATAGATTAAACACTCTTGAGACAAATACATCTTGCTTGAAAGAAAGGTATAGTCAGATTCGTGAGCGTCTTGATCATGTTTTAGTAAACTCTGAACCTTCAATGTGGGACCCTACTATTAAAGTTACTATTGGTGGTGAAACTTTTTGTGCCCATTGTGATATTATGTCTGAATTTTGCCTTATGCCTAAGAGTATTTATGAATCTTTGACACTCTGGGGACTTACTGAAGGTGGAGAAGGGATAACTCTTACTGATAACTTTGTTATAATTCCTAAGGGAATAGCCGAGGGTGTGTTCACAACCATTCTTGGAAGAACGGTATCCACCGATTATCTTGTTATTGAATGTGTAGGAACAGGACAAATCACACTTGGAAGATCCCTGCTGAAACTATTGGGAGCAATCATAGATGTGGGAAAAGGCACCCTAAAATTCACCTCTACACCGGGAGGCGGTCATGTATTCCCTAAACCAAAGAGTAAGAAAAAGAGTAAGAAGGGTAGGCGTAAAGCCCGAGGTAATAATGTTGATGCTTCTTCTCTAGATAATACTTGATTTGCACTTTCGCCTAGCTGAAAGGCGTTAAAGAAAACACTTCTTGTGAGATAACCCATGTTTTTATTTTACTACCGTATTGTTGAGTCTTGGAAGTTGTTACTACTGTAGCAACCTCTCCTTATCATGTTTTTGTGCCAAGTAAAGTCTCTATGGTAAAGTTGATACTAGATTTGGATTACTGCAGAAAAATTTGCTTTGTCTGTCCTGAATTTGCGTAGATCTCTGTAGAAAAATCAAAAAATCTGCCAATTTACGTGCGTGATGCTCCGATATTTATGCAACTTTCATTAGTTTTGAGTTTTTCCGTCTGAGTAAGTTAAGTGCCTGGAAAATTCGTGTTTACGTTGTTTTGACAGATTCTTCCTTTTATTTCGCATTGCCTCTTTTGCTATGTTGAATGGATTTCTTTGTTCTATTAACTTTCAGTAGCTTTGTGAAATGTCCAGAAGTGTTAAGAATTATTATGTCACCTCTGAATATATGAATTTTTGATTATGCACTAACCCTCTAATGAGTTTGCTTTAAGTTTGGTGTGGGGGAAGTTTTCAAGGGTCAAGAGAAGAGGATGATACAATATGATCAAGAAGAGTGAAAAGTCTAAGCTTGGGGATGCCCCGGTGGTTCATCCCTGCATATTTTAAGAAGACTCAAGCATCTAAGCTTGGGTATGCCCAAGGCATCCCCTTCTTCATCGACAACTTATCAGGTCACTTCTAGTGAAACTATATTTTTATGCCATCACATCTTATGTTCTTTACTTGGAGCGTCTGTTTGCTTTTATTTTTGCTTTGGTTTGAATAAAGTTGGATCCCACCATCCTTGTATTGGAGATATTACGCTCCGCTTTTTCATTTGAACACTTGTGTTCTTAGTTATGCTTTAATATTCATGGCGAAGGCTGAAAACTGCTTCGTTAATTGCTATTTGGTTGGAATCAGAAAATGCTTCATATGGTTTTGAATCACTTGATACTTGGCAATTGTTTTGAGCTCTCATAGATCGTGTTTAAGCTCTTGCATCATGTAGTTTAATCTATTAGTGGAGAACTACCATAGAGCTTGTTGAAAATTGTTTTGCATGATTGGTCTCTCTAAGGTCTAGATATTTTCTGGTGAAGTGTTTGAACAACAAGGAAGACAGTGTAGAGTATTATAATGCTTGCAATATGTTCTTGTGTAAGTTTTGCTATACCTGTTCATACTTGTGTTTGCTTCAAACAACCTTGCTAGCCTAAGCCTTGTACTGAGAGGAAATGCTTCTCGTGCATCCAAACACCTTGAGCCAAACCCATGCCATTTGTGTCCACCATATCTACCTACTATGTGGTATTTTTCTGCCATTCCAAAGTAAATTACTTGAGTGCTACCTTTAAAATTTCATTCCTTTGTCTTTGCAATATATAGCTCATGGGAAAATAGCTTAAAAACTATTGTGGTGATGAATATGTAGCTATGTATCTTAGTTCTTATAAGTTGCTTGTTGAGCGGTAACCATGTTTCGGGGGACGCCATCAACTTTTACACCTTTGTTGAATATCATGTGAGTTGCTATGCATGTTCGTCTTGTCTGAAGTAAGGGTGATTTATCATGATCAAATGGTTTGAGTATGCATATGTTAGAGAAGAACATTGGGCCGCTAACCAAAGCCATGTATCATGGTGGAAGTTTTCAGTTTGGACATTCATCCTCAATCTCTTATGAGAATATTATGTTGTTGAATGCTTATGCATTAAAGAGGAGTCCATTATCTGTTTTCTATGTTGTCCCGGTATGGATGTCCTAAGTTGAGATCTATCAAAAACGAGAAATGCGATTTATCTCCTTGGACCTTTGTACAGGCGGCATAGACCCCTTTGTGACACTTGGTTGAAACATATGTTACGCAATGATAATCCATGTAAATCGAAGCTAATTAGGACAAGGTGCGGGCACTATTGGTATTCTATGCATGAGGCTTGCAACTTGTAGGAAGTATTATGCATAACACATATGAATTATTACTACCGTTGACAAAATTGTTTCTATGTTTTAAAATAAAAGCTCTAGCACAAAAATAGTAATCCATGTTTCCCTCTGCGAAGGGCCATTCTTTTACTTTATGTTGAGTCAGTTTACCTACTTCTTTCTATCTTAGAAGCAAACACTTGTGTTAACTGTGTGCATTGATTCTTACATGTGTACTTATTGCACTTGTTATATTACTCTATGTTGACAAATATCCATGAGATATACATGTTACAAGTTGAAAGCAATTGCTGAAACTTAATCATCCTTTGTGTTGCTTCAATGCCTTCTACTTTGAATCTATTGCTTTATGAGTTACCTCTTATGCAAGTCTTTTTGATACTTGTCTTGAAAGTACTATTCATGAAAAGTTTTGCTATATGATTCAGTTGTTTAGTCATTATCTCTTTGTTAGCAATCTATTGCTTTGAATCACTCCATTCATCTCATATGCTTTACAATAATGTTGATCAAGATTATGTTGGTAGCATGTCACTTCAGAAATTATTGTTGTTATCGTTTACCTACTCGAGGGCGAGTAGGAAATAAGCTTGATACGTCTCCAACGTATCTATAATTTTTTATGTTCCATGCTACTTTTATGACAATACTCACATGTTTTATACATACTTTACATCATTATTATGCATTTTCCGGCACTAACCTATTAACAAGATGCCGAAGCGCCAGTTCTGTTTTCTGCTGTTTTTGGTTTCAGAAATCCTACAAAGGATTATCGGAATTGGACGAAATCAACGCCCGGGTCTTATTTTCCGGCTTCAGAACACCGAAGAGCATACGAGGTGGGGCGATGAGGCGCCCACACCACAGGGCCGCGCGGCCTGGGTGGGGCCCGCGCCGCCCTATGGTGTGGGCCCTCGTGGCCCCTCCAACGCTGCCCTTCCGCCTACTTAAACCCTTCGTCGCGAAAACCCTATTACCGAGAGCCACGATACGGAAAAGGTTCCATAGACGCCGCCGCCGCCAATCCCATCTCGGGGATTCAGAGATCGCCTCGGCACCGCCGGAGAGGGGAATCATCACGGAGGGCTCTACATCACCATGCCCGCCTCCGGATTGATGCGTGAGTAGTTCATCCTTGGACTATGGGTCCATAGCAGTAGCTAGATGGTTGTCTTCTCCTCTTGTGCTATCATGTTTAGATCTTGTGAGCTTCCTAACATGATCAAGATCATCTATTTGTAATACTACATGTTGTGTTTGGTGGGATCCGTTGAATATAGAATATTATGTGAAGTTGATTATCAATCTATCATATATGCGTTGTTTATGTTCTTGCATGCTCTCCGTTGCTAGTAGAGGCTGTGGCCAAGTTGATACTTGTAACTCCAAGAGGGAGTATTTATGCTCGATAGTGGGTTCATGCCTCCATTGAATCTGGGACAGTGACAGAAAGTTCTAAGGTTGTGGATGTGCTGTTGCTACTAGGGATAAAACATCGATGCTTTGTCTAAGGATATTTGTGTTGATTACATTACGCACCATACTTAATGCAATTGTCTGTTGTTTGCAACTTAATACCTGGAAGGGGTGCGGATGCTAACCTGAAGGTGGACTATTTAGGCATAGATGCATGCTGGATGGCGGTCTATGTTCATTGTCGTAATGCCCTGATTAAATCTCATAGTGATCATCATGATATGTATTGAATCTTTATTTGTCAATTGCCCACCTGTAATTTGTTCACCCAGCATGTTATTTATCTTATTGGATAGACACCACTAGTGAACTGTGGACCCCGGTCCATTCTTTTACATCTGAAATACGATCTACTGCAATCTCTGTTCTTTGTTGTTCTTCGCAAACAAACATCATTCTCCACACCATACGTTTAATCCTTTGTTTTCAGCAAGCCGGTGAGATTGACAACCTCATTGTTACATTGGGGCAAAGTATTTTGATTGTGTTGTGCAGGTTCCACGTTGGCGCCGGAATCCCTGGTGTTGCGCCGCACTACACTCCTCCACCAACAACCTTCATGTGGTCCTTGACTCCTACTGGTTCGATAACCTTGGTTTCTTTCTGAGGGAAAACTTGCTGCTGTGCGCATCACACCTTCCTCTTGGGGTTCCCAACGGATGTGTGCTTCAGACGCCATCAATATGCATGTGTAACACACGCACACAAGCCATGGGGTGTGATTACCCTGTTTGTGTCATCATCTGGCTACCAAGTCAGTTGGTGCAAACAAATATGGGAGAAACCAATAGGAAATCACCAAGGGAACACTGGTTATGCCAAATCAGTGGCATAACCAAGGAAATCCAGCAAGGAAATGATCCTATCTAGCCAGCCCAAGTCATCTAGCACCTAAAACCTAGTACACCATCAGACAGATAGACAATATATAGTGTCTACTCATGTTTGTCAACATCAAAGACCACTGGAAATCCAATAAAGGATTGACCAGAAAGCATTCACCAAGCCACCACAAGCCACAGAGAGGGGAGCTACCCTAGAATAGCAGATAGCTACTGCTAGGGTCACCTCAACCACAAGAAAATCCAGCCAAGCAATTCCATCATCACCCAGATGGGTTCAGAGTGAGCTAGGGTCCCCAACAATTGTTGGCATCCCTCTAGCTCAAGTCATTTCATTAAAAGAATCATAACTGTAGAAACAGTTCATCTCATTTATCCATTAAATCATGACAAGCTATACAGATAAATGAATTACACAAGCAACTAGTAACTAGAACACTTGCATATGAGCTAAAGGATCATTGCAAGCATCAGCTGATGCTTGAGCAAGCACCAGCACACACCAGCACATGCCTGTGTGTCACACAGACACCAGAGAGAGCAGCAGTGAGACATAAATATGAAACAGCAGCCTTCACAAGCAACTGATGATCATATGATCATCAGGGCTTAACAGAGCATACTAGAGCTAAGCCTAGCAGTAACAGTAGCAGGAGAATTGAACTCATGCATAAGCCAGAACCAACAGGAGGTCCTGGTAATCAAATGATCATCCAGAGCCACAATTAATCAACTCATATATCACAGATAAATGAATATATGCATGTGAAATTGTATCCAGTAACACATCATCAAGAGAGGGAGCTATCTAGCCAACCATCATGCTCAGTTGAGCATTACCATGAACTAGGACACAATGAACAAGCCACCAGAGGCACTGGCACTTGCTACAAGCAAGAACTACTCACAGTAGTGAGCCAGGGGCAGGACATAGCAACACAAGCAAGCAACAACAGGATAGCAATGAGATGAGCATCCAGATCGATAGTAGCATCACAACCACAGAATTGAACAGAGACAGTAAGCCAGAACATGGAATACGCATCAGCAGGCATAGAACAGGGCTAGTAGCGCAGCAGCAGCTAGCACACCATGGCAGCACAAGCAATAGCATGGTGCAGAGCACATAGATGCAGGAATAGCAGCAACACCAACCCTGGACGCCAAAGCATCCAGTGGAGGAGGAGGAGGTAGATCAGATGAGAGAGAGAGAGAGGAGGGAGCACTTACAGGCGTGGCGAAGAGAAGCACAACAATGGCGGCACGGCGGCACATGCCGGGCGAACGGCGGCGCCAGGCCAAGCCGAGCCAGGCCACCACCTCGCCGCAACGCTAGCATCATCACGGCAGCGCCACGGCGCCAGGGACGCCGGTGAGCGGCGGATCTTCACGGATCCGTGCGGTCGAGGCGTGAGGTTGGGGACGAGCAGGAACGGCGGCGAAAGCCCTCGCGACGACGTGCGCCGTGAACGGCGATTGGCGGCCCATCTCATTGCCGGAGCTGGCCGGAGATGGCCGGATTAATTCGGCGACGGCGACGAGTCGCGAGCTCGGGAGAGGAGTAGGGTTCGGCGAAGCGGCACAGCGAGAGGAGTGGGGAGCGACCGCGCCGGTCGGTTGGACCGGGCGGGTTTAACCCAACCCATTTGGGCTCTCCTGACTGGTGGGCCCAGGGGGCAAAATTGTCTTTTCAAAATTTTGTTAAAAACACAAACTTTAAGGAAAATTTGAAAATAGATGAAAACTCTAGAAAAATAATTAAAAATATGAAAACCACTCAGCATAAAATTCTCTATCATAATAAAATATGAAATAGAATTTTTGAGACAAATAAAAATCTATTATATAATTAAAACAACAAACAAACAACGGCCAAGATTAAGCAGCAAGTAAAAAACGGTCCAGATTGGAAGAGAAAAAAGAAAAAAAATAGCGCTAGAGGCAGAAGACGTGCACGCTGCGTTTTCCGCACGTCCAACAACCCAGGCTCTCATCTCAACCCAGGCTGCAGGGTTTTCCTTTTTTTGCGGGTTCTAGGGCTTCTGGCTTAGCGGTATTTCTCCCAGGCTGCCGCACCTCACCATCTGCCGTCACATCCCTACCATAGAGGCGACCTCGCCCACACACGTCTCTGTGCGGCCGACGGCAGCCGGCCGGGCTGTCAAGCCATGACGTACAGAAGTTGCCTCTTCACCACCATGCATGCCCGATGCATATGAAACTGGATCCATGGTAGTCATACAATTCCAACATACTCTAGGGCCTTTAGTCTAAGGTTTCTTTTCTTTTCAAATAGATTTCACATGCAATTTATTCGTGCCCTTCTAACTATTGAAAATTGGAACTGTTGATAGATTGGATTGGATTCCTGATGTTTGGATCCTAAAACTATCGATAGAGAGATGAGCAAGGAGAGGAAGAAGGAGCAGGTCGCTTTGTTTCCCTAGGAAGAAGAAACTGTATCTGTTCGCATCGGTGTTGTCCAACCAGAATTGACATACTCATGCTACGTGCTCAAGTCCACATCGATCAATTTGTCTGTCAGACCATGAGCAATTGAGCATCAAATCGTCAGCCCCGCAGGTTTACTGTGACGAACAGTAAATAGATGTCGACGGTTTCAGAACCATCCGCCGCCGCACGCACGATGTTGATGTCCTCCGCCGGCAGCCATAGATCGTTTCTCCAGCCCCGCGGTAGGCTCCCATGGTTTATATCGACTCATGCATACATGTTTCAATATTTCCTCAGACGCATATGCCATGCATGAAGCCATGCACGATGCGGAGAAATTGGATGGAATTTGAGTTGCCTCATGCACACAACCATGCAGCCCTAATTCGCTAATTCAGGTAATGTCACATGAGTTTTTCTCAAGCTAGGGCGTGCAATTATGTAGATGCATTGCTACTCCGTATGATTATTGTAGCAGATTTCGACCGGTTTAGCGGTATTGCAACAGTGCCCATCAGCTTGCAGCAGCAATCAACTCTAAGCTACAAGGTCAAGTCAATCTCGCTATATATGATGAAGCTACCTCAAGGGACGACAGCGATCTTGCTCCAACGAAGCTGAAGCAAACAAGGTGATTCAATCCTGCACGCGACAGTCACCCAAGTTCACTTCTCCAACTCTAAGCTCTTGCAGCCATCCACAAGAGCCATCCAAAGCAGCGCGTGTCAGACACTCAGACAGGACATCCTCACGTAAGGGCTGAGAACTTCCAGTCAGATTGGGATTTATTCGTTTCTCAGCTAAAAAAAGCAATTGTTTTGTTTCTTTTGATTATGTTGACCACCAGTGATTGGCCAGGTGTCCGGCTGCTGCCTCCATGACCAAATAAGGATCGAAAGCTTGAGAGACATCCATGCCATAAGTCAACAGATCAGAAGATTGGAGAGGAATTTGGGAGACAAACAGCGGTAAGTTGTTCCCATATCTTGCTTTGTATTAACAACTGAATCTCTGATATACAGAGTATTAGCTAGGGTATTTATGTAGATGATAGTTCTCAACAATGTGATGCCATATTTCGATTCATTACCAAGGCTCTAGGGTCTGTTTGATTTCGTATTTTTCAGAAAACATGATTTTATTCGAGGGGTATTAGCTATGTCTTCTCAAAGCACTAACCAGCCAGGCAGGCCCAACACACGTGCAACCAAATCCAAGTCAGAGGCCTTCAAAAGAAAATCCAAGTCATTCAAACCAGACTTGACAAACACACCACAAAGAAGATTGAAGTTGGCCTGCGTCGTGTGGTGCAACTCGACGCTGGCGAATATCCAGGTCGGCGAAGATTCAATCCAAAGGAGATTCAAGTTATCACGCCGACCGAAATCCAAGCCATAGAGCAACAACAGAGATATGAATATTAAAGTCATGCCTAGCCTTCAGAATCGGTTATGAACTGAATCATCATGTTTGGTAATTCCAATCGACAGCTCACTTATATCATATGTGCGTTATCAATTGCTAACTACTTCCTTTCTAACTCTTCTCAAGCCAAAGCACTGACAAAAATGGAGAAAGAGATGCAGCACTGCACATGGAACATGCAACACAAAATGAAGGATGCTCTAACTTGGAGAAAGAGATGCAGCACACTGCATAGGGAACATGCAAGACAAAAATATATAATAGTGCTACACGTAATGGATGGATACCCATTTTTCTGTATTAAGTTGCTATTGATGTGTTCAGGAAACAATATTTATAGATAGATTGTTACGAGAAAGAAAATCAGAACACCAAAAAAAAAAGGCAGATCAGTGGCTGAGTAAAAGAACTCTAATCTATGTATCCTATAAAATAATCACTCTCTCTACCACATCCGAGGCTACAACACATGAACGAGCCTTAGTCAGAGCTAACATGCGTTGTCAAGATTTGGTGATGCACAAGTAGTGCACTTGGTTTGGTAGGACAGTAGCTGGGAGAAAAGATAAAAGGGATCTATCTTCGTTGGTTTTCAGAAATGTACAGATGTAAACAATAAAGAAAGCGGAAGGTCAGTTGACGAAGGAATTTTACCCGGTGGATCAGCTACATGTAAATGCAACAATATGTGAACTTTTGTTTGTCAAAACAAGACACATAGATGAAAACAATAAAAAAAACAAGGAAACGGTAATAAATATTTTTAGGTTCAAGATGTATTGAAAACGAATTTCCTTTGTTTTTTTTGGGAACAAGTTAACTGATTTCCTATGGAATCAATCAGTCGATTTTATTTTTGGTATCCAACTGCATATTTTGGAGAGATAAAACAACTTTTTTTTATAAGATGCAACTGTATTAATTCAAAGTTCTAATTATACTCATTTATCTTTTCATTATGAAATTAATTGGTTTTCTATGCTTTCATTACAAAATATGCACACGGAAATAGGAAAGGATATATTTTGCATGAAGATAAAGATAGAAATCTAATCACTAAAAAAGATCATCATGAATATCACAAGTCAAATATAACTCAAAAACATATATTCTAAAAATAATATAATTCTAGCCGCCCGAATGGGCGGGTACACCTGCTAGTTAGACCATAATTTAAGGCAAAGAATAAATATTAAAGAATCATTAAAAATAACACACCATATTTTTAATGATAAAATAAGTCCATAAAATTATTTTGGACTTTAAAAACACCTTGGCAACATTCCAAGGTAGTATTTTACTTTAAACAGAGTATCCCTAAATTATTCTTAGTAATTACTTCCGACATGAAATAATAAAGCATCGGGAAGGGGGAACCAAACCCTAAAATCCAAAAGCATGCATAATTGCTTCTTTAACCATTGCCCTTATCGGACAATGATGCTTCTTTCAGAAACAGAGGATCAGGGTCAATCCAAAGCATCCAACTGCATTACATCGCAGTTGCCAGGAAAGTTCATCGCTTGCTCATGTCACTTTGAGTATTTTTACCAAATTACTTGCAAAGTACTATACTTATCACTCTTGCATGAAAAGCAAAAATGCTATTTTCATAACTATGAATATGACTAAGTGGTGGGCAATGGAACCATGGTATGTGTTGATATGGTGGAGGTTCCATTGCAAGGGTTTATATCCATCTAGGATTAAACAACAAATGTCGTCCAGTGATTCTTGTGCCGTAAAACTCGTGTTAACCATAAGATCTGGAGTGGGACGGAGTAGCCAATTGTATTTCCACCTCTCGTACATCAACGGATGCGCTTACCGTAGCAGTTGTATCTTGCGAGAACAACCGGAGGGTGGGGATCCCATTCTAAATTCCCACGGTAATGTGGTCTATGATGGGTTGCATCTACCGGCGAAGGAGTTTATGGTAGAGCCCAGAACTGTTGTCGCGGTCGGGGGCCATCCTTAATTGGAGTAAGTACACCGGCGAGGACCCAGGGTCGGGGATTGCAACAAAGGGTGGGTGTGCGAGGTAGCGGAGGAATATGAACGACTAGGACCTTATACCGGGCCTCACACCATTGGAAGTGTGGACGGGAAAGCTGCCCGGTTGGCACCAAGGTTAAGATCTCTTATGGGTAAAGCAACACACCTCTCCAGAGTGTAATGAATCGTGACCAGTCACTCCTTGTTCCGGGTTTTGGAATTGCGAACGCTGCCGGAAAGGAACTCTATGAAGTTCTAGTAAACCGGTGAAGGCTAACGGACATAGCTCTTATTAATAAAAGCAACCTTTTGAACAAATGGTTATCAAAACCTGCATGGGTATCAGACTTTCTGGTCTGGTATCGTAGATAGTGCATTAAACACCTCTTTCCTAATATGAACTTGTTGATTACTCTCGTACTCATACCACTCTTAAATCCCCTGCTTAGATTGCCTGAACCTCTGGAGGAGGACAACAACAACCCGAAGGAGCAGATGGGATCTGCTATGAAGAACCAGACCTCTCCGGAGGTGTAGAAGGAGTAGACTACCTCATAGTCTACGGAGGCGGAGACAACACCGAGGGGGAACAAACCTAGAATAGAGTAGAAATAGTGAGAACCGAGCAGTACGAACACCCTAGTACTTAACTGCTCGATGAGAATAAATGTATAACCTGCTGAGACTTATATATTGTAAGCTAAGTTGGGTTCACCTGGAACCCAGGAGTATTCCTCTCCAGACCCAGGAGGAACTCCGTGATGATGTATATATATGGTTTGTAATAATAAATGAATGAGTTATGGACCAGCTATGTTCTGTTGTACTACTCTGAGGGATGTAATATTTGCGGATTGGTACTTCGTGAATGTTATATCAACGACTGGCATACTACAACATGCAGTGGTATGCAGGGTCACCACACAAATACACTCAAGTCTTGTTAAACCTTCACATGGAAAAGAACAACTTCTTGACATTTGCGTATTGAACTGTTTCAATATTCATTCTATGTACTTTGACTTAAACTTACTATGCTATTCAATCTATCTTCATAGATCTTGACGCTAAATATGTTTTAGTCAATATCCATTCATTAAAGTTAACTCTCAATGAAACCTTTTATTCACATCAAGTACATAATTACATCATTTATAATCAATGATATGTCATCCACATATAATATTATAAATATGTCTTAGCGCTCCCACTTAATTTCTTGCAAATGCAAGCATCTTCATCGTTTCTGATGAAATCAAAAACTCTTTGACTATTTCATCCGGTGAAGATTCCAACTCCGCAATACTCACTTCATCCAATTGAAGTTTGTATACCTATCTAGTATTCCACGGACTAGCAAAACTCTTGGTTGTATCTAGTATACATCCTTAATACACACTTCTGGAAGGTATGTATTTCTTCCATCCTACTAACATATCTTATAAAAGAAATATGTAGTGGCTACTAGAATAATCCATTAGACTATAAGCATTGCTACGAAAGATCTAATCTTATCGTAGTCAACTCTTTAAGCTTTGTCGTAAACAACTTTTCGACAAGTCGAGCTTCTTCAAGGATATTGCATCCAAGTCCATCAAATTTATAGATATTTTTACTTTCAAAAAAGTATTCACCTATCTTGGATTTCATGGCACTTAGCCATTTTAAGGGCCCATCATAACTTCTTTGTATGTAGTTGGTTCATTATTGTTCAAAATCAATCCTTTGTCCACAAATCATTTATTTGATCACAAAGTAAACCATACCTACAAGGTTCAATGGGTATTTCGATCTCCATGACTATAACTCTTTGTAGACATGGGAGCTATGATCGTCGTGGCCGCTTCCGGAACCATTTCCGATGCTGCGCTACTCTGATCATCATGCTCAGGTTCATAAACCTTATCAATTTCCATTGTTCTCCCACTCAAGTACTTCGCTAGAAAACAATTTCTTGGAAATAAGTAAGAAACATCGACAAACACTTTTGTCTTTGAGTCCATAGTGGAAAAAATTCCCAATCAATTCTGGGATAACCAACAAAGACATTCATCCGATTTTGGTTGTAAACTTATTTACTTATGGTATGCATACCAAAATTTAAGAAAGGACTATTAGGGTTTATACCCTTGCCATAACTCGTATGGTGTGATTTCAAGGGATTATGATGACGCTCTATTTAGTGTAAAAGCGGTAGTCTCTAAAGCATAATCCACAAAAATATAATGGCATCATTTTATTTTATCTCATCATTAACCCAACAAGGTTTGGATACGTCTCTCGGATACTCCATCATCACTATGATACTCCAAGAAACGTGAGTGGTAGAACAATTTCATAACTCTCTTAGATGTTCGCTAAAACTCGTAATTCAAATATTTCCACCATGATCCAATCATAGATATTTTACTTTTCTATTACGATGATTTCCACTTCATGCTGAAATTTACTTGAATCCATTCAAATGTTTCAAACTTCTGCCTTATCGAATAAATATATCCACATATATATATACTCAATTCATTGTTGGAAGTTTTCATGAAGTAGAAGAATCTCCCGCACACAACTATGCCCAGTGAACCACATACATCATAATGTATGTTTCCACTAAGTTAGTTTCCCGTTCAACTCTTGGCCTATGAACGATATTTCAGTCATTCTCTTTAGAAGAGATTTGCAAGCGTCAAATGATTCAAAAATCAAATGACTCTGAAAATCCATTTGCATGTAGTTCCTTCATGCATTCCTTTCTAACATGACCTAAGTGGCGGTTCCACTAATAAGTGGAATTCACATCATTTGCCTTATGGCATTTTAGCGTCAGTGTTATGCATGTGTGCTTCACCATAAAGATTTATAATAACTTATCCATCGTACATGGAATGCTGTCATAATTTGAACAATTCATAGTTTTCATTTAACTAGAACAAAATAACAATTATAAAGTTCTTTATTATAAATCTGAAGGGCTAGATAGAATGCCAACGACGAACACAATAACACTTTATTTTTGTTCCAGACGTGCATTCCTATCATATTCCTTGTCAGTCACTTAGGCCATTGTATTCTTGTATTGCGTTGTTTTGTATGACACCTCATACCAACCAATATGGTACAAATACCCAAGAATTTCATTGAGCAACCAAACAAGGAATACATTCATAACATGTATATCATCTATATACACCTGAGCTAGACTTTCTAGTCGTTTCTTTCTTTCTGCCAAAATCTTTTGTAGTTTTTTTAGCTTTCCTCATTCTCAGAAAACACTTCGCCTTCAATAACTTATAGGTCCATTGGTCAAATACCAATAACCTTGAGGTTCTTACTTTGAAGTTGATCATCACATGACAAATGTTCTAGATTTCACTATTAGTAACTTTTTAATGTGATGAACAATTTCACTCATAATTTTATCCATCAAATCATGATGACTTTTCGAGACCATGTCTGTACATGCTAGGCTCGTAAAGTTTAACCTCAGTATTCGCATGTGCAAACCTGGCTTGCACCCATTGTATCCACACGTAGAATCTATAACATCCGATCATCACGTGATGCTTCGAAACGACGAGTCTTAGCAACGGTGCATACTAAGGACGACCACTTCATGGATATGCGAATATCGTTAGTGTCCAACTTGTTGGAGGATTGGGATGCCTAGCGTCTTCAACCTTCGTACATTCCCATAAAACTTATGAGTTTATGTAGTCTCACTAGATTATATTCTATCATCCTACAATAAGGTCTTGGATATCACATATATCTCATACCTCGCTTATTTCTGAAAACAAAATTTCCAGCTCCTTACTTTTCAAACGGATTTGAACTTCAAGTTTCACGAAGACAAGATGATTTTAGGTACTAATTGAAACCATTTCTTTTTGAATCAGCAATGTGAGGTTTACTTAAAGTTTGCAATAGGACTTAATCATTTATTGATTCTTTAACAATACGGTACCATTCCGTAAAGTTACTTGTCAGACTTAACAATATTTCTATCTCAATTACAAGACTAGCACATGGTAGAAAACGGATGCCAATTCTACAATTTAATTCAAAATACTATTCAGACTATGTTCATGATAATTAGTTCATATTTTAATCTAATTACTAATGAACTCCCACTTAATACAACATCCCTCATAGTTGTTTAGTGGCACACGATCCATATCCACTACACCAAAACCAATCATCACGTGAGATGATGTAGCTTCAATGGTGAACATCAACATGCTGATCATATCATCCATATGACTCGTGTTCAACCTTTCGGTTTCCTGTGTTCCGAGGCCATGTCTGTACATGCTAGAATCGTCAAGCAAACCCAAATATTTCCGCGTGTGCAACATGGCTTACACCTGTATGTGAACGTAGAATCTATCACATCCGATCATCACGAGATGCTTCAAAACGATGAACTTTAGCAGCGGTGCATACGAGGGTAGAACACTTTATTATCTTGATATTAATGTGAGGGATCATCTTATAATGCTACCGTCGAGATCAAAGCAAGATAAGATGCATAAAGGATTAACATCACATGTAATTCATAATATGTTTTTGATCCAGCCACATCTACTGTCTGTTGTTTGCAACTTAATACTGGAAGGGGTGCGGATGCTAACCTGAAGGTGGACTATTTAGGCATAGATGCATGCTGGATGGCGGTCTATGTTCTTTGTAATGCCCTGATTAAATCTCATAGTGATCATCATGATATGTATGAATCTTTATTTGTCAATTGCCCACCTGTAATTTGTTCACCCAGCATGCTATTTATCTTATTGGAGAGACACCACTAGTGAACTGTGGACCCGGTCCATTCTTTTATCTGAAATACAATCTACTGCAATTTCTGTTCTTTGTTGTTCTTCGCAAGCAAACATTATTCTCCACACCATACGTTTAATCCTTTGTTTTCAGCAAGCCGGTGAGATTGACAATCTCACTGTTAAGTTGGGGCAAAGTATTTTGATTGTGTTGTGCAGGTTCCACGTTGGCGCCGGAATCACGGTGTTGCGCCGCACTACACTCCTCCACCAACAACCTTCACGTGGCCTTCATCTCCTCCTGGTTCGATAAACCTTGGTTTCTTACTGAGGGAAAACTTACTGCTGTGCTCATCATACCTTCCTCTTGGGGTTCCCAACGGACGTGTGATGTACCGTCACAAGGAAGCTTCTACACGCTAGCACGAGGTAACTACATTGAAATGTAAGAATCGTTTGTTGTAAAGCCCTTTAGAAGCAATTGATTCAGAGCTACTGAGAATCGCACCAAAATCTTCAAAGACATCTTCCCACAGGGTTTTAGCAACAATGCATTCAAGAAATAAATGTTTGAACGATTCTATTTATGCACGGTGGTCACACTCTAGAGGTTTTGGCATCCCCTTTTTCCTCAGATTATCTCTAATCGTTTATTTTATTTTGAAAAAATAAACCACAAAAATACTTCAAAGCCTGGTGGGGTGATCAGTCCAGATATCCTGGCCATCCACAAGGGACAAGTTTGCAAGGGGGGCACCGAAGGTGATATCTAGGGCTGGACATAAAGCTCGAAGCTCAACGAGTTTAATGAGCGCTCGTTTGCTTGACTCGTTTGAGCTTGGCTCGTTTTCTTAACGAACTAAAGTAGCGATTTTTTTCTCGTGAAGGTTAACGATCTAAACAATCGAGCCAACTATGTTCATGAGCTACTCATTATTAAGATTCGTAAAAAAGTACAAACCCAATACAGTTTAGCATCTCTAGGCTCCTAGCACATCTAAGATGAGGCAAATAGGTAACACCGATCCTCTTTCTCGTTTAACCATCTTCCCATCTTCTCGACCCCCTTGGTGGATGCGATGCCCTAGGGTTCTATTGACTGTGCCTTGCTCAGTTACTCGTTCGTTGCTGGCCTCCCTAATACAGTCAATTTGCATCACTACATCCATTGTTCTTGCTCAGCCTTCGTTCTCATCTGCGTCATTATATATGTATGTATCCCTACTCGTCAGTGAAATGGCTCAACAAAGGAAGCTGACGTCTATTTCTAAACTTTTTTTGCCAGATATTATTTTAACGATTCTTAATGAGCTACTCGTGAGCGCTCGCGAGCACATAGCGAACCGAGCCAAACAATGATTTCATCTCTTTAATGTTAACGAGCTTAAGTTTCCGAGCCTTAACGATCAAGAGCTTAACGAGCCGGCCTTAACGATCCATGATGTGGCCATACCCTATCGGGTACCCATTGTTATTGTACCTGGTTCTACCCGACAAGAGGCCCACATGATGGACCATGAAGCCCAAAAGAAGGTAGCAGTTATGAAGCACTCGAAAATCAGGAACCTGGCATATCGACCAAGGAAATCTCAAAGAAGGAAACTCTTAACTTGTATTCGACTCAAACAACATGGTACTTGAGACCTGGTCTCCTTTGTAAAGGCTAGGACATGCCTCTGAGCAGAGGGACATAGACAGAACACACAAGAGAGGATACACCAAACCCTAGCTTCGCTAGATCAATCTCATCATAGCAAATCTTGGTGACTTTCGTAACCTCATCATCAATACAAGCTAACAAGCATCACGTAGGGTTTCTCCTTTGGAGGCCTGAAGCTGGGTAAACCTCCTTTTACCCTGTGTCTTATCATTGTACACCGTTGAAACGACCAACATGATTCTTCCCAAAATCTAAGTCCATCATGTCTGGGCATTACCGTGGTCACCCCACGTCAATTGGCGCCATCCGTGAGGCAAGCACATAGCAAACCAAGCCAAACAATGATTTCAGCTCGTTAATGTTAACGAGCTTAAGGATCCGAGCCTTAACGATCACGAGCTCAACGAGTCAAGCCTTAACAATCCGCACAGCTCGTTAGTCCAATCCTTGTTTTGGACCCTTCCCAGCTACAACATTAAATTTTACTCCTACTTACCCACCCTTTGGCCAATTTTTTAATTCAGAATAAAGACAAAGCCAAAGCCTCTAATTTCTAGGATCTCATAGAGGAAATCTAAGTTAACTCTATCATAAGAATTCTCATAATCAATCTTAAAAAACTAAAACCTTATCTTTATTCCTTGCACTCCGTGGATAGTCTCATGTGTAGTGGTCACACTTTCAGAAATAAACCTACCAATGAAAGAAGATTGACAGGAGGCAATCAATTTACCAATAATAAGAGCAAATATATTTTTGATGACCTTTATAAAAGATCTTGAAGGATAAATCAAGCAAGTTAATAGGTCTAAAAAATCATGATTCTAGCATCGTTTTCCCTGGGAATAAGAGTGATCATGACGAAGTTAAGTCTATAGAGATCTAAATCACCAGAAAACCATCCCTCAAATATAGCCATAAGGTCAAACTTATTAATATTCCATTGTTGCTGATAAAAAAAATAAAGAGAGCCCGCCTAGTCCTAGAGCCTCATCAGCATAGTAGCCAAACACAACAACTTTGACCTCTTCTTCTCTAAATCTACTTTCTAACGTTAATTTTTCCCTAGGATAACTTTCCACATCAGAGAAAAAAATCAGTTCTGAGATTAATACCGGGCCTTTCTCTCTACCAAAAAGGTCCTTATAGCAATTTATTGCAATTTTAGCATGCCTTTAGTTTCAATCTCTAGCCCCTCAGGGCCATCTAAGACATTAATCAACTTCTTCCTCCTTCTCTGATTAGCAAATGCATGAAATTAGGCAGTGTTTCTATCCCCTTCAACTATATCCCTATCTCTAGATTTATTCTTGTCTTTAATTTCAACTAAAATCTAATAATTGTTAAGTTCTTCAAGGATAGCTTCTAGTTTATATCTCTCCACATCAAACAAAGATCTCTCAGATTTGTTATACAGGATAGCAAGTTCCTCCATCGGGCCTTATTCTTATATTTTCTAATTGCAGCCTTCGGCTTGGCACTCCATCCTTTAGCTAATTTCCTAAAATATGTAGTTTTATTTTGCCACACATCCACTACATTGCTACACTTAAGGACAAAGATTTAATAACCAAGTCCTTAAAGCCTGTCCTAGGGATCTACCATTTTCAAACTTAAAACTAACTTTTTCTAGGCACCTGGCCAACAACATATATAGTCCTAGATAATTGAGAAGTCCTAGCATAGCATGAGCAAGGGGAATAAAGCTTTAAAATTGGTAGAGCAAAATAACCTATCCAATTTACTCATGATCAAATTATCTACATTGTTAGAACAAAGCGGTACAAGAGGGACATGAGAAAAAGGAGACGATCCCAGGCAGCTAAGTTTTTTCGTCTCCTTTGTCGATGCCTCTTCTACGGTATGTCCCGCCTTCGATGGTCTTTTAGGCCTTAAAGATGTGGCGGACCCCGGTCTCTTGCCGGTGGGAGGGTTCACATATCTTTTTTTTAAAAAAAATAAGTGTATTCTTCGGAATGGTGAGGCGGTAGCGACATCCTGAAGCTAGAATATAAATAGGTTTTAAGTATATTCTACACATTTTAAATCTCCACAAGTTAAAGATGGTCCATCCCAATTGCGGAAAAGATTATGGTGCTAATGAACTCCCATTTCTGGTGATCCATAAACTGCAGTGATCACTAGTGGAAAAGAGGCCTTTCGTCCCACCCTTTAGTCCCCGTTTTGAACCAAACCGGGACCAATGAGGGGCATTGGTCCCGGTTCATCATGAAAACCCTTTAGTCCCGGTTCGTTTGGACCCTTTAGTCCCCCTTCGTATTACGAACCGGGACTAAAGGGTGGTCTATGGGGCAAAACCCTTTAGTCCCCCTTCGTATTACCAACCGGGACTAAAGGTCTACCCTTTCGTAATACGAAGGGGGACTAAAGGGTTTTTTGCCTCCCCACACCTCCACCCCCCGGATCGCCTTTTTTAGCTTTGTAAAATATAAAAGAAAATGATACAAAATTCAAAAAATAAAATGTTTTCGGATTCTTGTATGTTATGCAACCTACTATTAGGGAAAATTAACAAATTTGAATTTTCACTTATTTTGCAAAAATGTTTTGAAAAATGGTAAAACCGCAATAACTTTTGCGTACGACGTCGAAAAAACGTATAATATATCAAAAAATCCTGGGAAAAAGTTACATCCGAATTCACCAGGGTTTACCCGGTTAGCCAATTTTTAGATTCTCAAAATTCCAAATGAAAATATGAAAGCAGGAAGATTTTAGTTTTTGCCAGAAATTCGGAATTTTATTTTTTAAATTTTTTTAAAATAATAATTACATCATGCATAAAGATTACTATTACTTAACCACAAAGTTAGCCAATTTTTTAGATTTTCAAATTTTCAAGTTTGGCAAAAAAATATTAAAAAATAATAAATTAAAAAAACAATTATAATACAGATTTAAAAAATTATAATTATAATACCATTACCACAACATGTACGTTATTAGTTTTGTTTATTAAAATAATTATTTGGATTTCGAATAATAAATAAGTGTGACATCGACCAACATGTTAATAGGATTGATATGATACTAGTATCACAACATGCGCGCGAAGCACTTGGAAGCGGGATGGGAAAGGAACTTGGAAGTTAAGCGTGCTAGTGCTGGAGTAGTGGGAGGATGGGTGACCGAGCGGGAAGTTGGACCACGAGTAAGTAATTTGACTAGAGATTAAGGATAGTTAGAGATTAAGTGGAGTTAGAAACTAAACTAGTTAAATAACTGAAATACTAGAAATTCTGAAAAAATAGGAAAAAAAAGAGGAGCGAAAAATAATTGGGAACCAAATAGATAAAAAAAATAACGAAATAACCTTTAGTCCCGGTTCGTGTTACAAACCGGGACTAAAGGGTTTTTTCCTCGACGCGCGCCAGCAGCCCACGTGGCGGGACCATTAGTCCCGGTTTGTTTTACAACCGGGACTAAAAGGGGGACCTTTAGTCCCGCCTAATTGGTCCCGGTTTGGAAACCGGGACTAAAGGCCCAAATGAACCGGGCCTATAGCCCCGTTTTCCACTAGTGGATCCTGATTTTATAAGTATGTTTTCACTAGACATAAGTGTGTTTGCAACCTTGTGTCACCTGCTCTTTTTTGAAGACGCCTCACAAGGGAAAGGACCCCGCCAGCCGCCGGTCGACTAACGAGAACTCAAAACAATGCCGAATGCATGGAGCAGCCGGCAAACGTACGCATGTCAAATGACACGGAGTACGAGGTTAAGATTGCGCAACGTTATTCAAGACATGTAACATATACGAGGTAGGTGATTCGTTGATCTGTTGAGGCGGCTTCTTCCTGGACGGAGAGCATGCTACTGCAGCCTGCAGATGTTCATACTTGAGCTGCGTTTAACACGGGATTTAATTCGTAGAGTAGTATGTTTTGATAAACTAAATTAGTTTACATGAATACTCATGGAATTAGTGGAGTATTAGTTATTGGTTTCAAGCTATGGCTTGACGTACCGGATGATGTACGGCAGGAAGGAGCAGCAGCTCAGGAAAGTTTTTTTTCGAAAAGGGGATAATCACCCCAGCCTCTGCATCGTGATGATGCACACAGCTTTATTAATAGTTTCAATGGTAACACAAAAGTATGCGGTACAAAATTCACGGATCACTTATGATCAATACATCAATCAACCATGAGAACATCAAAAATCTGAAAACTAAGCCAACTAAGCATCCTGTAGTCGACTAGTGTGACACCAGCCAGCCTGGGATAAGATAGCATGTGCGATCGTCTGGAGATGGTTGCATCCAGTATCCATAAACACCCGCTGGTCCTGAGGAAAGGAGTAACGCCCACATTTACACCCAGTGGACCACCATATGAATAACCTGCAAAATATTGAAAGAAGTTGAATTGTTAAACACAATATTATTCCGACACCTCCATATTGACCAGCATAGAGCGGACACACCAATGCGTATTCGATTCTTTGCTTTTTTGTAAACTCCATTTAACCAATTGCCAAACATATTGGTAATGTTAGCTGGAGGTGGGAGGTCAAAAGCAAAATACACCATCCGCCAGAGTAGTTTTGCAAACGGGCAAGCTATAAATAAATGTTCAATGGATTCTTGAGCACCACAAAAACAACATTTCATACAACCCTTCCAATGCCTTCTTGCAAGATTATCTTTAGTTAGCAAAACCTTGTTATTGAGAAACCACATAATTTTTTTATTTTTAACGGTATTTTAAGCTTCCATAAATATTTCCGCAGGAAAAGAGTATGATCATTCATCAAATCTTCATACATAGATTTGACAGTGAATAAGCTTGTGGTTGTAAGGTTCCAAACAAAGCTATTCGCCTCAAGAGTAACATTCATCAGACGTCACACAAATGCAACCGATCCATCCATTGATTCAACTAGCTTGCTACAGGTCAAAAATTGCACACACGCACGTGACGAGACAAGTACGTTCTGATTAGTACACATTCTCCTATTAAATTATTTTTTGATGGTAGCTCAATACACTGAAACCTGATTCCCCTGACGTATTCTCCGCTAGAGAAGTCACTTATTTACAGTAAGAATAGGTCTTCGTACAAAACGGAAATAGTATTACTCCATCCGATCAGTTTAACAAGCACGCACGCACTTTAAAACAGACTTTAACTATTAATTTGGTTAACAAAATATAAACTATATGTCTACGAAAACTATACCGTTAGAATCATATTTCAAAAAGGTTTTAGATGATATATTTTTTGTGGCATAAAATTTATATTTTATTGATCAAAATAATGGTCAAAGTGTTTTTCTAAATTACGTGTCGCCTGTTAAACTGATCCGGAAAGTACCTCCGGTTCAGAAATGTAAGCCTTAATTAAAAATCCAGACTTTGTTTTTTGAAAAACACAATACATAGCTCACAACTGATATAGATATGTGAGTTGAATGTAGATGGGCTGCAGCCCAGTAAGGCAGCCCATGTAGTTTACAATTCCTGAAATCTCAAAGCCCATCACGTTGGCAGCTTGGGACAGTCTTGGGGACAAAGTTTAGTCCACATTGCTAGTTGGGAGTGAGTTGGAGTGGTATATAAGGGTTGTTGTTCTAGTCCTTCCAAGTGAGTGAGAATAGAAGGAGCCCTCGCGCACTCCTCCTCCTCCGCCCGCCCCGCCTCGCCTCGTCACGCACGCACGTCGCGTTTCGTGACTCGAGTTCGAGTTCGAGACACACTCAAGGAAGGCTAAATTTTTGCTTGTTGCACCAACTGAGTTGGGTACGTGTCGACTTGCATGTGCATGCTCGCCGTGTGTCAACGCGGTCGGCTCTCCTTCCAGGCTATACCAGGAGATAGATCAGATCTGGAGTCTCCATGACCCAGAAATCTCTAGTCTGCCTCTCTCACGAAGAAGTTCCTTTTGCTGCGCTACTCTCTAGTTTTCCCCATCCCGGCGACTGCGTGCATAGCCGTCCGGGAGAGCAGGCCTCCGAAACCCCGTCCGTTGAGATCCTGCATAGGGAGGCGGGCGATAAGGTTTTTGGGGAGCGTCTCGGCGCGACTGCTCGCTGTTGTTCGTGCTCTTCTTCGCCGGTTCGACTGCTTCCTCGACGACTCCGACGATACCATGGGCAACATTAGCTATTCCCATGGTGGTGCTGCTGGTGCGACCTTCCCGGTCGCGATGTACGTGCTTTTCCTCTCCTACTTTGCACTGCTACTTGTTCCATGTTCAGATCTGATGCATGTGCTTAGTCTGATGTGTATGGTTAAGTATGCTTGTGCATCTGTAATGTTGCTTTCGGTAATTAATCTCACTCGGAAATTGCCTAATAATCTAACAATCCAAAAACCTTATATGCTTAGGCAATTTTCACCGTCTGGTTTTGCTGCTGCGCTTAAACCGAGCCCGTTTACGGGTTCTCATTTCAAGAGATGGCAGAATAAGACCCTCTTGTGGCTCACTTCTATGGGCGTGCACCGAGTTGCGGAAGGTACTCCCAGAGGTCCGCTTACTCCTGAAGAGGATAAAGCGTTCGGGGATGCCACCGTAATCTTTGTGGGTGCCGTCCTAAGTGTGCTTGGAGACAAGTTGGTTGATGCTTATCTGCACATCCGAAATGGGAAGGAACTGTGGGATGCACTGGACGCTAAGTTTGGTGCTGCCGATGCCGGAGGTGAACTGTATGCTATGGAGCAGTTCAATGACTACAGAATGGTTGAGAACCGATCTGTAGTAGAACAGGCTCATGAGATACAGATCATGGCAAAGGAACTTGAGCTCCTCAAGTGTGTGCTACCGGACAAGTTTGTCGCGGGATGCATTGTCGCTAAGCTCCCCCTTCATGGAGGAACTTTGCCACTTCTCTGAAACATCAGAGGCATGAGTTCTCTGTTGAGAATATCATGGGCTCTCTAGATGTTGAGGAGAAGGCGAGGGCAAAAGACAAACACACTGGAGGAACCGAGGGACGTTCTGCTGCCAATATGGTACAGAAAAATGCCCACAAGTCCAAGGGAAAGAACAAAGGAGTCTCCCAGACTACCAACTTCAAGAAGAAGGGGAAAACGGAGAAGAAAGATCCTTGCTGGGTGTGTGGCGAGATAGGCCATTGGGCTCATCGTTGTCCACAACGCAAAGGAAAGAAAGGTCAAGCTGGACAGAACTCAACTGTCAACATGGTCATTGGTAACACAGAGGAAGGAACTACAGGGTATGGTAATATATTACCTACTGTTCTTTCGGTGTTTCAGCCCACAGAATGGTGGGTTGATACAGGTGCCAATGTTCATGTGTGTGCTGACATCTCCATGTTTACCTCTTATCAGGCCCGAGGTTCCTCAGTAATGATGGGGAATGGGTTACATGCTACTGTTCGTGGTGTTGGCACGGTAGATCTGAAGTTTACTTCGGGAAAGATCGTGCAACTGAAGAACGTGCTGCATGTCCCTTCTATCAAGAAGAATCTCGTTAGTGGCTCCCGTCTTATGAAAGATGGGTTTAAGTTGGTGTTTGAGTCCAATAAAGTTGTATTGTCTAAGTATGGAACTTTTGTTGGAAAGGGCTATGAATGTGAGGGAATGTTTCGCTTCTCTCTAGAAGACTTCTGTGATAATGTTGTGAACCATGTAAGCACTAGCGCTAATGAGACTAATGTTTGGCATTCACGACTTTGTCATGTTAATTTCGGTTGTATGACGCGGCTTGCTGATATGAGTTTAATTCCGAAATTCACCTTTGTCAAAGGCTCTAAGTGCCATGCTTGTGTGCAAGCAAAACAGCCACGCAAGCCTCACAAGCCTGCGAAGGAAAGAAACTTGGCACCACTAGAGCTCATACATTCAGATCTATGTGAGATGAATGGTGAGTTGACAAGAGGTGGAAAGAAATATTTTATGACTTTGATTGATGATTCCACTAGGTACTGTTATGTGTATCTCCTGAAAACTAAAGATGAGGCTCTTGATTTCTTTAAAATCTATAAGGCTGAAGTTGAGAACCAACTTGAAAGAAAGATAAAAAGGGTTCGGTCCGATCGTGGTGGAGAGTACTTTTCTAATGAGTTCAATTTATTCTGTGCGGAACATGGTATAATCCATGAGAGGACGCCTCCCAATTCCCCACAATCCAATGGGATTGCGGAAAGGAAAAACCGTACTCTAACAGATTTGGTTAACGCCATGTTAGATGTTTCGGGTTTATCCAAGGAATGGTGGGGGAGGCTATATTGACTTCGTGTCATGTCCTAAACCGTGTTCCAACCAAGAATAAAGAGATTACCCCTTATGAGGAATGGGAAAAGAAAAGACCAACACTCTCCTACCTACGAACTTGGGGTTGTTTGGCTAAAGTGAATTTGCCAATCACCAAGAAGCGAAAGCTTGGACCAAAAACCATGGACTGTGTCTTTTGATACGTTGATACGTCTCAAACATATCTATAATTTCTTATGTGCCATGCTACTTTTATTACAATACTTGAATGTTTTATACATACTTTACAGCATTATTATACATTTTCCGACACTAACCTATTAACAAGATGCCGACGCCGTTCTTGTTCTGTTTTTGGTTTCAGAAATCCTAGTAAGGAAATATTCTCGGAATCGGACGAAATCAACGCCCAGGGCCTATTTTTACACGAAGCTTCCAGAAGAACGAAAGGGAGACGAAGTGGGGCCACGGGGCGCCGCCACGCTAGGGCGGCGCGGCCAGGGGCGCGCCCTAGTGTGTGGGCCCCGTGACGCCCTGACCTACCCTTCCGCCTACAAATAGCCTCCGTCGCGAACCCCTGTACCGAGAGCCACGATACGGAAAACCTTCCGAGAGACGCCGTCGCGAATCCCATCTCGGGGATTCAGGAGATCGCCTCCGGCACCCTGCCGGAGAGGGGAATCATCACCGGAGGGCTCTACATCATCATGCCCGCCTCCGGATTGATGCGCGAGTAGTTCATCCTTGGACTATGGGTCCATAGCAGTAGCTAGATGGTTGTCTTCTCCGCTTGTGCTTTCATTGTTATAGATCTTGTGAGTTGCCTAACATGATCAAGATCATCTATTTGTAATGCTACATGTTGTATTTGGCGAGATCCGATGAATATAGAATATTATGTTAAGTTTATTATCAATCTATCATATATGTGTTGTTTATGTTCTTGCATGCTCTCCGTTGCTAGTAGAGGCTCTAGCCAAGTTGATACTTGTAACTCCAAGAGGGGGTAATTATGCTCGATAGTGGGTTCATGCCTCCATTAAATCTGGGACAGTGACAGAAAGTTCTAAGGTTGTGGATGTGCTTGTTGCTACTAGGGATAAAACATTGATGCTTTGTCTAAGGATATTTGTGTTGATTACATTACGCACCATACTTAATGCAATTATCTGTTGTTTACAACTTAATACTGGAAGGGGTTCGGATGATAACCTGAAGGTGGATTATTTAGGCATAGATGCATGCTGGATAGCGGTCTATGTACTTTGTCGTAATGCCTGATTAAATCACATAGTAATCATCGTTGATATGTATTGAATCTTTATTTGTCAATTGCTCACTGTAATTTGTTCACCCACATGCTAGTTATCTTATTGGAGAGACACCACTAGTGAACTGTGGACCCCGGTCCATTCTTTTACATCCGAATACATTCTACTGTTTTACTGTTCTTTGCAAACAAACACCATCTTCCACTCGATACGCTTAATCCTTTGTTTTCAGCAAGCCGGTGAGATTGACAACCTCACTGTTACGTTGGGGCAAAGTACTTTGATTGTGTTGTGTAGGTTCCACGTTGGCGCCGGTTTCACTAGTGTTGCGCCGCACTACATTCCTCCACCAACAACCTTCACGTGCTTCTTGGATCCTACTGGTTCGATAACCTTGGTTTCTTTCTGAGGGAAAACTTGCCGCTGTGCGCATCATACCTTCCTCTTGGGGTTCCCAACGGACGTGTACATCTACGCGCATCAAGCGACTTTTTCTGGCGCCGTTGGGGAGATCAAGACACGCTGCAAGGGAGTCTCCACTTCCAATCTCTTTACTTTGTTTTTGTCTTGCTTTATTTTATTTACTACTTTGTTTGCTGCACTTAAACAAAACACAAAAAAATTAGTTGCTAGCTTTACTTTATTTACTGTCTTGTTCTCTATATCAAAAACACAAAAAAATTAGTTACTTGTCTTTACTTTATTTGCTTAGTTTACTTTGTTGCTATAATGGGTACTCCTGAAAATAATAAGTTGTGTGATTTCACTAGCACAAATAATAATGATTTTATATGTACTCCTATTGCTCCACCTGCTACTACAGCAGAATTCTATGAAATTAAACCTGCTTTACTGAATCTTGTTATGAGAGAGCAATTTTCTGGTGTTAGTACTGATGATGCTGCTGCCCACCTTAATAATTTTGTTGAACTTTGTGAAATGCAAAAGTATAAGGATATACATGGTGATATTATAAAACTAAAATTGTTTCCTTTCTCATTAAGAGGAAGAGCTAAAGATTGGTTGCTTTCTTTACCTAAGAATAGTATTGATTCATGGACTAAATGTAAAGATGCTTTTATTAGTAAATATTATCCTCCTGCTAAGATTATATCTTTGAGAAGTAGCATAATGAATTTTAAACAATTTGATAATGAACATGTTGCTCAAGCTTGGGAGAGAATGAAATCTTTGGTAAAGAATTGCCCAACCCATGGACTGACTACTTGGATGATCATCCAAACCTTTTATGCAGGATTGAATTTTTCCTCGAGGAACCTATTGGATTCAGCTGCTGGAGGTACTTTTATGTCCATCACTCTGGGCGCCGCAACTAAATTACTTGATGATATGATGATCAATTACTCTGAATGGCACACTGAAAGAACTCCTCAAGGTAAGAAGGTAAATTCTGTTGAAGAAACCTCTTCTTTGGGTGATAAGATTGATGCTATTATGTCTATGCTTGCAAATGGTAGATCTCATATTGATCCTAATAATGTTCCTTTAGCTTCATTAGTTGCTCAAGAAGAAAATGTTGATGTGAATTTCATTAAGAACAATAATTTCAACAACAATGCTTATAGGAATAATTATGGTAACAACAACTATAGGCCATATCCTTTTAATAATGGTAATGGTTATGGTAATTCTTATGGTAATTCTTACAACAATAATAAGAGTGTACCCTCTGGTCTTGAAGTGATGCTTAAAGAATTTATTAGTACACAAACTGCTTTCAATAAACTGTTGAAGAAAAGCTTAGTAAAATTGATATTCTTGCTTCTAAGGTTGATAGTCTTGCTCTTGATGTTGATCTTTTAAAATTGAAAGTTATGCCTGAGAAAGTTGAAGATGCTAGGTTTGCTAAAACAAATGCCATCCAAGTTAGAATTAATGATAATATTAGATTGTTGGCTGAATTGCATGCTAGGTGGGATAGAGAAGAAAAAGAAAAACTTGCTAAAGAAAATAATGTAGCTAAAGTATGGACTATTACCACCACTAGTAATGTTGATTCTTCACATGTTGCTGCACCTCCTACTATCAATGGTAAAATAATTGGTGTTGGCAATGTTTCTACTCCTAGTGCAAAGCGTACAAAACTGCCTGAAATTGCTGAAACTGCTTTTGTGATAAAACTGCTGAAATTTTTCAAAATATTGGTAACAATGATTCCATTGCTGTAGAACATAATGGTTTAGATTTTGATGATTGTCATATTACTGAAGTTATAAAGTTCTTACAAAAACTTGCTAGAAGTCCCAATGCTAGTGCTATAAATTTAGCCTTTACAAAACACATTACAAATGCTCTCATTAAAGCTAGGGAAGAGAAATTAAACTTGAAGCTTCTATTCCTAGGAAGTTAGAAGATGGTTGGGAGCCCATCATTAAAATGAAATTCAATGACTTTGAATGTAATGCTTTATGTGATCTTGGTGCAAGTATTTCTGTTATGCCTAAAAAGATTTATGATATGCTTGACTTGCCACCATTGAAGAATTGTTATTTGGATGTTAATTTTGTTGATAATGTTAAAAAGAAACCTTTGGGGAGGATTGATAATGTGCGCATTACGGTTAACAATAACCTTGTCCCCGTTGATTTTGTTGTCTTGGATATCGAATGCAATGCATCTTGTCCTATTGTGTTGGGAAGACCTTTTCTTCGAACCGTTGGTGCTGTTATTGATATGAAGGAAGGTAATATTAAATATCAATTTCCTCTCAAAAAGGTATGGAACACTTCCCTAGAAAGAGAATGAAGTTGCCTTTTGATTCTATTATTAGAACAAGTTATGATGTTGATGCTTCATCTCTTGATGTTACTTGATTTGCACTTTCTGCGCCTAGCTGAAAGGCGTTAAAAAAAAGCACTTCTTGGAAGATAACCCATGTTTTATTTTATTTACTGTATTGTTGAGTCTTGGAAGTTTTTTACTACTGTAGCAACCTCTCCTTATCATGTTTTTGTGCCAAGTAAAGTTTCCATGTTAAAGTTGATGATAGATTTGGATCGCTGCGCAGAAACAGCATTGCTGTCTGTCACGAATTCTCGCAGAAGTCTCTGTAAAAAAATTCGAAAAAATCTGCAAATTTACGAGCGTGATCCTCAGATATGTACGCAACTTTCATTAGTTTTGAGTTTTTCCATTTGAGCAAGTTAAGTGCCCAGTCCAGATGCATCTTTACGGACTGTTCTTTTTTGACAGATTCTGCCTTTTATTTCGCATTGCCGCTTTTGCTATGTTGAATGAGTTTCTTTGTTCCATTAACTTTCAGAAGCTTTGTGCAATGTCCAGAAGTGTTAAGAATGATTGTGTCACCTCTGAATATGTGAATTTGTGGTTATGCACTAACCCTCTAATGAGTTTGCTTGAAGTTTGTGTGAAGGAAGTTTTCAAGGGTCAAGAGAAGAGGATGATATACTATGATCAAGAAGAGTGAAAGGTCTAAGCTTGGGGATGCCCGGTGGTTCATCCCTGCATATTTTTAGAAGACTCAAGCATCTAAGCTTGGGGATGCCCAAGGCATCCCCTTCTTCATCGACAACTTATCAGGTCACTTCTAGTGAAACTATATTTTTATTCCATCACATCTTATGTTCTTTACTTGGAGCGTCGATTTGTTTTTATTTTGTTTTGTTTTGAATAAAGTTGGATCCCGCCATTCTTATATTGGAGATATTACGCTCCGCTTTTTCTTATGGAACACTTGTGTTCTTAATTGTGCTTTAATGTTCATGGCGAAAGCTCATTGCTTCGTTAGATTGCTATTTGGTTGGAATTGGAAAATGCTGCATATGGTTTGGTAAATTTGGCAATTGTTTGAGCTCTCATAGATCATGTTTAAGCTCTTGCATCATGTAGTTTAATCTATTAATGAAGAACTACTGTAGAGCTTGTTTAATTTGGTTTGCATGATTGATCTCTCTAAGTCTAGATATTTTCGGGTAAAGTGTTTGAACAACAAGGAAGACAGTGTAGAGCCTTATAATGCTTGCAATATGTTCTTGTGTGAGTTTTGATGTACCTGTTCATACTTGTGTTTTCTTCAAACAACCTTGCTAGCCCAAGCCTTGTACTGAGAGGAAATGCTTCTCGTGCATCCAAACACCTTGAGCCAAACTCCATGCCATTTGTGTCCACCATATGTACCTATTATGTGGTATTTCTTGCCATTCCAAAGTAAATTACTTGAGTGCTACCTTTAAATTTCATTCCTCTACCTTTACAATATATAGCTCATGGGACAAATAGCTTAAAAACTATTGTGGTGATGAATATGTAGTTATGTGTCTTAATTCTTATAAGTTGCTTGTTGAGCGGTAACCATGTTTTCGGGGACGCCATCAACTTTATCTTTGTTGGATATCATGTGAGATGCTATGCATGTTCGTCTTGTCTGAAGTAAGTGGACTTCATGATCAAATGGTTTGAATATGCATATGTTAGAGAAGAACATTGGGCCGCTAACTAAAGCCATGTATCATGGTGGAAGTTTCAGTTTGGACATACAACCTCAATCTCTTATGAGAATATTATTTGTTATTGAATGCTTAAGCATTAAAAGAGGAGTCCATTATCTGTTGTCTATGTTGTCCCGGTATGGATGTCTAAGTTGAGAATAATCAAAAGCGAGAAATCCAATGCGTGCTTTCTCCTTAGACCTTTGTACAGGCGGCATAGAGGTACCCCTTTGTGACACTTGGTTGAAACATATGTTATGCGATGAGAATCCGTGTTTCCGAGCTAAGTAGGACAAGGTGCGAGCACTATTAGTACTCTATGCATGAGACATGCAACTTGTAGGAAGTATTATGCATAGCACATATGAATTATTACTACCGTTGACAAAATTGTTTCTATGTTTTTAAAACAAAAAGCTCTAGCACAAAAATAGTAATCAATGCTTCCCTCTGCGAAGGGCCAATCTTTTACTTTATTGTTGAGTCAGTTTACCCACTTCTTTCTATCTTAGAAGCAAACACTTGTGTTAACTGTGTGCATTAATTTTTACATGTTTACTTATTGCACCTATTATACTACTCTATGTTGACAAATATCCATGAGATATACATGTTACAAGTTGAAAGCAATTGCTGAAACTTAATCATCCTTTGTGTTGCTTCAATGCATTCTACTTAGAATTTATTGCTTATGAGTTATCTCTTATACAAGTCTTATTGATACTTGTCTTGAAAGTACTATTCATGAAAAGTTTTGCTATATGATTCATTTGCTTAGTCATTATCTTTGTTAGCAATCTTTTGTTCAGATCACTCCATTCATCTTATATGCTTTACAATAATGTTGATCAAGATTATGTTGGTAGCATGTCACTTCAGAAATTATTTGTGTTATCGTTTACCTACTCGAGGCGAGTAGGAACTAAGCTTGGGGATGCTTGATACGTCTGAAACGTATCTATAATTTCTTATGTTCCATGCTACTTTTATTACAATACTTGAATGTTTTATACATACTTTACAGCATTATTATACATTTTCCGGCACTAACCTATTAACAAGATGCCGAAGCGCCGTTCTTTGTTTCTGCTGTTTTGGTTTCAGAAATCCTAGTAAGGAAATATTCTCGGAATTGGACGAAATCAACGCCCAGGGGCCTATTTTTACACGAAGCTTCCAGAAGACCGAAAGGGAGACGAAGTGGGGCCACGGGGCGCCGCCACGCTAGGGCGGCGCGGCCAAGGGGGGCCCGCGCGGCCCTAGTGTGTGGGCCCCCCGTGACGCCCTTTGACCTACTCTTCCGCCTACAAATAGCCTCCGTCGCGAAACCCCCTGTACCGAGAGCCACGATACGGAAAACCTTCCAGAGACGCCGCCGTCGCGAATCCCATCTCGGGGGATCGGAGATCGCCTCCGGCACCCTGCCGGAGGGGGAATCATCACCGGAGGGGCTCTACATCATCATGCCCACCTCCGGATTGATGCGTGAGTAGTTCATCCTTGGACTATGGGTCCATAGCAGTAGCTAGATGGTTGTCTTCTCCGCTTGTGCTTTCATTGTTATAGATCTTGTGAGCTGCCTAACATGATCAAGATCATCTATTTGTAATGCTACATGTTGTGTTTCGCGGGATCCGATGAATATAGAATATTATGTTAAGTTGATTATCAATCTATCATATATGTGTTGTTTATGTTCTTGCATGCTCTCCGTTGCTAGTAGAGGCTCTGGCCAAGTTGATACTTGTAACTCCAAGAGGGAGTAATTATGCTCGATAGTGGGTTCATGCCTCCATTAAATCTGGGACAGTGACAGAAAGTTCTAAGGTTGTGGATGTGCTATTGCTACTAGGGATAAAACATTGATGCTTTGTCTAAGGATATTTGTGTTGATTACATTACGCACCATACTTAATGCAATTATCTGTTGTTTACAACTTAATACTGGAAGGGGTTCGGATGATAACCTGAAGGTGGATTATTTAGGCATAGATGCATGTTGGATAGCGGTCTATGTACTTTGTCGTAATGCCCTGATTAAATCACATAGTAATCATCGTTGATATGTATTGAATCTTTATTTGTCAATTGCTCGCCTGTAATTTGTTCACCCAGCATGCTAGTTATCTTATTGGAGAGACACCACTAGTGAACTGTGGACCCCGGTCCATTCTTTTACATCTGAATACATTCTCTTTTTTCTGTTCTTTGCAAACAAACACCATCTTCCACTCGATACGCTTAATCCTTTGTTTTCAGCAAGCCGGTGAGATTGACAACCTCACTGTTACGTTGGGGCAAAGTAATTTGATTGTGTTGTGCAGGTTCCACGTTGGCGCCGGTTTCACGGTGTTGCGCCGCACTACATTCCTCCACAAACAACCTTCACGTGCTTCTTGGCTCCTACTGGTTCGATAACCTTGGTTTCTTTCTGAGGGAAAACTTGCCGTTGTGCGCATCATACCTTCCTCTTGGGGTTCCCAACGGACGTGTACGTCTACGCGCATCATACGTCTCCAACGTATCTATAATTTCTGATGTTCCATGCTAGTTTTATGACAATACCTACATGTTTTGCTCACACTTTATAATGATTTTATGCATTTTCCGGAACTAACCTATTAACAAGATGCCGAGGTGCCAGTTTTTCTGCTGTTTTTGGTTCCAGAAAGGCTGTTCGGGCAATATTCTCGGAATTCGACGAAACAAAAGCCAAACATCTTATTTTACCGAGACGGACCCGAACAGGAAGGAGAGACGGAGAGGGGCCGGGGGGCCCACCACCACTGGCGGGCGGCCAGGAGGGGGCGCGCCCAGCTATGGGGTGGGCCCCTCTGGCACCCCCTCGCGCCGCCTCTTCGGCTATAAAATCCCTCGCGACCTAAAAACCCGACACCAATTGACGAAACTCCAAAAAGACTCCAGGGGTGCCGCCGCCATCGCGAAACTCCGTTTCGGGGGACAGAATCTCTGTTCCAGCCGGGCGGGGAAGTGCCCCGGAAGCCATCTCCATCGACGCCACCGCCTCCATCATGCTCCGTGAGTAGTTCCCCCATGGACTACGGGTTCTAGCTGTAGCTAGTTGGTACTCTCTCTCCCATGTACTTCAATACAATGATCTCATGAGCTGCCTTACATGATTGAGATCCATCTGATGTAATCGGTGTTGTGTTTGTTGGGATCCGATGAATTGTTACATTATGATCAGTCTATCTATATAAGTTTGTGAAGTTATTGTTGCTGCAATCTTTTTGTGTTTAATGCTTGTCACTAGTGCACGAGTGGCATGATCTTAGATTTGAGCTCTATAATTATTGCTTAGATTGTATCTACAAGTTGTTTGCACATGTCTATGTCCGGAACCCGAGGCCCCAAAGTGACAGAACTGGAGGGGAAGGCTTAGATATGAGGATCACATGTTTTCACCAAGTGTTAATGCTTTGCTCCGGTGCTCTATTAAAAGGAGTACCTTAATTGCCAGTAGATTCCCTTGAGGCCCGGCTGCCACCGGCTGGTAGGACAAAAGATGTTATGCAAGTTTCTCATTGCGAGCACGTATGACTATATATGGAAAACATGCCTACATGATTAATAGACTTGATGTTCTGTCTTAATGCTATTTCAATCCTATCAATTGCCCAACTGTAATTTGTTCACCCAACACTTGTTATTGGAGAGTTACCACTAGTGTAGATAGCTGGGAACCCCGGTCCATCTTTCATCATCCTATACTCGTTCTATATGTCATTGGAAGTAGTATCAACTATTTTTTGTGCCATCTCCTCGTATTACTGCTACTGCTGCTTTGTTACTGTTACTATTGCTCCTATATTACTGCTGCTTTCACATCACCCTGTTACTAGTGCTTTTCAGGTGCAGCTGAATTGACAACTCAGTTGTTAAGGCTTATAAGTATTCTTTGCTTCCCCTTGTGTCAAATCAATAAATTTGGGTTTTACTTCCCTCGAAGACTGTTGCGATCCCCTATACTTGTTGGTTATCAAGACTATTTTCTGGCGCCGTTGCCGGGGAGGCATAGCTCTACTCATAAGTTCACCTGGGGAGTACACTCTACCTCTCTCTCTGTTTTTATTTTATTTTGTTTTGCTTAGTTTACTTTTGTCTAGTTTATTTGTGCTTAGTTTATTTCTGTCTAGTATTATTTTGCTTATTTTATTTTTGTCTAGTTTATTTTCGTCTTGTTTTATTTTTCTTATATACTCGAAAATCCATAAAAATTTGAAAAACCGAAAAATTAAAAACTGTTGCTATGGAAGAACCCACACCCTATTTGGAGCTTATTTAAATATATATGAATTATAGAGAATCAAGAACGGGTAAAGTTATGAGTGCCGTGATAGAAAAATTGAATACAATTGCTAAAATCTTGCTTAAACGCCATGATATAAACTGTTGCTCTAAACAGGATACTAAACATCTTAAATTTCAATGTGGCTTTAGTGAGGAAGTTTTAATTATGAACTATAACTGGAATAACTATATTCATCTTGGGTTCGAAGAAGTAGAACAATTTGTCTTATTTATGGGAGCTTCTGAAATAGAATCCTTCATGTCTAAAAATTATGAAACCTGTGTTGCTTGTAAGGACCTTAAAGATTATGTCTCTTCTATCCTTAATTTTTGCATAGAAAGTTACAGCAATAATCCTTATATCATTGATTATAAAGAGAGACTCATTAATGCACAAGAATGCACTCACAATTTGCAGGAACCTGTGAAAGAAGAAATTGATGAACCTGAAAGCTCATTGGATGAAAAAGAGGAGGAGAGTGATGAAAAAAAGGAGGAAGAATGGATTAGCTACCCATGCCAACCTTCTAATGAGAGTAACTCTTTATCTCTTACACTATTTGATTGCCCTCCATGCTTACCAAAGGAGGATGAATGTTATGTTCCTGTGGATTCTCTTGAAATATTCCCTATGAGTAAAACTTGTGAGAATAATTATGCTACTATTATCTATGATAATCCATGCTATTTTGATAAATCTTATGATAATGCTTTGTTTATGCCTGATGTCGAAATGCATGGTACTAAAGAGTTTTGCTTAGCAAATGTTTATGATAAAGCTCTAGATGATGGTCCTATGTTACTTGATAATATTAATTGTACTACTAATGAAAATGGGATTGGAGAGGTCTTGACTTTATCTAGGAGTCCCATATCTTTTGAGATTGATCAATCATCTTGTTATATTATTGATAAAAGTGGGTTTGAAAGTTTTAATCCCATTATTTTTGAGCTTGATAAAAATTATGTGTTTGTAGATCATGAAAAGCATGCTGTATGTGATAGTTATATTGTTGAGTTTATTCATGATTCTACTGAAAATTATTATGAGAGAGGAAAATATGGTTGTAGAAATTTGCCTGGTACTAAAACACTTCTCTATATGCTGAAACTTTTGAAGCTACTTTTGTTTTATCTTCCAATGCTTGTCACTTTGTCCTTCATGAATTTATTTGTGTACAAGATTCCTATGCATAGGAAGTGGGTTAGACTTAAATGTGTTTTGAACTTGCTTTTTGATGCTCTCTTTGCTTCAACTCTCATCCTTATGTGAGCATCATTAAAATTGCTGAGCCCATCTTAATGGCTATAAAGAAAGCACTTCTTGGAAGATAACCCATGTTTTTATTTTGCTACTGTTTTGTTGTGTCTTGGAAGTTGTTACTACTGTAGCAACCTCTCCTTATCTTTATTTTATTGCATTGTTGTGCCAAGTAAAGTCTCTAATAGAAGGTTGATGCTAGATTTGGATTTCTGCGCAGAAACAGATTTCTATCTGTCACAAATTTGAGTAGGTCTCTCTGTAGGAAACTCAGAAAAATCTGCCAATTTTCATGCATGTTCCTCAGATATGTACGCAACTTTCATTAGTTTTAAGTTTTCTGATTTGAGCAACGGAAGTACCTCTTAAAAATTCGTCTTTACTGGCTGTTCTGTTTTGACAGATTCTGTCTCTGTTTTTTGCATTGTCTCTTGTGGACTTTAAGTAAGGCTTTCTAGATGTGGAGAGCTGTAGCTAATGTTTTATTGAGTTCTTGCAATGTGTCACTACAGGACCAAAGTGGATTAAAGTTTTTGAGTACTAACCCCTCTAATGAAGTTTATGAGAAGTTTGGTGTGAAGAAGTTTTCAAGGGTCAAGAGAGAGAATGATATATGATCAAGAAGAGTGAAAAGTCTAAGCTTGGGGATGCCCCCGTGGTTCATCCCTGCATATTTCAAGAAGACTCAAGCGTCTAAGCTTGGGGATGCCCAAGGCATCCCCTTCTTCATCAACAACTTATCAGGTCACTTCTAGTGAAACTATATTTTTATTCAGTCACATCATATGTGCTTTACTTGGAGCGTCTGTGTGCTTTTATTTTTGTTTGTGTTTGAATAAATTCGGATCCTAGCAATCCTTGTGTGGGAGAGAGACACGCTCCGCTTTTTCATATGAACACTGGTGTTCTTAACTTTATTTTAATGTTCATGGCGGAGTTGAAAACCGTTGCACTTATTGATATTTGGTTGGAAACAGAAAATGCTTCATATTGTCTTGAATAATTTGATACTAGGCAATTGTTTTGAGCTCTCAAGTAGATCATGTTTAAGCTCATGCACCATGTAGTTTAAACCTATTAGTGGAGAACTACCGTAGAGCTTGTTGAAATTTGGTTTGCATGATTGGTCTCTCTAAGGTCTAGATATTTTCTGGTAAAAGTGTTTGAGCAACAAGGAAGACAGTGTAGAGTCTTATAATGCTTGCAATACGTTCTTATGTAAGTTTTGCTGTACCGGTTTATACTTGTGTTTGCTTCAAACAACCTTGCTAGCCAAAGCCTTGTATTGAGAGGGAATGCTTCTCGTGCATCCAAAACCTTGAGCCAAAACCTATGCCATTTGTGTCCACCATATCTACCTACTATGTGGTATTTCCTGCCATTCCAAGTAAATACTTCATGTACTACCTTTAAACAATTCAAAAGCTATTATCTCTTATTTGTGTCAATGTTTTATAGCTCATGAGGAAGTATGTGGTGTTTTATGTTTCGAACTTGTCATTTACTTCTGACAGACTCTCACCAATGGACTAGTGGCTCATCCGCTTATCCAATAATTTTGCAAAAAGAGCGGCAATGGGGTTCCCAGCCCCAATTAATTAACTTTCACTAATAATTCTCTTCACATGTTTTGCCCTGATCTATCAGTAAGCAACTTAACTTTGCAAATAGACACTCCTCCATGGTATGTGAATGTTGGAAGGCACCCGAGGATTCGGTTAGCCATGGCTTGTGTAAGCAAAAGGTTGGGAGGAGTGTCATCAATAATGAAACTAAAATACATGTGTAAACAAAAGAGAAGAGGGATGATCTACCTTGCTGGTAGAGATAACGTCCTTCATGGGAGCCGCTCTTGAAAGTCTTGTTGATGAGGTAGTTAGAGTACCCACTACCATTCGTTGACAACAACAAACACCTCTCAAAACTTTAACTTGAAAAGCTCTAGCACATGATTTAATCCATGCTTCCCTCTGCGAAGGGCCTTTCTTTTACTTTATGTTGAGTCAATTTACCTACTTCTTTCTATCTTAGAAGAAAACACTTGTGTCAACTGTGCATTGATTCTTACATGCTTACTTATTGCACTTATTATACTACTTTGTGTTGACAAATATCCATGAGATATGCATGTTGAAAGTTGAAAGCAATTGCTGAAACTTAATCATCCTTTGTGTTGTTTCAATGCCTTCTACTTTGAATTTATTGCTTTATGAGTTAACTCTTATGCAAGACTTTTGATGCTTGTCTTGAAAGTACTATTCATGAAAAGTTTTGCTATATGTTATCTATTTGTTAGCAAACTATAGATCATTGCCTTGAGTCACTTCATTCATCTCATATGCTTTACAATAGTATGATTAAGATTATGATAGTAGCATGTCACTTCAGAAATTATCCTTGTTATCGTTTACCTACTCGAGGGCGAGTAGGAACTAAGCTTGGGGATGCTTGATACGTCTCCAACGTATCTATAATTTCTGATGTTCCATGCTAGTTTTATGACAATACCTACATGTTTTGCTCACACTTTATAATGATTTTATGCATTTTCCGGAACTAACCTATTAACAAGATGCCGAGGTGCCAGTTCTGTTTTTTTTTGGTTCCAGAAAGGCTGTTCGGGCAATATTCTCGGAATTCGACGAAACAAAAGCCAAACTCTTATTTTACCGAGACGGACCCGGAACACCGGAGACGGAGAGGGGCCAGGGGCCCCACCACTGGCGGCGCGGGCAGGAGGGGGCACACCCGGCTATGGGGTGGGCCTCGCACCCCCGCGCCTCTTCGCCTATAAAATCCCTCGCGACCTAAAACCCGACACCAATTGACGAAACTCCAAAAAGACTCCAGGGGCGCCGCCGCCATCGCGAAACTCCGTTTCGGGGGATGGAATCTCTATTCCGGCACGCCGCGGGGACGGGAAGTGCCCCATCGACGCCACCGCCTCCATCATGCTCCGTGAGTAGTTCCCCCATGGACTACGGGTTCTAGCTGTAGCTAGTTGGTACTCTCTCTCTCCCATGTACTTCAATACAATGATCTCATGAGCTGCCTTACATGATTGAGATCCATCTGATGTAATCGGTGTTGTGTTTGTTGGGATCCGATGAATTGTTACATTATGATCAGTCTATCTATATAAGTTTGTGAAGTTATTGTTGCTGCAATCTTGTTGTGTTTAATGCTTGTCACTAGTGCACAAGTGGCATGATCTTAGATTTGAGCTCTATAATTATTGCTTAGATTGTATCTACAAGTTGTTTGCACATGTCTATGTCCGGAACCCGAGGCCCCAGAGTGGGATAACTGGAGGGGAAGGCTTAGATATGAGGATCACATGTTTTCACCAAGTGTTAATGCTTTGCTTCGGTGCTCTATTAAAAGGAGTACCTTAATTGCCAGTAGATTCCCTTGAGGCCCGGCTGCCACCGGCTGGTAGGACAAAAGATGTTATGCAAGTTTCTCATTGCGAGCACGTATGACTATATATGGAAAACATGCCTACATGATTAATAGACTTGATGTTCTGTCTTAATGCTATTTCAATCCTATCAATTGCCCAACTGTAATTTGTTCACCCAACACTTGTTATTGGAGAGTTACCACTAGTGTAGATAGCTGGGAACCCCGGTCCATCTTTCATCATCCTATACTCGTTCTATATGTCATTGGAAGTAGTATCAACTATTTTCTGGTGCCATCTCCTCGTATTACTGCTACACTTTCTTACTATTACTATTGCTCCCATATTACTGCTTTCACATCACCCTGTTACTAGTGCTTTTCCAGGTGCAGCTGAATTGACAACTCAGTTGTTAAGGCTTATAAGTATTCTTTGCTTCCCCTTGTGTCGAATCAATAAATTTGGGTTTTACTTCCCTCGAAGACGAAAGCTTGGACCAAAAACCGTGGATTGTGTCTTTCTTGGCTATGCTGCCCATAGCATTGCTTATAGATTTCTTGTGGTGAAATCTGGAGTGGACGACATGAATGTTGGCACCATCTTTGAGTCAAGAGATGCTACATTCTTTGAGGATATATTTCCTATGAGAGATATGCATGGCATGTCTAGTTGGGAATCTGATCCAATTCATGAAACTCCTATGGAGTCTAGCGAATCTGATGATGAGAGTTCAGATTCTGATGAGGATGACAATGAAGCTCCAACGAGGAGTAAGAGACAAAGGACTGCAAAGTCTTTTGGTAATGATTTCATTGTGTATCTTGTGGATGATACTCCCACTACCATTTCAGAAGCTCTTGCATCTCCTGATGCAGACTACTGGAAGGAAGCGGTTCAAAGCGAGATGGATTCCATCTTGGCTAATGGAACGTGGGAGTTAACTGAGCGTCCTTATGGGTGCAAACCTGTAGGATGTAAATGGGTATTTAAGAAGAAGCTTCGAGCTGATGGTACTATTGAGAAGTACAAAGCTCGGCTTGTAGCCAAAGGCTATACCCAAAAGGAAGGCGAAGATTTCTTCGATACATACTCACCTGTGGCGAGATTGACCACAATTCGAGTACTACTGTCATTGGCTGCCTCACACGGTCTTCTCGTTCATCAAATGGATGTTAAGACGGCTTTCCTAAATGGAGAGTTGGACGAGGAAATTTACATGGAACAGCCTGATGGTTTCGTACTAGAAGGTCAAGAAAGAAAGGTGTGTAAATTAAAGAAATCTTTGTATGGTCTCAAACAAGCGCCCAAACAATGGCATGAGAAGTTTGAAAGAACTTTAACATCTGTGGGCTTTGTTGTTAATGAAGCCGACAAATGTGTGTACTACCGCCATGGTGGGGGTGAGGGAGTTGTCCTATGTTTGTATGTGGATGACATACTAATTCTTGGGACAAGTCTCAAAGTGATTGAGGAGGTCAAAACCTTCTTATCTCAGTGTTTCGAGATGAAAGATCTTGGAGAAGCTGATGTTATATTAAACATCAAGTTATTGAGAGATGAGAATAATGGGATTACACTTGTGCAATCTCATTATGTTGAGAAGGTGTTGAGCAGATTTGGCTATGCTGATTGCAAATCTTCTCTCACACCTTATGATCCTAGTGTCTTGCTTCGAAAGAATGAAAAGGCAACTAGAGATCAGTTGAGATACTCTCAAATCATTGGTTCACTCATGTATTTAGCTTGCGCTACGAGGCCTGATATCTCGTTTGTTGTATGCAAACTTAGCCGGTTTGTGGCCAACCCGGGAGATGATCATTGGCATGCTCTTGAGAGAGTAATGCGCTATCTAAAGGGAACCATGAGTTATGGAATTCATTATACCGGGTATCCAAGAGGACTTGAAGGGTATAGTGATTCTAATTGGATTTCAGATGCTAAAATGAAGGCCACAAGTGGATATGTTTTCACTCTTGGTGGTGGCGCTGTTTCCTGGAAGTCTTGCAAGCAGACCATCTTAACGAGGTCAACTATGGAAGCAGAACTCACATCATTAGATACAGCTACTGTCGAAGCGGAATGGCTTCGTGAGCTCTTGATGGACTTGCCTATGGTTGAAAAACCAATTCCGGCTATCCTCATGAACTGTGATAATCAAACTGTGATTATTGATGGCATGTAACTCACACGTTCGTTGGGAACCCCAAGAGGAAGGTATGATGCGCACAGTAGCAAGTTTTCCCTCAGAAAGAAACCAAGGTTTAATCGAACCAGTAGGAGCCAAGAAGCACGTTGAAGGTTGATGGTCGCGAAATGTGATGCGGCGCAACACCAGGGATTCCGGCGCCAACTAGGAACCTGCACAACACAACCCAAGTACTTTGTCCCAACGAAATGAGGTTGTCAATCTCACCGGCTTGCTGTAACAAAGGATTAAACGTATCGAGTGGAAGATGTTTGCAAAGAAAACAGTAAAACAAGTAGATTGTATGCTATGTAAAGAATAGGACCGGGGTCCACAGTTCACTAGAGGTGTCTCTCCCATAAGATAAAAGCATGTTGGGTGAACAAATTACAGTCGGGCAATTGACAAATAGAGAAAGGCATAACAATGCATATACATGACATGGTAAATATAGTGAGATTTAATCCGGGCATTACGACAAAGAACATAGACCGCCATCCAACTGCATCAAATATAAAAAGTCCACCTTCAGGTTATCGTCCGAACCCCCTCCGGTATTAAGTTGCAAAGCAACAGACAATTGCATTAAGTATGGTGTGTAATGTAATCAACAACTACATCCTTAGACATAGCATCAATGTTTTATCCCTAGTGGCAACAGCATCCACAACCTTAGAACTTTCTGTCACTGTCCCGAGATTCAGGCATGAACCCACTATCGAGCATAAATACTCCCTCTTGGAGTTAAGAGTAAAAACTTGGCCAGAGCCTCTACTAATAACGGAGAGCATGCAAGATCATAAACAACACATGAACAATAGATTGATAATCACCATAATCATAGTACTCTCTATCCATCGGATCCCGACAAACACAACATATAGTATTACAGATAGATGATCTTGATCATGTTAGGCAGCTCACAAGATCTAACAATGAAGCACAACAAGGAGAAGAACCATCTAGCTACTGCTATGGACCCATGGTCCAGGGGTGAACTACTCACTCATCACTCCGGAGGCGACCATGGCGGTGTAGAGTCCTCCGGGAGATGAATCCCCTCTCGGGCAGGGTGCCGGAGGGAATCCCCCGAGATGGGATTCGCGGCGGCGGCGTCTCTGGGTTTTCCGTATCGTGGCTCTCTGGGGTTTCGCGACGGAAGCTTTAAGTAGGCGGAGGGTCAACGCGAGGCCACGAGGCGGGGATGGTCGGCGCGGCCGGGCCAGGGCGCGGCCGGCCTCCTCGTGGCCCCACTTCGTTAGGTCTTCGGTCTTCTGGAAGCTTCGTGCAAAAATAGGACCTGGGCGAAAGTTTCGTCCAATTCCGAGAATATTTCTTTACTAGGATTTCTGAAACCAAAAACAACAGAAAACAGCATGGCTCTTCGGCATCTTGTTAATAGGTTAGTTCCAGAAAATGCATAAATATGACATATAATGTGCATAAAACATGTAGGTATCATCAATAAAGTGGCATGGAACATAAGAAATTATCGATACGTTGGAGACGTATCAGCATCCCCAAGCTTAGTTCCTCGAGCAGGTAAAACGATAACAAAGATAATTTCTGAAGTGACATGCCATCATAATCTTGATCATACTATTTGTAAACATATGTAATGAATGCAGCGATCAAAGCAAAGGTAATGACATGAGTAAACAACTGAATCATATAGCAAAGACTTTTCATGAATAGTACTTCAAGACAAGCATCAATAAGTCTTGCATAAGAGTTAACTCATAAAGCAATAAATCAAAGTAAAGGTGTTGAAACAACACATAAGAAGATTAAGTTTCAGCGGTTGCTTTCAACTTGTAACATGTATATCTCATGGATATTGTCAACATAAAGTAATATAACAAGTGCAATATGCAAGTATGTAGGAATCAATACACAGTTCACACAAGTGTTTGCTTCTTAAGGTGGAAGGAGATAGGTAAACTGACTCAACAATAAAAGTAAAAGAATGGTCCTTCAAAGAGGAAAGCATCGATTGCTGTATTTGTGCTAGAGCTTTTATTTTGAAAACATGAAACAATTTTGTCAACGGTAGTAATAAAGCATATGAGTTATGAAAATTATATCTTACAAGTTGCAAGCCTCACGCATAGTATACTAATAGTGCCCGCACCTCGTCCTACTTAACTTGGACTACCGGGTCTTCGCATGCCATGTTTCAACCAAGTGTCACAAAGGGGTACCTCCATGCCGCCTGTACAAAGGTCCAAGGAGAATGCTCGCATTTCGGATTCTCGCTTTTGATTATTCTCAACTTAGACATCCATACCGGGACAACATGGACAACAGATAATGGACTCCTCTTAAATGCATAAGCATGTAGCAAAGTTATTATTCTCATATGAGATTGAGGATATATGTCCAAAACTGAAACTTCCACCATGGTTCATGGCTTTAGTTAGCGGCCCAATGTTCTTCTCTAACAATTTTGCATGCTCCAACCACTAAAATGATAGACCTTCAGACAAGACGGACATGCATAGCAACTCACATGATATTCAACAATAGTTGATGGCGTTCCCCAGAAGCATGGTTATCGCACAACAAGCAACTTAATAAAATATAAAGTGCATAAGTACATATTCAATACTACGATAGTTTTTAAGGCTATTTTGTCCCATAAGCTATATATTGCAAAGGTGAATGATGGAATTTTAAAGGTAGCACTCAAGCAATTTACTTTGGAATGGCGGAGAAATACCATGTAGTAGGTAGGTATGGTGGACACAAATGGCATAGTAGTTGGCTCAAGGATTTTGGATGCATGAGAAGTATTCCCTCTCGATACAAGGTTTAGGCTAGCAAGGTTATTTGAAGCAAACTCAAGGATGAACAAGTGCAGCAAAACTCACATAAAAGACATATTGTAAACATTATAAGACTCTACACTGTCTTCCTTGTTGTTCAAAACTCAATACTAGATATTATCTAGACCTTAGAGAAACCAAATATGCAAATCAAATTTTAGCAAGCTCTATGTATTTCTTCATTAATGGGTGCAAAGTATATGATGCAAGAGCTTAATCATGAGCACAACAATTGCAAAGTATCACATTATCCAAGACATTTTAGAATTACTACATGTAGCATTTTCCAATTCCAACCATATAACAATTTAACGAAGAAGAAACTTCGCCTTGAACATTATGAGTAAAGCCTAAGGACACATGTGTCCATATGCAACAGCGGAGCGTGTCTCTCTCCCACAAAGTGAATGCTAGGATCCATCTTATTCAAACAAAAACAAAAACGAAAACAAACCGACGCTCCAAGTAAAGAACACCAGATGTGACTGAATAAAAATATAGTTTCAGGGGAGGAACCTGATGATGTTGTCGATGAAGAAGGGGATGCCTTGGTGTCAACACCCGGGTTTTTAAGTCCGGATGCCCTATTATATCATACATCGCAATCCCAGGAAGATTGTTATTGCGAGACATAATAGTAAGTCGTTCAGAGTCATCATTTATTACAACACATAAGGTCTTACATCGATGGATCACATGATCCAATATTACACAAATAGATTGTTCAACATCACACATAAGTAGCGGAAGCGTAGTAGTAGTAGTGGACTCATAATTCCACAGGCAACGCTTGACGTTAGAAGACGATCCTAGTTATCATAGACGTCCTGCTGTCCGTCATCCTGATATTGTTGCTCCTCTTCATAGTCTGGCATTTGAATAGCCAGGGCAAAGCCATGAGTACTTTTAAAGTACTCGCAAACTAATACTAAGGTAAAGCATAATGTATTGTAGTAAAGGGGTACTAAGCTCTAAGTTTATTTGCATAAAGCCAAGTTTTCTTTGAATAAACATTTAATAAAAATCCTCATTATTTAGTAGACTAACTCAAGTGGGAACATTAGTGTCATTCCCATCATTCATTTGGGATTCAAGACAATTCATCAATCACTATTACTATCTCAACATAAAACCTGATAATGGAAGTAGTATGGCCCTTCCAACCGTCCGTAACCGTGGACACGGCTATTCGAATAGGTTTAACACTCTGCAGAGGTTGTACTTTCCGTCGAGGATAACCTCGAATCATCGTAACTCAGTACGCGGATCATCAACCATAACCTTTCACTTATATGTCCTAGTATAGGCACCTCTCCCCATGAGCTTGGCCTCCCGGTGAGAACCAACTGTTAACCCGGGAACTGCACAGGGCTTGGGTCGTACAATCACCTCATGAGTCACATCATTTCTCATATACGGAGGCAGCCTCAGCGTAACCCCTATGATGCTTGTTTAGAGGGAACCCATACTAAAATACACAAGTTTCTAGTTAAGCCCTACCCATAATCAGGTATTGTGGGGGTACTTGTATAATTGGAAAGGTATCGCATTCAAACCCATCTCAGTTTTATATCAAAAATCACCATCTTCTCTTGGTCATATTCACCTTCAAAGTCCTTCCTTGGAATGAACCATCATTCCCAAGGTTTCAATTTCATATCAACATCACTTGTTCCCATCTAGAGTAGTCAAATTTTAATTGATTAGCAATAGCCACTAAATGAGGGGTGCTAATCTAACTTTGATTTGTGTTCATCTAACCCAAGTATTGTTCTAGACCAAGTGAATCATAAATCAAAAGGTACTTTGAAGTAAATAAGCCAAAGTAAAATTAAGTAAAACATGGGATAGGTAATACATAAAAGTAAAGTGTGATGATGCCTTTGCTCTTGTAGAGCTAAGCATTTGTATTTAGCAAGGGTTAGCTTGCCTTGGGCTGAGTAGTGATCAAAGTTCTCTTCCTCCTCTTGGGAATAAGCCTCCTCTTCTTGGTAATCCTCGTTACTAGCGTCTATATACGAATACGAGGTATAAATACTAAGACAAACTCACATGCTAAACTAAGAACACTCAAAGAGTTCACACTCTAGTCCTAATATCAATCAAACATGGCATGGTGAGTTTATTGGATGAATTCTTATTTAATAGAAAAATAATTTCCTCTCATTATTCCTATTTCTTAATTTTTAATATGTAGATCCTTAGAGAAATTTCATTTCTTCTCTTTACTTTATAATAAGTTTTAATCTCATCATATAATAATCAGGTATGAAATATAGGTTGACCCAAGTCAACATTTCATATCTATTATATGTGAGTCTTAATTTAATTTAAGTGCTACCCTACACATGTTATCATATTATTATTTTAAATGCATTAAAATCTCTAAGTAATATTTATCAAGGGTTCTTTAGCCTAGGTTATTCCCCCTGGTTATATTACTTAGGATCAAGATTTAAATGAGAGAGTAGCTCTCATACTATTCATTAAATTTGAATTTCAAGTTAAATGGTGCTAGAATTAACTACATAGCTATTTTATTTGATCTAGTCCATGATCATGCAAATAACCTGACTATATTATTGCATAATTAATTAGAGAACATCATTTGTGATTTATTAGAATTGGAATCAACTTAAAATCATTTATAGATTATTTTTAATAATTATTTGAAGTCAGAAAAGGCTCTGTCTTGTTATTTTTATCATTTAAAAATTAATACGAATTTGGATATGAGGCCAGTGGCATTAGTTAGATAATTTTATGGGCTTTCCAAAGATATAAAGTTTGCTAGATTTGGTTTGGCAGATTTCAAATTATTCAATTTTTACTAAACCATCTGCAGCACAATTCATATTAAGTTTAAACCTCTATTTGAATTTTGGGCCTGGGCGGGAAAAGCTAACGGGCCGAAACGAGTTTTAAACCCACTTCACAGCCCAGCAAGCAACTGGTGCGGCGGGCTGCGCTGACAGGGTGGGGTCCACCTGTCGGCGCCTCATAACACGCCGAAGCGGTACGAGCGATAGGGGGCGTTGGATCAAGACGCAGATCAACGGCTGGCGTGTGTCGTCGTCCCCGGCGAGACTCCGGCGAACCCAGAGCGCCAGTAGGGGGTCGGAGAGCTTACCAGGCCGTTGCAGGTCTCTGGCAAGATGCTCGGGGAAGTGGTGGTCGACGAGGAACAGCCTGGTGCAGTTGTGGAGCTCGGGGAGGCTCCAATCGACGCAGAGCTTCTGCGGGCTCCGGCGGGCTCGAGCTCGCAATTCGAGCAGCTCCGGCGAGCTCTGGCTAAATTGACGGTGTAGAAATGCTCAGTGAGGAGAGGGGAGGAGATGGTGTGTGAAGTGAGGGTGCCGATCGTTGGTATTTATAGATGGAGGGAGGTGGCCGAGCGTGCTGCAAGGGCGCGGCCATGGCGCGGCTTCTGTGGTGCGCCAAAGGGCAAGGCGAGGACGGCTACGGCTAGGCAGGGTCCTGGCGATGCTCAACGGGTATTGGTGCGGACGAAAAAGCTACGGACGCGCTCGAGTTCTTCCAGTCATCATCGCGGTACCCGCGGTACGTCGACGACGAGGACGACGGTGACGAGGCTCTGGGCGGTGCTCGAGCATGTCTAGGACGTAGAGTGAGTGGAGTGGAGGCTAGACGCAGTGGTAGGGATGCAGGGCGAGGACGAGCGCGTTCGAGTGCACGGCGTCCTGGCGCGCTCCAGAGCGCGCTCACCGCGGCATGGGCACGGTACTGGCATCAACTTGGCACGCGCGTTCCAGCCTTTGCCGTGCGTTGGCGATCGAGTGGAGGGTACTGGCTGAGTCCTTGTGTTGCAGTGATGCCCAAGGACATGGAGAAACGCCAAGGGAGTGGCCAGGGAGAAAGTTGCACCAAGTTGGCCGGCATGGCCACGGCATGAATTGTTTTCAGATGATTCTCTCCTTCCTCTCACTTTAATCGACCAGGGCAGGTACAAGGGTGATGCAGGGGAGCTAGAACTAGCAAATGATCACCATTGCAAAGGGGTTTAGGGAAGAAACCAGTGGACATATGTGTGTAACACAATATTGATTCTATGCCTGCCAAGTGTTCGACACAATGGCCGCATGAAGAAAATTTTCAAATTTTGAAATTCTTTTTGGTGAATCTCTTTTATATAATTATTGTGATGTAATGGTGGTGGTGGTACTCAATTTGGAAATGAAATGCAAAGTTTCAAATTTGAGATGATCTTCATTTTATTCTCTGGTCCTGTTTTGGCAATTAATTTCTGGTCAACCTAGTCAACTCTGGACATGGTGGTCAACATGAAAAGTGTTCACCTTGACATGGTCTTGGATGACATGGCTTTGGTTGACAAAGTTTAGTTTAGGTTTTAAGAAATACAGGGGTGCAAAGTGGTGAAGAAAATATTTTTCACCAAAGTGACCATTATCATATGTATGATGAGTTCTTGATTTCTCTTGCTTTGATTCATGATCCAATGATGCAATTGTGTTAGTTTATCATATTAAAGCTTTTTAGAAGCAAGGAAGCAAGCAATTATGGCCTTGGTGGTGGTTTTGTATTTTTGCATATGGTGTATGTGAGTGATGAAGGGATTTTTCTTATTTTCTTTGTTTCTCCTCAAGCTAGGGTTTTGTGATCTTGATTAGGGTTCATATAGTAATTGAATTACATGCTAACACTCATCATGGCAATAGCACACAAGAAAAATCACTTAGATGCACAACACTATATGTGGCACTATATGCATAGAAAAAGTTTTTGTTAATTGTAAATTTTGAGTAATTGAAATCTCACTTGCTTTATTATTTGTTGAAAACTTGGGATGTTACAAACCCTTCCCCCTTACAAAAGATCTCGTCCCGAGATCTGGAAGAAAACTAGGTACTAAAGAGATTGGGGTATTCAGTCTTCATAAAGTCTTCTCTTTCCCAAGTGGCTTCTTCTTCTGTGTGGTTACTCCATTGTATCTTCAGAAACTTGATACTCCGGGTACGAGTGGTTCTGAATGCTTCCTCCAGAATGCGAATAGGTACTTCGCGGTAGGTTAGATCTGAGTTGATATCCACAGTACGATGGTCAATGTTCTTGAACACCTCAGTCTTCTCAGGTACCTCCAAGCACTTCCGGAGTAATGAGATATGAAACACATTGTGCACCGTTGACATTTCTTCTGGTAACTCTAGTTGATAGGATACTTCTCCTCGGCGACTCAGGACTTTGAAAGGTCCGACATAACGGGGTGCGAGCTTTCCTTTAAGCTGGAATCTCTGCATTCCTTTAAGAGGGGACACCTTGAGATATACGAAATCTCCGATCGCAAAAGTCATCTCTCGGCGTCGCTTATCGGCGTAGCTCTTTTGTCTTGATTGAGCGGTCTTGAGGTACTCACGGATCTTGTGAACCTTCTCTTCAGCTTCTCGGAGAATATCTGGTCCAAAAACTTGACTCTCTCCAACTTCCGACCAATTCAGAGGGGTACGGCACTTCCTTCCGTACAGAGCTTCAAAGGGGGCCATCTGCAAACTGGCTTGGTAGCTGTTGTTGTACGAGAATTCTGCGTACGGCAAACAGTCTTCCCACTTGGATCCATATTCCAACACACATGCTCTCAGCATATCTTCTAGTATCTGGTTGACTCGTTCAGTCTGTCCATCCGTCTGAGGGTGATAGGCTGTGCTGAAGTTCAGCCTAGTTCCGAGTCCTTCATGTACCTTCTGCCAAAATCTGGAGGTGAATTGGGATCCTCTATCGGATACTATTGACTTCGGAGTTCCGTGCAGGCTGACTATCCGTGAGATATATAACTCTGCAAGTCTTGGTCCTTGGTAGGTGGTTTTGACGGGGATGAAATGGGCGACTTTGGTCAATCTATCGACCACTACCCAGATAGAATCATTCCCTTTACTAGATTTGGGCAATCCGGTGATGAAGTCCATTCCTACGGAATCCCACTTCCATTCGGGAATCTGCAGGGGCTGTAGTAGTCCTGCAGGTCGTTGGTGTTCTGCCTTGACTCTCTGACAGATGTCACACTTGGCGATGTAACTCCCGATTTCTCGCTTCATCCCATGCCACCAGAACTGTTCCTTTAAGTCCTGGTACATCTTAGTACCTCCGGGGTGAATAGAATACAAGGTGTCATGGGCTTCTTTTAGAATCACTTGTTTCAACTCTGAATCTGACGGCACGCACAAGCGTCCGTTGTACCAAAGTACTCCTTCTTCATCAATAGTGAATCCCGGTGCCTTTCCTGCTGCTAGCTGGCTTTTAATCCCGTCAATGCTTGCATTGCTCTTCTGGGCTTCCTTGATTTGACTAATCAGGGTGGGTTGGAGTTCAATGCTGGCGAGAAATCCTTCACTCACTAGCTCCATTCTAAACTGTTCAAACTCTTGGTGAAGGCTAGGTTGTTCTTCGGCAATCATGGAGTTCAACTGACACGGCAGTCTACTCAAAGCATCTGCTACTACGTTGGCCTTGCCTGGGTGATAGTGAATATCCATATCATAATCCTTGATTAACTCTAACCATCTCCTTTGCCTCATGTTCAGTTCCTTCTGAGTGAAGATATACTTCAAACTCTTGTGATCCGAATAGATCTCGCATCGATTACCCATGAGGTAATGACGCCATACTTTCAAGGCTAACACTACTGCTGCTAGCTCTAAGTCATGGGTTGGATAATTCTGTTCATGCTGCTTCAGTTGCCTGGACAAGTACGAGATCACTTTGCCTTCTTGCATCAACACACATCCAAGACCAATCTTGGAGGCATCACAGTACACATCAAATGGTTTGGTGATGTCCGGCATGATCAGTATTGGGGCTGAAGTCAGTCTGCTCTTGAGCTGTTGAAAGCTCTCTTCACACTTGTTCGTCCATTCGAACTTCTTGTCCTTTTTCAACAATTGGGTCATTGGTCTGGCTATGCTTGAGAATCCTTCAACGAATCGGCGGTAATATCCCGCCAATCCGAGAAATGCACGGACCTCAGTCTGGGTGGTTGGGGCTTTCCATTCTGCAACGGTCTTTATCTTTGAGGGGTCAACGGCAATTCCTCCTGCGGACAAGATATGTCCCAGAAATCCTACTTCCCTCAACCAGAACTCACACTTGCTGAACTTGGCATACAGCTGGTGTTCCCGAAGAGTCTCTAAAACCATTTCCAAGTGTTGCTCATGTTCTTCTTCAGTTTTGGAGTAGATAAGGATGTCGTCGATGAAAACAACGACAAACTTATCCAGGAAGTTCATGAAGATCTTATTCATGAGATTCATGAAATAAGCGGGGGCATTGGTCAATCCAAATGACATGACATTGTACTCGTACAATCCATATCTGGTGGTGAAGGCAGTTTTGGGAATGTCCGATGCACGGATTTTCAGCTGATGGTAACCTGTCCTAAGATCAATCTTAGAAAACACGGTGGCACCGGTCAACTGGTCAAACAGGTCCTCTATTTTGGGCAAAGGATACTTATTCTTGATGGTGACATCATTGAGCTTGCGGTAATCCGTACATAAACGAATCGTACCATCCTTCTTGTCCACAAACAAAACTGGTGATCTCCAGGGTGATGCACTTGGTCTAATCAAACCTTTGGCTAACATATCATCCAGTTGTTTCTTCAGTTCCACTAATTCTGCTGGGTTCATGCTGTAAGCTCTCTGGGCTATAGGTCCGGTTCCGGGGATTAACTCGATGATAAACTCGATATCCCGATCTGGGGGCATACCGGGTAGGTCTTCCGGAAACACATCAGGTATCGACAGACGACTCTGATTTGATCCAGGGTGGGTTTGGTTAAACTCTGGTTGCAGGTAAATTTTCTGGGCAGTTTTTCCGAGATGTGCTCCACTAACACTCCGGTGCTACTAGTCATGGTGATGGCCTTCTTGGCACAATCAATCAATCCATGATGTTTGGACATCCAGTCCATACCCAGTACTACCTCTAAACCTTTTGTTCCCAGAACAATTAGATTGGCATAGAAATCTATTTCATGAATTCTGATAGGAACATCTTTGCAAATTTTTCTAGCTTTAGTTGTTGATCCAGGTATTTGCACTACCATGACATGCTTCAAACTGATGGGTTGAATCTTACTAGTGCATGCAAATTCTTCCGTAACAAATGAATGCGATGCTCCAGAATCAAACAGCACTCTTGCAGGTATTGAGTTAACAGAGAACATACCCAGAACGACATCTGGGGCTTCCTGAGCTTCTTCCGCACTCATGTGAAAGAGGCGGCCGCTGCGGTTGTTCGGGTTGTTGGGGGCGAACTTCTTGTTGTTGGCGACACGGCGTTGCTGCTGAGCAGGGCCAGTGGTGTTGGCGGCCATCTTGGCGAGTCGCTGGGGACACTCTTTGGAGAAGTGCCCCAACACACCGCACTCATAGCAGTTGATGGTGGACTTGTCCTTGGGGGCGACAGGGACAGCATTGCTCCCAGTCCTTGGAGCAGTGTTGGTGTTGGGATTGGCAGGGGCTCTTGTCGGGGCGCGGTTGAAGTTGTTGTTGTGGTGGACGAAGTTGTTGCTGTTGTGGGGGTGTCCTCCCGTCCTGGGGTTTCCTCCGCTCCGGTTCTGATAACCGGGGCGCGACATCTGTGCCGGTGGCCTGTTGTTTCTGGGGGTGAAGCCTCCGCTTGAGCCAGGGCGAAACTTGGAGTTGTTGCTGGGCCCACTCTGGTGCATCATGCGACGCTTGCGGTTTTCGTTGGCCTGGTTCAGCTTGCCCTCCATCTGGATGGCGGAGTCAACAAGGGCTTCGAGGTCAGCAAAGGGGATGTTGACCAGCACAGTCTGCATCTCATCGTGCAGTCCGTTCAGGAACCTCTCCTTCCTCTTCTCGGTGGTATCAGTCTCATCCGGGGCGTACCTTGACAAGGTGAGGAACTTGTCGCGGTATTCTACCACGGTCAGACGGCCTTGCTTTAACTCGCGGAACTCATCCCGCATCTTCTTGATGAGACCTGGTGGCACATGGTACTTGCTAAACTTGAGCTTGAAGTCTGCCCAAGTCATGAGCTGCCCGGCATTCAATGCGCGAGCACTCGTCCACCAGGCACGTGCAGGTCCTGCCAGATAGTGAGTGGCAAACAGCACCTTGTCATTTGCCTCCACTCCGGCAACCTCAAGATTGTTCTCCATTGTCTGGAGCCAATCATCAGCATCAAGGGGTTCCTCTGTCTTGCTAAACACCGGTGGGTTGGTGTTCTGAAAGTTCTTCAACTTGGAGCCCGGGTGATCATGGTTCCCGTGGCCTTGGTTGTTCTGTGCTAACTGTTGAAGTACAGCTAAGTTAGCCTGCCTTTCAGTCCTATCCACTTCTCTTTCAGCCAACATCTGTTGCAGTATCTGCGTCAGCGCATCCGGATTGGCGTTGCGATTGGAATGTGCCATCTGAACAGAGATATGGATCATGAGATAAGAGGGACAATTTCTATGGCTTAATGTTGGGGAAATAAACTCACATTTATTTAAAACATGGTTCATAATATACACTATTACACATACGAAACATAGTCATGAAGGTAGCAATTATTACAAGCCAACATTCCGGAGGGTTTGAAGAACCCTTTCAACAAGCTACGATACAAGGGGCGAATACAAAGGACCGATACATCTCAGGCTACGCGGTGCTCAAGGAGAGGATGGAAGCTATCCATCGATGCGGAGCGGGAAGGTGGTGTCCATCCCGGCAGGCAGGGTCTGGTGGAAGTCGTCGTCTCCCTCCTCCTCCGGCTCGTAGTCGTTGTCGTTGCTGACGTAGGAGTAGCCATCCCCTTGGATGTCTTCCCCCTCGCCTTCTCCCTCCAGGATCTGGAGCTGCTCCACCTGAGTGGAGATGGTCTCCTTCAGGACGGCGATCTTGGTCTTGAGGCGGTGGATGGTGGCATCCCTCTTCGCGACCAGCTGGCGCAGAGTCCTGCGCTCCTTCGCGATGACCTTGATGGTCTCCGCGTACTGGTTCAGCTGCTGCTGAGTGTGGTTGGCGGCGGAGCGGGAGTCGCTCAGCGCCGACCGAGTCTCGTACAGCATGTAGTCGAGGTGGTCCACATGGTGCCTCAGCACGGGGTGGTACGGCAGGCTGAGGGGCAGACCAACAGAGGAGTGCCTTGCGAAGTGCGCAAAGCGTTCCCCTTCGATGGCCAGCGAGTTCTGCCCGCACAGACGAGCGAGAGACTCCTGCAGAGCATGGGCGAGTCCATCCACCCAAGTGTTCTCGCGGAGCGAGAACTGGATCTGGCGGAACATGGGTGACTCCGGCTTTCCCGGAAGGTTAGCCATGATCAGCCATTGGAGCTGGCCGTTGTCCGAGATCTGACCCCCGTAGAACACGGGAGGCGTGCGTCCGAGGAAGTCGGTGAGAGCGAACAGATCGCGCTCGAAGATCAAGTCTCCCCCGTTCGCCAAGTCGTAGACTTGGGTCTGGAGAAAGGGCTCCGTCGGGATGATGGGATCCATCTGTAGAGGGAGTGACAAATAAGTTAATAATTGTCAGTGTTCAAAATTTTAAGTAATAATCAATGAAATGGATTATTTTGAAAAGGAATTCCAAGGTAAGGGTATGAGTATATTTTCATAACTATTTTATTTTAAACTAAGTTTGTTGGACGTCCATTCTAACTAAGGTCTTCTAAGGTCAAACAATGGCTCTGATACCAACTTGTCAACACCCGGGTTTTTAAGTCCGGATGCCCTATTATATCATACATCGCAATCCCAGGAAGATTGTTATTGCGAGACATAATAGTAAGTCGTTCAGAGTCATCATTTATTACAACACATAAGGTCTTACATCGATGGATCACATGATCCAATATTACACAAATAGATTGTTCAACATCACACATAAGTAGCGGAAGCGTAGTAGTAGTAGTGGACTCATAATTCCACAGGCAACGCTTGACGTTAGAAGACGATCCTAGTTATCATAGACGTCCTGCTGTCCGTCATCCTGATATTGTTGCTCCTCTTCATAGTCTGGCATTTGAATAGCCAGGGCAAAGCCATGAGTACTTTTAAAGTACTCGCAAACTAATACTAAGGTAAAGCATAATGTATTGTAGTAAAGGGGTACTAAGCTCTAAGTTTATTTGCATAAAGCCAAGTTTTCTTTGAATAAACATTTAATAAAAATCCTCATTATTTAGTAGACTAACTCAAGTGGGAACATTAGTGTCATTCCCATCATTCATTTGGGATTCAAGACAATTCATCAATCACTATTATTATTTCAACATAAAACCTGATAATGGAAGTAGTATGGCCCTTCCAACCGTCCGTAACCGTGGACACGGCTATTCGAATAGGTTTAACACTCTTGTGCCACAACTTTTGATTACATCCGTCGAGGATAACCTCGAATCATCGTAACTCAGTACGCGGATCATCAACCATAACCTTTCACTTATATGTCCTAGTATAGGCACCTCTCCCCATGAGCTTGGCCTCCCGGTGAGAACCAACTGTTAACCCGGGAACTGCACAGGGCTTGGGTCGTACAATCACCTCATGAGTCACATCATTTCTCATATACGGAGGCAGCCTCAGCGTAACCCCTATGATGCTTGTTTAGAGGGAACCCATACTAAAATACACAAGTTTCTAGTTAAGCCCTACCCATAATCAGGTATTGTGGGGGTACTTGTATAATTGGAAAGGTATCGCATTCAAACCCATCTCAGTTTTATATCAAAAATCACCATCTTCTCTTGGTCATATTCACCTTCAAAGTCCTTCCTTGGAATGAACCATCATTCCCAAGGTTTCAATTTCATATCAACATCACTTGTTCCCATCTAGAGTAGTCAAATTTTAATTGATTAGCAATAGCCACTAAATGAGGGGTGCTAATCTAACTTTGATTTGTGTTCATCTAACCCAAGTATTGTTCTAGACCAAGTGAATCATAAATCAAAAGGTACTTTGAAGTAAATAAGCCAAAGTAAAATTAAGTAAAACATGGGATAGGTAATACATAAAAGTAAAGTGTGATGATGCCTTTGCTCTTGTAGAGCTAAGCATTTGTATTTAGCAAGGGTTAGCTTGCCTTGGGCTGAGTAGTGATCAAAGTTCTCTTCCTCCTCTTGGGAATAAGCCTCCTCTTCTTGGTAATCCTCGTTACTAGCGTCTATATACGAATACGAGGTATAAATACTAAGACAAACTCACATGCTAAACTAAGAACACTCAAAGAGTTCACACTCTAGTCCTAATATCAATCAAACATGGCATGGTGAGTTTATTGGATGAATTCTTATTTAATAGAAAAATAATTTCCTCTCATTATTCCTATTTCTTAATTTTTAATATGTAGATCCTTAGAGAAATTTCATTTCTTCTCTTTACTTTATAATAAGTTTTAATCTCATCATATAATAATCAGGTATGAAATATAGGTTGACCCAAGTCAACATTTCATATCTATTATATGTGAGTCTTAATTTAATTTAAGTGCTACCCTACACATGTTATCATATTATTATTTTAAATGCATTAAAATCTCTAAGTAATATTTATCAAGGGTTCTTTAGCCTAGGTTATTCCCCCTGGTTATATTACTTAGGATCAAGATTTAAATGAGAGAGTAGCTCTCATACTATTCATTAAATTTGAATTTCAAGTTAAATGGTGCTAGAATTAACTACATAGCTATTTTATTTGATCTAGTCCATGATCATGCAAATAACCTGACTATATTATTGCATAATTAATTAGAGAACATCATTTGTGATTTATTAGAATTGGAATCAACTTAAAATCATTTATAGATTATTTTTAATAATTATTTGAAGTCAGAAAAGGCTCTGTCTTGTTATTTTTATCATTTAAAAATTAATACGAATTTGGATATGAGGCCAGTGGCATTAGTTAGATAATTTTATGGGCTTTCCAAAGATATAAAGTTTGCTAGATTTGGTTTGGCAGATTTCAAATTATTCAATTTTTACTAAACCATCTGCAGCACAATTCATATTAAGTTTAAACCTCTATTTGAATTTTGGGCCTGGGCGGGAAAAGCTAACGGGCCGAAACGAGTTTTAAACCCACTTCACAGCCCAGCAAGCAACTGGTGCGGCGGGCTGCGCTGACAGGGTGGGGTCCACCTGTCGGCGCCTCATAACACGCCGAAGCGGTACGAGCGATAGGGGGCGTTGGATCAAGACGCAGATCAACGGCTGGCGTGTGTCGTCGTCCCCGGCGAGACTCCGGCGAACCCAGAGCGCCAGTAGGGGGTCGGAGAGCTTACCAGGCCGTTGCAGGTCTCTGGCAAGATGCTCGGGGAAGTGGTGGTCGACGAGGAACAGCCTGGTGCAGTTGTGGAGCTCGGGGAGGCTCCAATCGACGCAGAGCTTCTGCGGGCTCCGGCGGGCTCGAGCTCGCAATTCGAGCAGCTCCGGCGAGCTCTGGCTAAATTGACGGTGTAGAAATGCTCAGTGAGGAGAGGGGAGGAGATGGTGTGTGAAGTGAGGGTGCCGATCGTTGGTATTTATAGATGGAGGGAGGTGGCCGAGCGTGCTGCAAGGGCGCGGCCATGGCGCGGCTTCTGTGGTGCGCCAAAGGGCAAGGCGAGGACGGCTACGGCTAGGCAGGGTCCTGGCGATGCTCAACGGGTATTGGTGCGGACGAAAAAGCTACGGACGCGCTCGAGTTCTTCCAGTCATCATCGCGGTACCCGCGGTACGTCGACGACGAGGACGACGGTGACGAGGCTCTGGGCGGTGCTCGAGCATGTCTAGGACGTAGAGTGAGTGGAGTGGAGGCTAGACGCAGTGGTAGGGATGCAGGGCGAGGACGAGCGCGTTCGAGTGCACGGCGTCCTGGCGCGCTCCAGAGCGCGCTCACCGCGGCATGGGCACGGTACTGGCATCAACTTGGCACGCGCGTTCCAGCCTTTGCCGTGCGTTGGCGATCGAGTGGAGGGTACTGGCTGAGTCCTTGTGTTGCAGTGATGCCCAAGGACATGGAGAAACGCCAAGGGAGTGGCCAGGGAGAAAGTTGCACCAAGTTGGCCGGCATGGCCACGGCATGAATTGTTTTAAGATGATTCTCTCCTTCCTCTCACTTTAATCGACCAGGGCAGGTACAAGGGTGATGCAGGGGAGCTAGAACTAGCAAATGATCACCATTGCAAAGGGGTTTAGGGAAGAAACCAGTGGACATATGTGTGTAACACAATATTGATTCTATGCCTGCCAAGTGTTCGACACAATGGCCGCATGAAGAAAATTTTCAAATTTTGAAATTCTTTTTGGTGAATCTCTTTTATATAATTATTGTGATGTAATGGTGGTGGTGGTACTCAATTTGGAAATGAAATGCAAAGTTTCAAATTTGAGATGATCTTCATTTTATTCTCTGGTCCTGTTTTGGCAATTAATTTCTGGTCAACCTAGTCAACTCTGGACATGGTGGTCAACATGAAAAGTGTTCACCTTGACATGGTCTTGGATGACATGGCTTTGGTTGACAAAGTTTAGTTTAGGTTTTAAGAAATACAGGGGTGCAAAGTGGTGAAGAAAATATTTTTCACCAAAGTGACCATTATCATATGTATGATGAGTTCTTGATTTCTCTTGCTTTGATTCATGATCCAATGATGCAATTGTGTTAGTTTATCATATTAAAGCTTTTTAGAAGCAAGGAAGCAAGCAATTATGGCCTTGGTGGTGGTTTTGTATTTTTGCATATGGTGTATGTGAGTGATGAAGGGATTTTTCTTATTTTCTTTGTTTCTCCTCAAGCTAGGGTTTTGTGATCTTGATTAGGGTTCATATAGTAATTGAATTACATGCTAACACTCATCATGGCAATAGCACACAAGAAAAATCACTTAGATGCACAACACTATATGTGGCACTATATGCATAGAAAAAGTTTTTGTTAATTGTAAATTTTGAGTAATAGACATCTCACTTGCTTTATTATTTGTTGAAAACTTGGGATGTTACACTTGGGCATCCCCAAGCTTAGACGCTTGAGTCTTCTTAAAATATGCAGGGGTGAACCACGGGGGCATCCCCAAGCTTAGAGCTTTCACTCCTCTTGATCATAGTATATCATTCTCCTCTCTTGACCCTTGAAAACTTCCTTCACACCAAACTTCAAGCAAACTCATTAGAGGGTTAGTGCATCATTAATAATTCACTCATTCAGAGGTGACACAATCATTATTTTCACTTCTGGACATTGCATAATGCTACTGGACATTAATGGATCAAAGAAATAAATCCAACATAGCAAAAGAGGCAATGCGAAATAAAAGGCAGAATCTGTCAAAAACAGAACAGTCCGTAAAGACGAATTTATAAATGGCACCAGACTTGCTCAAATGGAAAAACTCAAAACTAATGAAAGTTGCGTACATATCTGAGGATCACGCTCGTAAATTGGCAGATTTTTTCGAATTTTCTACAGAGAATTATGCCCAGATTCGTGACAGACAGCAATGCTGTTGCGCAGCGATCCCAAATATAACATCAACTTTGACATAGAAACTTTACTTGGCACAAAAACATGATAAGGAGAGGTTGCTACAGTAGTAAACAACTTCCAAGACTCAACAAAACAAAAAATTTCTGTAGGTAAAAACATGGGTTGTCTCCCATAAGCGCTTTTCTTTAACGCCTTTCAGCTAGGCGCAGAAAGTGCAAATCAAGTATTATCGAGAGATGGTGTGTCAACCTTACCTTGGGCTTCATCTTTACCTTTCTTATTGTTTTTCTTTCCTTTTGGTTTAGGAAATATATGATTTCCCCCTGGTATAGAGGTGAATTTCAGAGTGCCTTCTCCCACATCAATGACTGCTCCCAATAGTTTCAGCAAGGATCTTCCGAATATGATTTTTCCTGTTTCAATAATAAGATAATCAATGGATATTGTTCTTCCACGAATGGTTGTATGCACACCTGCAGCTATTCCCTTAGGAATTATGATAGAGTTATCAATAAGAGCTATTTCTTCTCCCCCTTTATCGACTCCCCAAAGTTTTAAAGATTTATAAATGTTTTCAGGCATAAGGCAAAATTCATACATAATATCACAATAGGCATGAAGAGTTCGATCACCGATAACAATTTTAACAGAAGGGTCCCATGATGAAGGTTTAGGATTCTCTAAGACTTGTTCAAGACGATTACGAACACAGTGATAATTGTCATTTAAGCGAGATGTACTTATCTCGAGATTGTTCAATCTATTATGAATGCTAATAAGGGCTGAATCAAAGTTATTAGCTGAATCATGTGATGCAACCAATTTCTTTATGGCATTAAAAGCTTGATCCCCATTACAATGAAGGAAATCTCCTCCTACTAAAGTGTCCAAAGCATATCTATAGCGAACCATAAGACCAAAATAAAAATTACTAAGGAGCAAACTTAGAGTCATTTGAGGTTCAGTTTTACGATAAGAAGTAAAAATTCTAGACCAAGCATCCTTAAAACTCTCCTCATCCCCTTGCTTGAAAGTAAAAACTAAGTCCTCAGGTGAAGAAGTAACAGGTTCAGAGCTAGACATGGTAATAAAAGTAACTAAATTTTTTTGTATTTTAAATATAGAGTGCAGGACAATAAAGCAAACTAGATAGAGTAAATGCAAGTAACTAATTTTTTTGTGTTTTTGATATAGAGAGCAAGACAATAAATAAAGTAAAACTAGCAACTAATTTTTTTGTGTTTTGATTTAGTGCAGCAAACAAAGTAGTAAATAAAATAAAGCAAGACAAAAACAAAGTAAAGAGATTGAGAAGTGGAGACTCCCCTTGCAGCGTGTCTTGATCTCCCGGCAACGGCGCCAGAAAAAGAGCTTGATGGCATGTAACTCACACGTTCGTTGGGAACCCCAAGAGGAAGGTATGATGCGCACAGTAGCAAGTTTTCCCTCGAAAGAAACCAAGGTTTAATCGAACCAGTAGGAGCCAAGAAGCACGTTGAAGGTTGATGGTCGCGAAATGTGATGCGGCGCAACACCGGGATTCCGCGCCAACTAGTAACCTGCACAACACAACCCAAGTACTTGTCCCAACGAAACAGTGAGGTTGTCAATCTCACCGGCTTGCTGTAACAAAGGATTAAACGTATCGAGTGGAAGATGTTTGCAAAGAAAACAGTAAAACAAGTAGATTGTATGCTATGTAAAGAATAGGACCGGGGTCCACAGTTCACTAGAGGTGTCTCTCCCATAAGATAAAAGCATGTTGGGTGAACAAATTACAGTCGGGCAATTGACAAATAGAGAAAGGCATAACAATGCATATACATGACATGGTAAATATAGTGAGATTTAATCCGGGCATTACGACAAAGAACATAGACCGCCATCCAACTGCATCTATGCCTAAAAAGTCCACCTTCAGGTTATCGTCCGAACCCCCTCCAGTATTAAGTTGCAAAGCAACAGACAATTGCATTAAGTATGGTGCGTAATGTAATCAACAACTACATCCTTAGACATAGCATCAATGTTTTATCCCTAGTGGCAACAGCACATCCACAACCTTAGAACTTTCTGTCACTGTCCCAGATTCAATGGAGGCATGAACCCACTATCGAGCATAAATACTCCCTCTTGGAGTTAAGAGTAAAAACTTGGCCAGAGCCTCTACTAATAACGGAGAGCATGCAAGATCATAAACAACACATGAACAATAGATTGATAATCACCATAATCATAGTACTCTCTATCCATCGGATCCCGACAAACACAACATATAGTATTACAGATAGATGATCTTGATCATGTTAGGCAGCTCACAAGATCTAACAATGAAGCACAACAAGGAGAAGACGACCATCTAGCTACTGCTATGGACCCATGGTCCAGGGGTGAACTACTCACTCATCACTCCGGGGCGACCATGGCGGTGTAGAGTCCTCCGGGAGATGAATCCCCTCTCCGGCGGGTGCCGGAGGCGATCTCCGAATCCCCCGAGATGGGATTCGGCGGCGTCTCTGAAGGTTTTCCGTATCGTGGCTCTCGGTCTGGGGGTTTCGCGACGGAAGCTTTAAGTAGGCGGAGGGTCAACGCGAGGGGCCACACGAGGGGCCCAGGGGATAGGTCGGCGCGGCCAGGGCCGGGCGCGGCCACCGGCCTCCTCGTGGCCCCACTTCGTTAGGTCTTCGGTCTTGGAAGCTTCATGCAAAAATAGGACCCTGGGCGAAAGTTTCGTCCAATTCAGAATATTTCTTTACTAGGATTTCTGAAACCAAAAACAGCAGAAAACAGCAACTGGCTCTTCGGCATCTTGTTAATAGGTTAGTTCAGAAAATGCATAAATATGACATATAATGTGCATAAAACATGTAGGTATCATCAATAAAGTGGCATGGAACATAAGAAATTATCGATACGTTGGAGACGTATCAATTATCAAAGTGAAAATTTCTAAGGATAATATGAAAAGTTCCAAACATGTCAAGAGGAGATTGAAGTCTGTCAGAAAACTGAAAAACTCCGGAGTGATAGCATTGGATTATGTCCAAAGTGCTAAAAATCTGGCAGATCCTTTCACAAAAGGACTATCAAGAAATATGATAGACCTTGCATCGAGGGAGATGGGTTTGAGACCCACGTGAGTTGCCGAGGGGGTAACCCAACCTATGTGATCGGAAATTCCGTGAAGTAGGACCTGGGAAAACAAACCGGAGCAACTGAGTTGAGAGAATAATTTACATACTCCCACTCCGCTGCAGATGCAATTCTCTCATAGTTACTGTAAGGCAGGTTGACAATGTCTTAATGTGTTCTGAGCGGCTCTTGATGAGCGAAGACGCTGTCCTACAGGGCGATCTTTGAAGAACACACCTATATGAGTGACACTACTGGTCATAGTGTGGGAGATTTGGGTGAATCTCTAGTAAGCTCATGAAGGGCCGAGGAGTATGACTTATAAGCTCCACCCGAGGGGAAGGCTATGGTAGCCTAGTACCGTGCCGGCATTGAGTGAAACTTGCTGCACAAAGACTGACAATTCAAGGCATAGTCCATTGTTCAGTTGTAGTCAAGCGTAGCACCTTGCCTAAGTGGAAGTTCAACTTAACAGTCTCCACTGAAGTGCAGGTATATTAAACAGTGAATGGAACTAATGTGCCATCTGATGTGCATATGAGATCTGGTGGGGGATTGTTGAATGTAGATGGGCTGCAGCCCAGTAAGGCAGCCACACTACAAGAAAAGTTCTGATAGACAACGTCCCAAAATCGTCCACTAAGGGGTATTTTTCGTCGCCTATGGGCCTAACCCGACGATATGGGTTCTGTTGTCGAAACTGCGTCAGGCAAAGTCCAACGACGATTTTTCGGTCCGTCGCGCTTGGGCGCCCTTCCGCCACGGAAAATTGGACCGTTGCCCAAGTGTTTCAGGGAGCCCGTTGATTGCGACGTCATGCAACGACACGTGGCGACGCCGTTAGCGGCAGTTAACGGCGTTAACCGGCAAACCCCGTGGTAGATGGTAGGCCCACACGAGGCCTGCCACGTCTTAAGCGGGCCGGGCCAGATGACATAGTTTGACCGGTCAACTATATAGCTGGGCTGGTCCATTAGTTACGTGGGCCGGGCCTAACCTCTAATGTTGACTGGTCAAAACTTAAATGGGCCAGCCCATTTAACATGTGGGGTCCACCTTACAGCAACTGGGCCGGCCCAAGAAGCAAGTGGGCCGGGCCAAAAGCACAGGTGGGTCCCACTTTCCTGTTAAAAGGCGGCCCATTTAGTGTGTGGGGTCCACCATATAGCAAGTGGGCCGGCCCAACAAGCTAGTGGGCCGGGCCAAAAACACAGTGGGTCCCACTATCTGTTAAAGGCCGGCCCATTTAGTATGTGGGGTCCACCATATAGCAAGTGGGCCGGCCCAACAAGATAGTGGGCCGGGCCAAAAACACAGGTGGGTCCCACCTTCAAAGGGCCGCCCATTTAGTATGTGGGGTCCACCATATAGCAAGTGGGGCCCCACCAAGATAGTGGGCGAAACACAGTGGGTCCCACATTCCTGTTAATGGGCCGGGCCATTTGGTATGTGGGGTCCACCATATAGAAAGTGGGCCGCCCAACAAGATAGTGGGCCGGGCCAAAAAACAGGTGGGTCCCACCTTCCTATTAAAGGGCCGGCCCATTTACCATGTGGGACCACCATATAAGTGGGCTGGCCCAATAAGATAGTGGGTCGGGCCAAAAGCACAGTGGGCCCCACTTTCTGTTAAAGCCGGCCCAAATAGTATGTGGGGTCCACCATATTGCAAGTGGGCCGGCCCAACAAGATAGTGGGCCGGGCCAAAAACACAGTGGGTCCCACTTTCCTCTTGAAGGGCCGGCCCGTTTAGTATGTGGGGTCCACCACAAAAAATGGGCTGGCTAATTAGTGGGCCGGCCCATTTAGTGTGTGGGGTCCACCTTAAAGCAAGTGGGCCAGCCCAATTAGAGTGTGGGGTCCACCGTAACTCAAATGGGCTGGCCCAAGAAGTAAGTGGGCCAGCCCGTTTAGTTGCTTGTTTATATGCCGGCATAATATGCGCTTTAGGATTTTGCGGGCAGGCACATATGTGATTTCGCTTAATTGGGCCGTTTAAGGGATGGGAATTCGTGATTTAGATACTGAGAATATTTACGCAGCATTGATTTCTGTCGGATAGCCTCACTTACCACAAGCACCAAAGAAAAAATGCGCGAAAGAACTATAAAAACTAACTAAATATTACATCAGCTGCAAGGCATTGAAAAAATATTACAGAACCCAGAGAAATTGAATGGTAATTAAACCTAGCAATACAATGAAGCGATCCGGCAATCTTTTAAGTTGTCCATGCAGCACCTATATCTGAAACAAAGACATTACAAGTTAAGACAGCAACAATGGAAAGGCAAAGACACTACAATATTGTTTGCCAAAGAATTTGGAACTCATCATTTCGTCGTTATAACAAGATCATTGTAATGCGCACAATAAGCAAACAAAGAGTGCATGCCGCATACCAACAGCCAATATAACAGAGCATGTTAGAATGAAACAGCAGACTTACTACTGTCGAGTCCCATGCAAACCAACATGTTCAGGGAGTACAAAATTGGCATGAACAACATAGTAGCAGGCTATAAATTTTGTAACAACGACTGAGCAAGATGAAGTTATGATGGCTACATCTACAGAGCAGGGAATGTAAACCAAAAATAGAAGTTACGATGGCAAAAGCTAAAGAGGAGGGAATGTGAACCAACATGTGCCAAGTGCAATTACTTCATTTTGGCCGTGAACTAAATAATACTCCTGAACTTATAGTGAAGGGGATGCAAATCAAGATGTTTCGGGATATAAACTTGTAATGAGCAACACATAGAGGATAGTTAATGCTGGAGCTTAGGATGGACCAGATACAGAATATAGTGGGATCACCTGTGAACTTGTATAAGAGGGAATGCAAACCAATATGTTCAGCTTTCCATATGTGAGCGTCATGCCAAGTCAGAGAAACAAGTCAATAATGCAGCTTTTGAAGAACAAGATGGCACGCAAAATTATTATCTAGTAGTATGACAAGTTTATTTGTACTACAGGCTAGATAGCAGAGTGATAGCATGCCAAACTAAGTCCTTACTTTGTTAGCTTACAATGAACTAGATACAAAACAATGGCATCACCTGTAGTACAGGGAATGCAAGCCAACATGTTCATGGAGTAAAAAATTGGCACAAACAACATAGTAGCAGGCCATAATTTTTGTAACAACGACTGAGCAAGATAAAGTTATGATGGCTAGATCTACAGAGCAGGGAATGTAAACCAAATATAGAAGTTACGATGCCAAAAGCTATAGAGCAGGGAATGCGAACCAACATGTGCAATTACTTAAAATTGGCCATGAACTAAATAATAGCAGGATGTTACTATAATACCTATAATTTTTGTAACAACGACTGAGCAAGATAGAAGTTATGATGGCTACATCTATAGAGCAGGGAATGCAAACCAAAATGTTCAATCGCTTAAAGTTAGCAATGAAGTAGAAAATAGCAACGTGTTACGGTCATAGCTAGGAATGAACTAAAAGAGCTTCAGACAAACAAGAATCTGAACCCAGAACATGGCGCTAAAACAAGGGACTTACATTAGGAGAAGCACTCTGTGGGAGTCACAGCAGATCTTCCTGGGGTTGATAGATCCGGTGATGAAGTACGCTACATGTGCTACTTGGGGTTGGAGAGACGGCCATTACACTTCATGGTTACTCATCTCATCTGCAAAAACGTAACGGCGCGTCGTTAGCACAAACAGGTTCCCCAAGATTAAACAAGAACTTGCAGGCAAGCAATAGAAAAGCGACAGTAGAAGAGTTTATCATGCACTGCGCCGGTGAAGCAGATCCGGTTCATGCACAGCGGTGTCGGTGAGCAAGATCCGATGCGGTGGACGACGGATCCGGCGAAGCGGCTCCGGCGGGGTGGACGATCAACACCCGGATTTTTAAGTCCAGATGCCTATTATGCCATTCCTCGCAATCCCAGGAATATTGTTTTTGCGAGACATAATAGATTGATATCACAACACATCATTCATTACAACACATAATCGTCTTACAACAAAGGATCACATGATCCAGTCTTAATACATCATAGTGGATCTAGAGATCCTATTACAAAACACATAGCGGAAGCGAAGTAACGGTTGCGGTCCATCTATTCCACAGGCAACTGTTGACGTCAGGAGTGATCCTAGTTGTCGTAGACGTCCTGCTGTCCATCTTCCTCGTCTGCTGTTCTCCTTCATAGTCTGGCCATTTGAATAGCCAGGGACAAAGCCATGAGTACTTTAAAGTACTCGCAAACTAATACTAATGTAAGCACTATCAACTATAGTAAGGGGGTGCTAAGCTCTAAGTTTATTTGCATAAAGCCAATTTTATTTCATAAGCATTTAGTAAAAAGCCTCTTCATTTGCTAACTAACTCAAGTGGGAACATTTGTGTCATTCCCACAACTCTGTTGTGATTCAAGTCAAAGTCACCATTTCAAGTTCAAATCACAAGTCACCCTTCACATGTCACATTTTTGAAAATGGTCTGATGACGGAACAGTATGGCCTTTCCAATCGTCCGTAACCGTGGACACGGCTATTCGAATAGTTCTACACTCTGCAGAGGTCGTACACTTGTGCCACAATATTTGCAATAATCCGTCAGGGTTAACTGGCCCTGATTTATCATACTCCGTATGCGGACTACCAACCATAACCTTTCACTTATATACTTTAGTACAGGCACCTCTCCCCATGAGCTTGGCCTCCCAGTGAAGACAGACAGTCAGCCTGGGAACTGCACAGGGCTTGGGCCGGACAATTCACCTCATTCACGTCATATCACATCATTTCTTTTGTAGAGGCAGCCCTCGGCATAACCCCGATGACGCTTGTTTAGAGGGAACCCATACTAAAGCACATAAATTTCTAGTTAAGCCCTTACCCATGTCGGGTATTGTGGGGGTACTTTCAAAATTGGAATGGTATCGCATCCGAACCCAACCATCAGTTTTTGTAAAATTCACCAAGTCATTCACAAGTCCCATTCACCTTCAAAATCTTTCAATAGAATGACTCATCATTCCAAGGTTTTCAAAGTCATTTCATTTCACAAGTTCCCATCTAGAGTAGTCAATTTTATTTGTTAGCACTAGCAACTAATCATGAGGGGTGCTATCTAGCTTTCATTGCTCTAGGCTAAATTTGATACTCTTGTAGTATTCTATCTCTAGACCAAAGTTAACTATAAAAGCAAGTTATAATAATTAAAGTAAAATCTTGTAAGAATAAAACTTGGGATTGGGATCATGAAGCATAAAGTAAATTGGGAGTGTGCCTTGCTCTAGTAGAGCTTTGCACTTTGCAAGAATATTAGCTCGCAAGAGTATAGCTTGTATTGGGGTTAGCTTGCATTAATAATAGCTTGCCTTGGTTGGAGTAGTGATCAAAGTTCTCTTCCTCTTCAAAGTAGTCCTCCTCCTCCTCGGTGTACTCCTCGGTACTAGCGTCTAGATACGAGTACAATACACACCATTACCACACAAAGCCTAAGTACTAGACTAAGCACACACATAAATTACTCTTACTAAGCTATCACTCAACATGCTTATTAGGTGAGTTGATTTAATTCTATTCTTAAGAAAAATAATTTCCTCTCATTATAAATATTAATTAGAGTTTCTATTTATTTCTTGAGAGAAAATAATTTCCTCTCATTAAATATTATTAAGATTTAATTTCCTTCATGAATAAGATGTGACCTAGGTTGACTAAAGTCAACCTCTTCACAAGTATCAATTTGGGAAGTGATTTAAATGAGGTACACCACCTCATGCCTTTTTAATACTCATGATTAATGATTTAATATCATCAACTAATTTAATATGAGTTTAAAATTGACCATAGTCTATACCCCATATTAACTTAGTTGAGACAAGATTTAAATGAGACCACTACATCTCATAAGATTTAATAAGTAGCCTTGAATAATTTAAATACTACTATGAAAATGATTGAATATATTTAAATAAGAACCTATGGATTATTACTACATGTGTCATTAATTCTCATTGAATCCCTTGGGTAAGTATTTAATTGAGAGGCTACACCTCATATAGTTTAATACCACATACTAATGATTAAATGAGGTGTAGCACCTCATACCATTTAATTTTTAACATGGTAAGGATCTAATATTATCCACAATTCATATGAGACCTAAATGACCAGAGTCTCTAGCTTATTTTGAATTGTTCATGACAAGATTTAAATGAGAGAAATATTCCCCTAAGATTTATTAATAGTTTTGGACAATATCTTTGACTAGAAATAGCCATAAAGTCTTTTAATTAAACTAGGCCATGATCATTCAAGGTAAGCATGGCATATTTTTACAGAAACAATTAGTGTAAGTGAAATGTGAATTATAGGAGTTGGAATCAACTCAAAAGCATTTTTGGTTGATTTTTAAGAATTAATCTAAGGCAGAAAAGTCCCTGCCTTGTTATTTTTATCATTTAAATTCTATAATAAATCTAAGGTTGAGGCCAGTGTAGTCTTATAGATAATTTAACAAGGTTTCCAAATATATAAAATTTGTTCAATTTGGTTTGGTAGATTTTATTCTATTTAATTTTCAAAACAGTATCTGAGAAGAATTTGATTTAATTCGAAATATTCACATTCAAATGAGTGGGCTCGCGCGGGAAAAGAAATGGGCCAGTGAGAGGGGGAAAGAGTTGGGCCGGCCCAGCTAGCATGCCACGCACGCAGCGGGCCGCCTGACGGTGGCCCCCGCTTGTCAGCGGGTTTTAAAACCCGAAGGGGTACCTTTGATCGTGGGCCGTTGGATTAGGACGGCGATCGACGGACGAGGTGCGTCGTCGTCGTCGAGAGACAGCGGCGGTCACGGCGGAGGTAGGGGGTCGGTGGCGACCCTGGGCTCCGGCGATCAACGGCGTCGGTGCAGGATGACGTTGCGGGCGACGGCGGTTCGGCTGGTACCGGTGGCGACTCCAGGGGTGGCGGAAATCGACGGCGAGCGTCTGCGGTACTGGCGGGCTACTCCGGCGAAATTGGGCGGCGCTGGTGACTAATCGAAGAGGGGAGGTGGTCGAGGAGAGTGAGAAGAAGGTGGGGAGCAAGATGGTGTGAAGAGAAATGCAAGGGAGGGTCTCCTTTTATAGTTGGCGCTCGAGGCCGAGGCGGTGGCTCAGGTCGTCCATGGCGACGTCGCTACAGGGGCGGCCCGGCTCGGGCACTGACGCAGGTGCGTTGGCGACGTCCTTGCGAGCACGGAGAGCTTGATGGCGAGGAAAACCGTGCAGTGACGCGAGCAGGAGGTCGTCATGTCTGTCACGGGTACCGGCGGAGGTCATCGATGGTGGCGTCGGCCACAGTCATCGAGCGGTCCAATGGCGGTGTCTGGGAGGTTGGTGGGTCAAGCGAGGCGACTGGCGCTCGGAGAGGGCGAGGGGAAGCGTGAGGCGACGGGGCACGGCGGCGTCCTGTCGCGTCCAGGGACATGTCTGGCGCGCTCTGGGCGGCGTGGGCGTGTCTGGGCGCGCGTGGCCCGGTCAATGTCGACGTCGTCTTGGTCCAGGGTGTGCACGAGCAGATGCAGGGGAGTGAGAGGGAGTGGTGTGACATGGTGGAGCAGGTTGCAGTGGAGAGGTGAGGGCGATGGCACGAGCTGGCCATGCCATGCCACGGCATGGTCATGCTCTCGTCGATTTGGTCAAGTGGAGGGGCTGACAAGAGGTGGTACTGGTCTGGGGAAGTGAGAGGGGGCTCCAGGGGTGCAGAGAGGGGCCAGGCTTGGACCAAGTCCAACCACAAATCAGTATGGGCTCAACTATATCCACTGCCTGCAAGGTGTTTGGTGAATATCCCGAAAGAAACTTATTTTTGAATTTTTGCATGAATTTTGGTGGGTTGTGTTCATAAATTATTTGAAGTAGAATGGTGGTGGTGGTGTTCAAAATGAAGTTGGTTTGTGAAATTTCAAAATGAGGATGATCTTCTTATTGTTTCAAAGTTGCCACTTGTCTCCTCTATTCTGGTCAACCTAGTCAACATGAGATATGGTGGTCAACATGAAAGTTGTTCACCTTCATATGGTCTTGGATGACATGGTCATAGTTGACCAAGTTTAGTTTGAAGAAAAGTAAAAACCAGGGGTTAAAGTGGGGAACATTTTATAATGTGGCCAAATGACCATTAGTGCATGTGAGCTCATATTTCCTTCAAATTTGATTTGATTTGAGTTTGTTTGATTCCAAAGGTGTTTATATGTGTTTAGTAACCAAACACAACTAATGGTGCAAGCCATAAAGGTCTAGGTTCAAGATTTGTAAAAATGGCCATAACCACATATGTGTATTTGGGAAATCTTCTTATTTTCTTTTTGATTTGGTTTTTCTTGATCCCCTTGATGTGGTTGAGGTTTAATATGTTATAGGAAAACAATCCAAGCAATGGAAACAAGTTTGATGGCCTTTGGCTCAAATTTATATTTTTGGCCATATGCACATATGTGCATTTCATCTTTTTATTTTATTTTCTTTATCTATGATCAAATGTCATGGTTTATGGTTGCCTTAGTGTTAGTTTGGGTTTAGTAAGGTTTTCAAACCATTTAGTCAAGATATAGGTGCTTAGGTCAAGTTTTGGAAAAAATGGCTATGTGCCTCATATGCCTCTATGCATAAGTTGCATTTGATGTTTAATTTGATTTGGCTTGACCCAATTGATGTTGTTGAGTGTGGAAATGGCATATGGAAGTGATCCAATCATTCACCACAAGTCCTAGGGTCAAGATTCTTAAATTCACCAATTTGTATTTTACTCTCATTTGCCTCTATGGCATTTTTAGTTTCTTTTTAATTCTTTTGGAAATCACTTGGATGTGGTTTGATAGGTACTAGGTAAGATGTATGAAGATTTTCCAAACCTCTAAGCAAAGTAGAAAAGCTTAGGGTAAAGTTTTGTAAAAATAGCCATAGGCACATATGCCTCTTTCTTATTTAATTTCCTTTTATTTTAATTTCACTAGGGTGGTGAAAAGAGAGGTGAAGTTTAGGGTTTAGTGGGGTTCACAATGGTTTACCACTGTTTAGCATAAATAATAAAGGTAGGGTTCAAGATTTACCTAGTAGGACTATATGCCCACATATGTCTTTTATTTTATTTTGTGTTTCTCAAAATAAATCTAAAATAATTTCTGGAGAAGATTAGGGTTTAAGGTTTTTCTTATTTGATTTCTTTCCTCTTTATTTTATTTGGTTGGTGACCTTCACTTGATCACTTTAGGGTTTTAGGGGTTAGCACATAAGCATAATAACATTCATCATGGCAAAACACAGGATTTAGAACAAGCTCTATATGTATCAATCTTATTTTAATAAAAGTTTTTGTTGGTTCCAAAATTTGGAACTAGGGAAATTCATTTTGTTTGTTTTGAAATTTTTGGGTTGTTACAAACCCTTCCCCCTTAAACAAATCTCGTCCCGAGATTTTAAGAAAAGTTAGGTTCCTAAGAGAGATTGAGCATTTTATTAACAGGAGGACATACTTGGCATGGTCTGGGGTGCTTCATGAGCTTCAGTGGCAGTCATGTGGTAGAGACGGCCATTGTTGTTGTTCTGATTCCTCCTTCCGGCAAAGCGGCGCTGTTGCTGAGCAGGTGCGGCGGTATTGGCGGCAATCCTGGCAAGCTTCTTGGGGCACTCATTGGAGAAGTGACCCACAACTCCACATTCGTAGCAGTTGACTGTGGACTTGTCTTTGGGGTTGACGGGGACAGCGTTGCTTCCAGTCTTTGGGGCATTATTGGGGTTGTTATTGTTACCATTGGGGTGGTTGTTGGTGTTGTTTTTGCTGTGGTTGTTGTGGTTGCCACCGGGCTTTGGGGGTCCTCCGTTGTTGTTGGAGTAGTTGGGGCGATAATTCTGAGCAGGGGGCTTGTTGTGTCTTGGGGTGAATCCTCCAGAGGAGTTGTTGCGGTACTTCTGGGTATGGTGGGGTCCACTCTGGTTCATCATCCGGCGCTTGCGGTTCTCGTTGGCTTGATGTAGCTTTCCTTCCATTTGTATGGCTGAGTCTACCAGGGCTTCTAAGTCAGCGAACGGAATGTTCACTAACACCGTTTGCATCTCGTCATGTAGTCCGTTCAGAAATCTTTCCTTCCTCTTCTCATTGGTGTCTGTCTCATCCGGGGCGTACCTTGACAGTGTAAGAAACTTGTCGCGGTATTCCACCACGGACATCCTTCCTTGTTTGAGTTCACGGAACTCGTCTCTCATTTTCTTGATTAGTCCTTGGGGCACATGGTATTTACTAAACTTCAGCTTGAAGTCTTCCCAGTTCATCATTTGTCCAGCATTCATTGCGCGGGCACTTGTCCACCAGGCTCTTGCAGGTCCTGACAGATAGTGGGTGGCAAACAGTACTTTCTCTGCGGCTTCTACTCCCGCAACTTCTAGGTTGTTCTCCATTGTCTGGAGCCAGTCATCTGCGTCAAGTGGCTCTTCAGTCTTGCTAAACATCGGAGGGTTGGTGTTCTGAAAGTTCTTGAGCTTTGATCCTGGGTGATCATGGTTTCCATGGCCTTGATTGTTCTGAGCTATCTGTTGCAGTGCAGCTAAGTTGGCTTGTCGTTCAGCTCTCGTGGCTTCGCGATCTTCCATCATCATCTGGAGCATCTGCATCATTGCGTCTTGGTTGCGGTTTGGTGGGGCCATCTGATCATTGGAGTAGATGATAAGATAAGAGGGAAATTTCTATGGTTTGTTTGAGTTAAATTCAAAAAGTTCAAAACTTGAGTAGTGTTGAGGGGGTAGAAACCAACAACACTTTTTCATTCATACCAAGCATCACACATTACAAAGCTAACACACCGTTGGTTTTAAGAACCATTCATTCGCTCTACGATACAAGGGATCCTGATACAACTCACACCTACTTAAGTGCTGGGGTGATACTACTCTTCAGGGTGGATTCTTCTTCTTCACGGGTGAGGTGCTTGGCGAGAGGCGAGGGCGTTATCCAAATCCCTGCGGGTTTTGTACTGCCTGAAGTCCTGAGGGGCTTTATAGGGGTTCATCTCTGGTTGTGGTGGGGGCATGGTCATCGGTCTTCCCATGGAGTCATGTCTTGGGTAGTAGAGGAAACGAGTGTTCTTGATCTTGTCCTCATTTTGTCCACACAGACGGGAAATTGCTTCTTGCATAGCTTTGTCTAGTCCTTCCTTCCAGGTGTTTCCCGTTACAGAAAACCATATGGTTTCCCATACCGGGGCTTCAAGCTTTCTTCCTAGATCAGCGGAAACTTCCCACCGGGGTGATCCTCCCAACTGATTATTGAAGGATGTTCCGAAGAATTCGGGGTACGGGTGTCCTAGATATTCCACTAGTTGCTTCAATTCCTTTTCGAACCTCAGTTCTCCTCCGTGACCAAGCTGATAGCATTCCCATTGGTATTCCATCTGTGAGCAATTTAGGATAAGTAAGTTAGAGAAGTGATCAAGTGTGCAAATTTTTATGTAGTATTATAAAAGAAATAGGGCATAAATTTCTCTTTTTGAAAAAGATTTCAAGGATAAGAGTGAGAATAATTTTTCATAAATATTCATTTCATTTGTTATTGAAACTAAATTTTTCAGGACGTCCATTCTAACTAGGGTCTCCTAAGGTCAACGATGGCTCTGATACCAACTTGTCAACACCCGGATTTTTAAGTCCAGATGCCTATTATGCCATTCCTCGCAATCCCAGGAATATTGTTTTTGCGAGACATAATAGATTGATATCACAACACATCATTCATTACAACACATAATCGTCTTACAACAAAGGATCACATGATCCAGTCTTAATACATCATAGTGGATCTAGAGATCCTATTACAAAACACATAGCGGAAGCGAAGTAACGGTTGCGGTCCATCTATTCCACAGGCAACTGTTGACGTCAGGAGTGATCCTAGTTGTCGTAGACGTCCTGCTGTCCATCTTCCTCGTACTGCTGTTCTCCTTCATAGTCTGGCCATTTGAATAGCCAGGGACAAAGCCATGAGTACTTTAAAGTACTCGCAAACTAATACTAATGTAAGCACTATCAACTATAGTAAGGGGGTGCTAAGCTCTAAGTTTATTTGCATAAAGCCAATTTTATTTCATAAGCATTTAGTAAAAAGCCTCTTCATTTGCTAACTAACTCAAGTGGGAACATTTGTGTCATTCCCACAACTCTGTTGTGATTCAAGTCAAAGTCACCATTTCAAGTTCAAATCACAAGTCACCCTTCACATGTCACATTTTTGAAAATGGTCTGATGACGGAACAGTATGGCCTTTCCAATCGTCCGTAACCGTGGACACGGCTATTCGAATAGTTCTACACTCTGCAGAGGTCGTACACTTGTGCCACAATATTTGCAATAATCCGTCAGGGTTAACTGGCCCTGATTTATCATACTCCGTATGCGGACTACCAACCATAACCTTTCACTTATATACTCTAGTACAGGCACCTCTCCCCATGAGCTTGGCCTCCCAGTGAAGACAGACAGTCAGCCTGGGAACTGCACAGGGCTTGGGCCGGACAATTCACCTCATTCACGTCATATCACATCATTTCTTTTGTAGAGGCAGCCCTCGGCATAACCCCGATGACGCTTGTTTAGAGGGAACCCATACTAAAGCACATAAATTTCTAGTTAAGCCCTTACCCATGTCGGGTATTGTGGGGGTACTTTCAAAATTGGAATGGTATCGCATCCGAACCCAACCATCAGTTTTTGTAAAATTCACCAAGTCATTCACAAGTCCCATTCACCTTCAAAATCTTTCAATAGAATGACTCATCATCCCAAGGTTTTCAAAGTCATTTCATTTCACAAGTTCCCATCTAGAGTAGTCAATTTTATTTGTTAGCACTAGCAACTAATCATGAGGGGTGCTATCTAGCTTTCATTGCTCTAGGCTAAATTTGATACTCTTGTAGTATTCTATCTCTAGACCAAAGTTAACTATAAAAGCAAGTTATAATAATCAAAGTAAAATCTTGTAAGAATAAAACTTGGGATGGGATCATGAAGCATAAAGTAAATTGGGAGTGTGCCTTGCTCTAGTAGAGCTTTGCACTTTGCAAGAATATTAGCTCGCAAGAGTATAGCTTGTATTGGGGTTAGCTTGCATTAATAATAGCTTGCCTTGGTTGGAGTAGTGATCAAAGTTCTCTTCCTCTTCACAGTAGTCCTCCTCCTCCTCGGTGTACTCCTCGGTACTAGCGTCTAGATACGAGTACAATACACACCATTACCACACAAAGCCTAAGTACTAGACTAAGCACACACATAAATTACTCTTACTAAGCTATCACTCAACATGCTTATTAGATGAGTTGATTTAATTCTATTCTTAAGAAAAATAATTTCCTCTCATTATAAATATTAATTAGAGTTTCTATTTATTTCTTGAGAGAAAATAATTTCCTCTCATTAAATATTATTAAGATTTAATTTCCTTCATGAATAAGATGTGACCTAGGTTGACTAAAGTCAACCTCTTCACAAGTATCAATTTGGGAAGTGATTTAAATGAGGTACACCACCTCATGCCTTTTTAATACTCATGATTAATGATTTAATATCATCAACTAATTTAATATGAGTTTAAAATTGACCATAGTCTATACCCCATATTAACTTAGTTGAGACAAGATTTAAATGAGACCACTACATCTCATAAGATTTAATAAGTAGCCTTGAATAATTTAAATACTACTATGAAAATGATTGAATATATTTAAATAAGAACCTATGGATTATTACTACATGTGTCATTAATTCTCATTGAATCCCTTGGGTAAGTATTTAATTGAGAGGCTACACCTCATATAGTTTAATACCACATACTAATGATTAAATGAGGTGTAGCACCTCATACCATTTAATTTTTAACATGGTAAGGATCTAATATTATCCACAATTCATATGAGACCTAAATGACCAGAGTCTCTAGCTTATTTTGAATTGTTCATGACAAGATTTAAATGAGAGAAATATTCCCCTAAGATTTATTAATAGTTTTGGACAATATCTTTGACTAGAAATAGCCATAAAGTCTTTTAATTAAACTAGGCCATGATCATTCAAGGTAAGCATGGCATATTTTTACAGAAACAATTAGTGTAAGTGAAATGTGAATTATAGGAGTTGGAATCAACTCAAAAGCATTTTTGGTTGATTTTTAAGAATTAATCTAAGGCAGAAAAGTCCCTGCCTTGTTATTTTTATCATTTAAATTCTATAATAAATCTAAGGTTGAGGCCAGTGTAGTCTTATAGATAATTTAACAAGGTTTCCAAATATATAAAATTTGTTCAATTTGGTTTGGTAGATTTTATTCTATTTAATTTTCAAAACAGTATCTGAGAAGAATTTGATTTAATTCGAAATATTCACATTCAAATGAGTGGGCTCGCGCGGGAAAAGAAATGGGCCAGTGAGAGGGGGAAAGAGTTGGGCCGGCCCAGCTAGCATGCCACGCACGCAGCGGGCCGCCTGACGGTGGCCCCCGCTTGTCAGCGGGTTTTAAAACCCGAAGGGGTACCTTTGATCGTGGGCCGTTGGATTAGGACGGCGATCGACGGACGAGGTGCGTCGTCGTCGTCGACGAGAGACAGCGGCGGCCACGGCGGAGGTAGGGGGTCGGCGGCGACCCTGGGCTCCGGCGATCAACGGCGTCGGTGCAGGATGACGTTGCGGGCGACGGCGGTTCGGCTGGTACCGGTGGCGACTCCAGGGGTGGCGGAAATCGACGGCGAGCGTCTGCGGTACTGGCGGGCTACTCCGGCGAAATTGGGCGGCGCTGGTGACTAATCGAAGAGGGGAGGTGGTCGAGGAGAGTGAGAAGAAGGTGGGGAGCAAGATGGTGTGAAGAGAAATGCAAGGGAGGGTCTCCTTTTATAGTTGGCGCTCGAGGCCGAGGCGGTGGCTCAGGTCGTCCATGGCGACGTCGCTACAGGGGCGGCCCGGCTCGGGCACTGACGCAGGTGCGTTGGCGACGTCCTTGCGAGCACGGAGAGCTTGACGGCGAGGAAAACCGTGCAGTGACGCGAGCAGGAGGTCGTCATGTCTGTCACGGGTACCGGCGGAGGTCATCGATGGTGGCGTCGGCCACAGTCATCGAGCGGTCCAATGGCGGTGTCTGGGAGGTTGGTGGGTCAACGCGAGGCGACTGGCGCTCGGAGAGGGCGAGGGGAGGCGTGAGGCGACGGGGCGGCGTCCGTCGTCCAGGGACATGTCCTGGCGCGCTCTGGGCGGCGTGGGCGTGTCTGGGCGCGCGTGGCCCGGTCAATGTCGACGTCGTCTTGGTCCAGGGTGTGCACGAGCAGATGCAGGGGAGTGAGAGGGAGTGGTGTGACATGGTGGAGCAGGTTGCAGTGGAGAGGTGAGGGCGATGGCACGAGCTGGCCATGTCATGCCACGGCATGGTCATGCTCTCGTCGATTTGGTCAAGTGGAGGGGCTGACAAGAGGTGGTACTGGTCTGGGGAAGTGAGAGGGGGCTCCAGGGGTGCAGAGAGGGGCCAGGCTTGGACCAAGTCCAACCACAAATCAGTATGGGCTCAACTATATCCACTGCCTGCAAGGTGTTTGGTGAATTGCCCGAAAGAAACTTATTTTTGAATTTTTGCATGAATTTTGGTGGGTTGTGTTCATAAATTATTTGAAGTAGAATGGTGGTGGTGGTGTTCAAAATGAAGTTGGTTTGTGAAATTTCAAAATGAGGATGATCTTCTTATTGTTTCAAAGTTGCCACTTGTCTCCTCTATTCTGGTCAACCTAGTCAACATGAGATATGGTGGTCAACATGAAAGTTGTTCACCTTCATATGGTCTTGGATGACATGGTCATAGTTGACCAAGTTTAGTTTGAAGAAAAGTAAAAACCAGGGGTTAAAGTGGGGAACATTTTATAATGTGGCCAAATGACCATTAGTGCATGTGAGCTCATATTTCATTCAAATTTGATTTGATTTGAGTTTGTTTGATTCCAAAGGTGTTTATATGTGTTTAGTAACCAAACACAACTAATGGTGCAAGCCATAAAGGTCTAGGTTCAAGATTTGTAAAAATGGCCATAACCACATATGTGTATTTGGGAAATCTTCTTATTTTCTTTTTGATTTGGTTTTTCTTGATCCCCTTGATGTGGTTGAGGTTTAATATGATATAGGAAAACAATCCAAGCAATGGAAACAAGTTTGATGGTCTTTGGCTCAAATTTATATTTTTGGCCATATGCACATATGTGCATTTCATCTTTTTATTTTATTTTCTTTATCTATGATCAAATGTCATGGTTTATGGTTGCCTTAGTGTTAGTTTGGGTTTAGTAAGGTTTTCAAACCATTTAGTCAAGGTATAGGTGCTTAGGTCAAGTTTTGGAAAAAATGGCTATGTGCCTCATATGCCTCTATGCATAAGTTGCATTTGATGTTTAATTTGATTTGGCTTGACCCAATTGATGTTGTTGAGTGTGGAAATGGCATATGGAAGTGATCCAATCATTCACCACAAGTCCTAGGGTCAAGATTCTTAAATTCACCAATTTGTATTTTACTCTCATTTGCCTCTATGGCATTTTTAGTTTCTTTTTAATTCTTTTGGAAATCACTTGGATGTGGTTTGATAGGTACTAGGTAAGATGTATGAAGATTTTCCAAACCTCTAAGCAAAGTAGAAAAGCTTAGGGTAAAGTTTTGTAAAAATAGCCATAGGCACATATGCCTCTTTCTTATTTAATTTCCTTTTATTTTAATTTCACTAGGGTGGTGAAAAGAGAGGTGAAGTTTAGGGTTTAGTGGGGTTCACAATGGTTTACCACTGTTTAGCATAAATAATAAAGGTAGGGTTCAAGATTTACCTAGTAGGACTATATGCCCACATATGTCTTTTATTTTATTTTGTGTTTCTCAAAATAAATCTAAAATAATTTCTGGAGAAGATTAGGGTTTAAGGTTTTTCTTATTTGATTTCTTTCCTCTTTATTTTATTTGGTTGGTGACCTTCACTTGATCACTTTAGGGTTTTAGGGGTTAGCACATAAGCATAATAACATTCATCATGGCAAAACACAGGATTTAGAACAAGCTCTATATGTATCAATCTTATTTTAATAAAAGTTTTTGTTGGTTCCAAAATTTGGAACTAGGGAAATTCATTTTGTTTGTTTTGAAATTTTTGGGTTGTTACAAATACTGCAGCTGAAGCGACTGCGGTAGACTGCTGGATGAGCATATGGTTTCGAGGTTCGCCGGGGATGATCCGGTCCGGTTGATGACGTCGATGAAGCGGCTCCGGCAGGCAGCCGGATGACGAGGATCGCGAGGCCTCGGGTAGGCCAGGGAAGTCCGGCGGGGATGTTCCGGTGCGGTGGTCGTGGAGGTGGGAGAGAGGGACTTGGGAAGTTCCGGTGGGTGGTCTGAGGGAAATGAATTTTTTTGGGGAGGGTTTCCGGGCTAGGGAGGTGGTGATCCAAAAAATGACGGGCAGACCCCCCCACCAACCGACTTTGCTGCCATCTCCACAGGGGTAGAATGGGAATTTGGAAGCATGTGAAATTTTTGTATTTTGTGGGCGGGAAGTTTTGCCGCTATGAGATTTTGAATTTGGCCACCATCCAAGTATAATGATAAAAAATTGTGAGACCGTACTAGTACCTCTGTTCAAGGCCGAGTGCAAAATCAAATCATCATCACGTTGAAAATTTGTTACCAACTTACCATGATCATGATCTACCTCTGAAAATGGGCGCATCCACTAAAACTTGCAAAGTATAATGATACAAATTTGTGAGACCGTACTAGTACTTATGTTCAAGGTCGAGTGCAACATCAAATCATCATTATATTGAAAATTGTGTTACCATGATCATGATATTTCTCTGAATTTGGCGCATCCGCTAAATCTCGCAAAGGATAATGATAAAAAAAGGTGAGATTGTACTAGTTCTTATGTTCAAGGCCGAGTACAAGATCAAATCATCATCACGTTGAAATTTGTTACAATGATCATGACATATCTCTAAAATTGGTGCATCCGCTAAATCTTGCACGTGGCGCATCTCGGTGCGGAGCAACAAGTCGGTGCTATCAAGGTTGAGGCGTCGGTAGCGTCATCGGGCTCTCATCTCTTGATAGATCTTCTACATGGCGCGGCGCACCACCCGCCGATAAGCAGTCACATGTGAGACCGAGGTGGAGACGTCCCCGGCATCCTCGAGGCGCGGCCGCCCTTCTACGAGCCAGCGTCGACTCAAGGTATGAATCCATGTGGTGTCTTAGATTTATTGTTCTTCTCTTATGATTATTTTGAGCCGAACATGTGTGCTCTTTCTCTGAATATATTGCTTGAAAAGCTTACCAAGTTACTTAAATTCACTTCGTTCTTAATCTTGCGAGCTAATATTGTTATTTTTAATGAACGGTGGTGTGCGCAAGCAGAATTATTTGTGGATGTGTTGATACGTCTCCAACGTATCGATAATTTCTTATGTTCCATGCTACTTTATTGATGATACCTACATGTTTTATGCACATTATATGTCATATTTATGCATTTTCTGGAACTAACCTATTAACAAGATGCCGAAGAGCCAGTTGCTGTTTTCTGCTGTTTTTGGTTTCAGAAATCCTAGTAAGGAAATATTCTCGGAATTGGACGAAATCTTCGCCCAGGGTCCTATTTTTGCACGGAGCTTCCAGAAGACCGAAGAGGGAAGAAGTGGGGCCACGAGGTGGCCACACCATAGGCGGCGCGGCCAGGCCCGGCCGCGCCGGCTGTGGTGTGGGCCTCGCGCCGCCTCTTGACCTGCCCTTTCGCCTACTTAAAGCCCCCATCGCGAAACCCCCAGTGAGAGCCACGATACGGAAAACCTTCCAGAGACACCGCCGCGAATCCCATCTCGGGGATTCAGGAGATCGCCTCCGGCACCTGCCGGAGAGGGATTCATCTCCCGGAGGACTCTTCATCGCCATGATCGCCTCCGGAGTGATGAGTGAGTAGTTCACCCCTGGACCATGGGTCCATAGCAGTAGTTAGATGGTCGTCTTCTCCTTGTTGTGCTTCATTGTTGGATCTTGTGAGCTGCCTAACATGATCAAGATCATCTATCTGTAATACTATATGTTGTGTTTGTCGGGATCCGATGGATAGAGAATACTATGTTATGGTGATTATCAATCTATTCTTTATGTGTTGTTTATGATCTTGCATGCTCTCCGTTATTAGTAGAGGCTCTGGCCAAGTTTGTACTCTTAACTCCAAGAGGGAGTATTTATGCTCGATAGTGGGTTCATGCCTTCATTGACACCTGGGACAGTGACAGAAAGTTCTAAGGTTGTGATGTGCTGTTGCCACTAGGGATAAAACATTGATTCTATGTCTAAGGATGTAGTTGTCGATTACATTACTGATGACCCACAAGTATAGGGGGTGTATCGTAGTATCTTCGATAAGTAAGAATGTCGATCCCAACGAGGAGCAGAAGGTGTTGGCAGCAGTTTCGATGAAGGATTCACTGTAAATGCTCACAAACAAGTATTCAAGGAGTTTTGATGTAATAGATGAATAAAGTACGAGTAAGTAAAATGCGAGAGAAATAATTGCAGCGAGTGGCCCAATCCTTTTTAGCACAAAGGACAAGCCGGTTTGTTTACTTATAATGACCAAACGTTCTTGAGGACACACGGGGATTTTAGTCTAGTACTTTCGCTTCATGTGGCTAAATAATCTTCATTGTTTTGATAAGTGTTGTGTGGGTGAACCTATGCTAATGCACCGCCCTTCCTAGGACTAATACATACTTGTGATTATACCCCTTGCAAGCATCCGCAACTACAAGAAAGTAATTAAGATAAATCTAACCACAGCCTTAAACTCTGAGATCCTGCGATCCCTCTTGCATCGATATACTAACGGGGGCTCAGGTTTCTGTCACTCCGGCAACCCCGCAATTAGCAACCGAATACAAGATGCACTCCCCTAGGCCCATAAATGGTGAAGTGTCGTGTAGTCGACGTTCACACGACACCACTAGAAGAATGACACCACAACTTAAATATCATAACATTGAATATTACTCAACCATAATTCACTACTAGCATTTAGACTTCACCCATGTCCTCAAGAACTAAACGAACTACTCACGAGACATCATATGGAATACAATCAGAGGTGATATGATGATGAATAACAATCTGAACATAAACCTTGGTTCAATGGTTTCACTCAATAGCATCTACAACAAGTATAGAATAACACCGGGAGAGTTTCCCCTATCAAACAATCAAGATCCAACCCAAATTGTTACAGCGGTGACGAGGTGCAGCGGTGGTGTTGGCGGTGTAGATGGTGGAGATGATGATGATGATGATGGAGATGATGTCCAGCTCGATGACGATGGCGATGGCGTCGATTTCCCCCTCCGGGAGGGAATTTCCCCGGCGGATTCCTGCCCGCCGGAGAGCTCTTTTCTCTCTGGTGTTCTCCGCCCCGCAGAGGCGGCTGTAACCCTCGTGAGGTCCTCTCTGTGGCTTAGGTTTTCGGGACGAAGGAGTACGCGAAGAAAAGGAGGCGAAAGGGGCTGTGGGGCCCCCACACCACAGGGTGGCGCGGCCAGGCCATGGGCCGCGCCGGCCTGTGGTCTGGGCCCACAGTGGCTCCCCTCTTCTTCCCCTTCCCCCTCCGTCATCTGGAAAAATAGGAATTTACGTGAAATTTCCTTCCACAGTTGATCTTCCGAAATATTGCGTTCTGACGGTGCTTTTTCCAGCAGAATCCTGGCTCCGGTGCTTGATCCTCCAATAATGATGAAACATGCAAAATAGATGAAATAACATAAGTATTGTATCCCAATATGAAATATATCAATGAATAACAGCAAATTATGATACAAAATAGTGATGCAAATTGGACGTATCAACTCCCCCCAAGCTTAGACCTCGCTTGTCCCCAAGCGAAACTGAGCTCGATAAACAAGACCACATGTTTATGGAGTGAAGAGTCGATAAATAAAATACGGACAAGAAGCATCATATTCATTCACACAAGACATTCTAGTAAACAACTTCCTCATATAACTCATCTTGAAATAGGTAAAGAGAAATCACAAGTAAAGGTGCATAAGAAATCATAGTTGGTGATGGCAAACTTTGTTCTTGGTCAGAGAACTACTAACGGATTGTACTTTTAAGCAAAGCTTTCATATTAGATTTTATAACTGAGCCTTCATATTCAAACATAACGATCTCTTCATAATCATTGATAACTTCAAGTCATATTCATTCAGATAAAATTGGTACTAAACAAGAAAGTATAAAAGACATGATTAACTGAATCATAGCATAAATGATTGGTTCACAACAACTCAATTGCTTGCTTGAGATAGAGAGAAATAGGTTTACTGACTCAACATAAAAGTAAAAGATAGGCCCTTCGCAGAGGGAAGCATGGATTAAATCATGTGCTAGAGCTTTTCAAGTTTTGAAATCATATAAAGAGCATAAAAGTAAGATTTTGAGCGGTGTTTGTTGTTGTCAACGAATGGTAGCGGGCACTCTAACCCCCTTGCCAAACGAACCTTCCAAGAGCGGCTCCCATGAGGGACGGCATCTCTACCAGCAAGGTAGATCATCCCCTTCTCTTTTGTTTACACATGTATTTTAGTTTTATTAAGGATGACACTCCCCCAACCTTGGCTTTCTCAATCCATGGCTAACCGAATCCTCGGGTGCCTTCCAACATTCACATACCATGGAGGAGTGTCTATTGCAAAATTAAGTTGCTTACTGATAAATCAGAGCAAAACATGTGAAGAGAATTATTAATGAAAGTTATTAATTGGGGCTGGGAACCCCGTTGCCAGCTCTTATTGCAAAATTATTGGATAAGCGGATGTGCCACTAGTCCATTGGTGAAAGTTCGCCCAACAAGATTGAAAGATAAAACACCACATACTTCCTCATGAGCTATAGAACATTGACACAAATAAGGAGTAATAGTTTGAATAATTTAAAGGTAGCACATGAAGTATTTACTTGGAATGGCAGAAAATACCATGTAGTAGGTAGGTATGGTGGACACAAATGGCATAGGTTTGGTCTAAGGTTATGGATGTATGAGAAGCATTCCCTCTCGATACAGGTCTTTGGCTAGCAAGGTTTGATAGCAAGCATAAAGGTTGAGGGAAACAAACAAATATACATATGATAGAAACAATCATGCATCTTTCCCATAAGCACAAGCAATTTTAACTTCAGAATACTAAACTCATTAGCATAGAGGTAATAGAGTAGTATATCTAAGTGTATTTCTCTCTTCTATTCAAACATCAGGGTGTTGTTGCTATTGACCAATGCTAAGTTTTCCAAAACCAAATAGATTTACTTGATGCTCCCAAAGTGATATCAATACTCATGTCAAGAGTAATCATATAATGGAGATTGCAAACTAAAATAAGGTGTGCAAAAAGTAAATGATAAGACTTCTCATTAATATTCCATAACGATAACTCACACCAACGGATACATAGATAACTAACTAAGAGAGATACTTCCACATTGCATACTATTCCATATGATAACTTCCCTACTCATGATATGACACTACTTGATAGTAAAAGATAAAGGTAGTGATGATGTGATACCGCGGCACTCCCCCAAGCTTGGAACAAACCAAGGGGATGCCAATACCGATGATGAATTACTCCTTCGGTGATGATGGCGATGGATTCTTCTCGCGCTTCATAAGGATCTCCTTCAGCTTCAGTTTTTCAATTTTGCAATTCTGCACCAAAATTTGAAGAGACTTATTGTTATCCGAGGGTGGCGGTGACGGCCTTGTGCTGGGATTTGAGTAATATTCCAGCATTCTGCGAAGTCGCTGGTTCTCCTCCTGAAGTATCTCCACTTCCCTTCTTAGAGCACGATATTGATCACAAAACTCATCAGCAACCCGTATTGCTTCCTCCACACAAGGGAAAGAGTCGAGGTCCAGAGCAGGCGGAAGAGCTCCCTGCAAGTTATGAGAAAAAGAACGCCCAGTATTAACCGATCCCACCAAAATTGGCTTACTCCTCGTAGTTTCCCACTCTCCTTTTGCTGATGCTATCTTCTCCTTCTCCTTATTGATCCTTTCATCCATCTCTTCCCTCCAAGGCCCCTTGTCTTTGTTGTTGGAGACCATGGTGCTTCTAGATCAAAACAAATCTGGCAGAAAACAGCTCGAAACAAAACACGACGAGAAAACGATATTACGGACCTCCAGGGGTCCGGGGGATTATATAGCAAAAATTTTCACGACATAAGGAAAGTACCAGATCGAACCAGAGTCGGAAAGGGGCAACGAGGCGGCCAGACCATAGGTCGGCGCGGGCCCAGGTCAGGCCGCGCCGGCCTATGGTGGCACCCCCTCGTGCGTCCTTTCCACTCCGTTTCGAACTCGTAATTTTTCATATTTCCTAAAAACAGCAGAAATAATGTTCGGAAAGGTAAACGCGGACTTTTTATTACCTGTACTGTTACCTATTCAAAGTCCAGTTCTGGCGGACTGTCAATTTGTCCTTTGATGAAAGCCTCCGGTGTTTCCACTTGAATAATATCAACATCAACATTATAAGAATCACCCGAGATATAATGCTTGAGTCTTTGTCCATTCACCACTTGTGTGGCATTGCCTTGGAGAGAGCTAATTTTAATTGCTCCTGAACGATACACCTCCTCAACAACATATGGTCCTTCCCACTTCGAGAGTAATTTCCCTGCAAAGAGTCTGAGACGAGACCGATACAATAGGACTTTATCCCCAATATTAAACTCTCTTTTGATGATCCTTCTATCATGCCATTTCTTAACTTTTTCTTTAAAGAGTTTAGCATTTTCATAAGCTTCACTTCTCCATTCATCTAGAGAACTTAATTGCAACAACCTCTTATTACCGGCTAATTTAGGATCTTTATTTAGTTCTCTAACAGCCCAATAAGCTTTGTGCTCTAGTTCTAAAGGTAAATGACAAGCTTTTCCATAAACCATTTTATAAGGTGACATTCCCATAGGATTTTTATAAGCAGTTCTATAAGCCCATAGTGCTTCTTTCAATTTGCTAGCCCAATTCTTTCTAGATTTATTAACAGTCTTTCCCAAAATAGCTTTAATCTCTCTATTTGATAATTCTACTTGACCACTAGTTTGAGGGTGATAAGCAGAAGCAATTCTATGATTAATACCATACTTAGCAAGAGTTTTTCTAAAACCTCCATGAATAAAATGAGAACCTCCATCAGTCATAATATATCTAGGTATTCCAAATCTAGGAAATATAACATCTACAAGCATTTTTATAGAGGTCTCACCATCAGCACTTTTTGTAGGTATAGCTTCTACCCATTTAGTAACATAATCAACAGCGACAAGTATATGAGTGTTACCATCTGAAGAAGGGAAAGGACCCATGAAGTCGAATCCCCAACAATCGAATGGTTCAATAACAAGAGTATAATTCATAGGCATTTCATTGCGTCTAGAGATATTACCAACTCTTTGACATTCATCACAAGATAAAATAAATTTCCTTGCATCTTTGAAGAGTGTTGGCCAATAAAAACCTGATTGTAGAACCTTTTGCGCGGTTCTATCTCCAGCGTGATGTCCTCCATAAACACTACCATGACATTTACTCAATATCTCATGTTGTTCATATTCAGGAACACATCTTCGCATAATACCATCTACTCCTTCTTTATATAAGTGTGGGTCATCCCAAAAATAATGCCTCAAGTCATAAAAGAATTTCCTCCTTTGCTGAGCTGAAAAGGTTGGAGGCAAATACTTCGAAACAATAAAGTTAGCATAATCTGCATACCAAGGGCTCTCTCGCGAGCTCACCTTTATTACAGCCAATTGTTCATTTGGAAAACTATCATTAACAGGAACAGGATCATAAGCAATATTTTCCAATCTAGACAAATTATCAGCAACAGGATTATCAGCACCTTTCCTATCTATAATATGTAAATCAAATTCTTGCAATAGAAGTACCCATCTAATAAGCCTTGGCTTAGCATCTTTCTTTGTCATAAGGTATCTAATTGCAGCATGATCAGTATGAATTGTAACTTTCGAATCAACAATATAGGGTCTAAACTTGTCACAAGCAAAGACTACAGCTAACAATTCCTTTTCAGTTGTAGCATAATTTCTTTGAGCAGCATCAAGAGTCTTACTAGCATAATGAATAACATTTAATTTTTTATCTACCCGCTGTCCAAGAACAGCGCCTACAGCAAAATCACTAGCATCACACATAATTTCAAAAGGCAAATTCCAATCAGGAGGTTCAACTACAGGAGCAGTTGTTAAGGCTTTCTTTAGAGTTTCAAAAGCTTCCTTACAATCATCATCAAAAACAAAAGGTACATCTTTTTGAAGAAGATTAGTAAGAGGCTTTGAAATTTTAGAGAAATCTTTAATAAATCTCCTATAAAACCCAGCATGACCAAGAACACTACGAATACCTTTAACATCCCTCGGATAGGGCATCTTCTCAATTGCTTCAACTTTAGCTCTATCAACTTCAATACCTCTCTCGGAAATTTTATGTCCCAATACAATTCCTTCATTAACCATAAAGTGGCATTTCTCCCAATTAAGAACAAGGTTAGTTTCTTCACATCTCTGCAACACTTTATCGAGGTTTCGCAAGCAATTATCAAAAGAATTCCCATAGACAGAAAAATCATCCATGAACACTTCTACAATACTTTCGCAAAAACCATGAAAAATAGCAGACATGCATCTTTGAAAAGTAGCAGGAGCATTACATAAACCAAAAGGCATACGCCTATAAGCATAAGTTCCATAAGGACAAGTAAACGTGGTTTTCTCTTGATCTTTAGCTTTAACAGCAATTTGTGAAAACCCAGAATAACCATCAAGAAAGCAAAAATGAGTGTTTTTAGATAACCTTTCTAGCATTTGATCAATAAAGGGTAAAGGGTAATGATCTTTCTTAGTAACTTTATTAACTTTTCGAAAATCAATGCACATTCTATAACCTACAACTATTCTTTGAGGGATAAGCTCATCATTATCATTAGGCACAACAGTCATTCCTCCTTTCTTAGGAACACAATGCACAGGACTAACCCATCTACTATCAGCAATAGGATATATAATACCAGCTTCAAGAAGTTTTAATACCTCATTCCTTACCACCTCTTTCATCTTCGGAATTAGACGATGTTGATGTTCAACAACAGGCTTTGCATCTTCTTCCATATTAATAGCATGTTGGCAAATAGAAGGAGAAATCCCTTTCAAATCATCAAGAGTATAGCCAATAGCTCCTCGGTGTTTCTTCAATATTTCCAATAACCTTTCTTCCTCAATCTCTGAAAGCTTAGAACTAATAATAACAGGATATATTTTCTTATCATCAATATGAGCATATTTAAGATTATCAGGTAAAGGCTTTAAATCAAAAACAGGATCTTCCTTTGGTGGCGGTGTTGTACCCAAATCTTCCACCGGTAAATCATGCTTGAGAATAGGTTGGCGAAGAAAAATTTCCTCAAGCTCATCTCTTTCTTTCCTAAAAGCTTCACTTTCACTATTCTCCAAATGTTGCTGCAAAGGATTATTAGGAACAAGAACAATAGATGCACACTGCTCCATTTTAAAATCATTACTAGGCAAGTCAGCTTTATAAGGAGTTTTGGTAAATTTAGAAAAGTTAAATTCATAAGGTTCACCAGCAAATCTAGTCAAAATTTTCTCTTTCTTACAATCTATAATAGCTCCACAAGTATTTAGAAAAGGTCTACCAAAAATGATAGGACAATGATCACTAGCAGCAGAACCAAGTACCAAAAAGTCAGCAGGATATTTAATCTTACCACATAGAACTTCCACATCTCGAACAATACCAATTGGAGAAATAGTTTCTCTATTAGCCAGATGAATAACCACATCAATATCTTCAAGTTCACAAGAACCAATTTCGTGCATAATCTCCGTGTAAAGCTCATAAGGAATAGCACTAACACTTGCACCAATATCACATAAACCATAATAGCAATGATCACCAATTCTAACAGATAGCATAGGAACACTAACTTGTTTGGGTTTATTAGGATGTGAAACAATATTAGAAGCATCTTCACAGAAAATAATATGACCATCCTCCACATTTTCAGTCACAAGATCTTTAACTATTGCAACAGCAGGTTCAATTTTAATTTGTTCTTCAGGTTCTTTTGGTTTCTTTTCACTTTTATTAACCGCACTAGATATAACAGAGTACTCCTTCATTTTAGCAGGGAAAGGAGTTTTTTCAATATAAGCTTCAGGAATAACATTATCAACAGTTTCAATCACTACACATTTGTTTACAGATGAATCAACTTTATCTTTATACGGTTCATGATACTTATCAAAATTCTTCTTAGGCAGTTCATAATGAGAGGCAAAAGCTTTATAAAGATTTGCAACAACTTGGGAATCAAGACCATATGTAGCACTCATATTACGAAATTTATCAGTATCCATAAAAGCTTCAATGCATTTATAATCATAAATTATACCTGATTCTCTATCTTTGTCGTTCTCCCATCCTTCAGTATTTTCTTGGATCCGATCAAGAAGGTCTCTTTTAAACTCTTCTTTGTTGCGTGTAAATGATCCAGAACAAGAAGTATCCAGCAAGGTCTTGTCTTGAAAAGAAAGTCTTGCATAGAAATTATCAATAATAACATTACCAGGAAGCTCATGAATGGGGCATTTGAGCATTAAAGACTTCAATCTCCCCCAAGCTTGGGCAATACTCTCTCCATCATGAGGCCAGAAATTATATATGCGGTTCCGATCTTTGTGAATTTCACTTGGAGGATAAAATTTGGAATAAAATAAAGGCACAATGTCCTCCCAATCAATAGAATCACCATTCTTCAGCAATTTATACCAGTGCGCCGCTTTACCAGACAGCGATATAGTGAATAGTTTCTTCCTAACTTCATTCATAGAAATACCTGCACATTTGAATAACCCGCATAATTCATGCAAAAACAGTAAATGATCACCAGGATGGACAGTTCCATCCCCTTCATAGCGGTTATCCATAACACGTTCAATAATTTTCATAGGTATTTTATATGGTACTACTTCCTCACCTGGCGCTTCATCCACTACCGTTGCAGTAGTAGTAGATTTCCCAAATAGAAATTGAAGAGAAGATCTCTCCATAATGATTTATAGCAGCAGGCAGAAATAAAATCAGCACAAACAGTAAAGGTTTTCCTTACCAATTCCGCTTACCAATAGCGCTTCACTCCCCGGCAACGGCGCCAGAAAATAGTCTTGATGACCCACAAGTATAGGGGGTGTATCGTAGTATCTTCGATAAGTAAGAATGTCGATCCCAACGAGGAGCAGAAGGTGTTGGCAGCAGTTTCGATGAAGGATTCACTGTAAATGCTCACAAACAAGTATTCAAGGAGTTTTGATGTAACAGATGAATAAAGTACGAGTAAGTAAAATGCGAGAGAAATAATTGCAGCGAGTGGCCCAATCCTTTTTAGCACAAAGGACAAGCCGGTTTGTTTACTTATAATGACCAAACGTTCTTGAGGACACACGGGGATTTTAGTCTAGTACTTTCGCTTCATGTGGCTAAATAATCTTCATTGTTTTGATAAGTGTTGTGTGGGTGAACCTATGCTAATGCACCGCCCTTCCTAGGACTAATACATACTTGTGATTATACCCCTTGCAAGCATCCGCAACTACAAGAAAGTAATTAAGATAAATCTAACCACAGCCTTAAACTCTGAGATCCTGCGATCCCTCTTGCATCGATATACTAACGGGGGCTCAGGTTTCTGTCACTCCGGCAACCCCGCAATTAGCAACCGAATACAAGATGCACTCCCCTAGGCCCATAAATGGTGAAGTGTCGTGTAGTCGACGTTCACACGACACCACTAGAAGAATGACACCACAACTTAAATATCATAACATTGAATATTACTCAACCATAATTCACTACTAGCATTTAGACTTCACCCATGTCCTCAAGAACTAAACGAACTACTCACGAGACATCATATGGAATACAATCAGAGGTGATATGATGATGAATAACAATCTGAACATAAACCTTGGTTCAATGGTTTCACTCAATAGCATCTACAACAAGTATAGAATAACACCGGGAGAGTTTCCCCTATCAAACAATCAAGATCCAACCCAAATTGTTACAGCGGTGACGAGGTGCAGCGGTGGTGTTGGCGGTGTAGATGGTGGAGATGATGATGATGATGATGGAGATGATGTCCAGCTCGATGACGATGGCGATGGCGTCGATTTCCCCCTCCGGGAGGGAATTTCCCCGGCGGATTCCTGCCCGCCGGAGAGCTCTTTTCTCTCTGGTGTTCTCCGCCCCGCAGAGGCGGCTGTAACCCTTCGTGAGGTCCTCTCTGTGGCTTAGGTTTTCGGGACGAAGGAGTACGCGAAGAAAAGGAGGCGAAAGGGGCTGTGGGGCCCCCACACCACAGGGTGGCGCGGCCAGGCCATGGGCCGCGCCGGCCTGTGGTCTGGGCCCACAGTGGCTCCCCTCTTCTTCCCCTTCTGGCTCCCTCCGTCATCTGGAAAAATAGGAATTTACGTGAAATTTCCTTCCACAGTTGATCTTCCGAAATATTGCGTTCTGACGGTGCTTTTTCCAGCAGAATCCTGGCTCCGGTGCTTGATCCTCCAATAATGATGAAACATGAAAAATAGATGAAATAACATAAGTATTGTATCCCAATATGAAATATATCAATGAATAACAGCAAATTATGATACAAAATAGTGATGCAAATTGGACGTATCAATTACGCACCATACTTAATGCAATTGTCTGTTGCTTTGCAACTTAATACTGAATGGGGTTCGGATGATAACCTGAAGGTGGACTTTTTAGGCATAGATGCAGTTGGATGGCGGTCTATGTACTTTGTCGTAATGCCCAATTAAATCTCACTATATTTATCATATCATGTAGATGCATTGTTATGCCTTTCTCTATTTTGTCAATTGCCCGACTGTAATTTGTTCACCCAACATGCTTTTATCTTATGGGAGAGACACCTCTAGTGAACTGTGGACCCCGGTCCTATTCTTTACATAGCATACAATCTACTGCAATTGTGTTTTACTATTTTCTTGCAAACAATCATCTTCCACTCGATACGCTTAATCCTTTGTTACAGCAAGCCGGTGAGATTGACAACCTCACTGTTTCATTGGGGCAAAGTACTTTGGTTTTGTTGTGCAGATTCCACGTTGGCGCCGGAATCCCTGTTGTTGCGCCGCATCACATTTCGCCACCATCAACCTTCAACGTGCTTCTTGGCTCCTCCTGGTTCGATTAAACCTTGGTTTCTTTCTGAGGGAAAACTTGCTACTGTGCGCATCATACCTTCCTCTTGGGGTTCCCAACGAACGTGTGAGTTACACGCCATCAAGCTCTTTTTCTGGCGCCGTTGCCGGGAGATCAAGACACGCTGCAAGGGGAGTCTCCACTTCTCAATCTCTTTACTTTGTTTTTGTCTTGCTTTATTTTATTTACTACTTTGTTTGCTGCACCTAAACAAAACACACAAAAATTAGTTGCTAGTTTTACTTTATTTACTGTCTTGCTCTCTATATCAAAAACACAAAAAAATTAGTTACTCGTCTTTACTTTGTTTGCCTAGTTTACTTTTTGCTTATTGCATCATGTTTCCTTTTAATTTTACCACAAAAGACATACCGGTAGGACGTGGGTCTATAGTTGGGAGAAATAATATAGAAGAATTTTTCAATCATGTTAGTATTACTGAAGATTTTGAAGATAGACACTTGGTAGAACTTGCACCTACCTATGAAATTGCTGCTGCTGCTTTAGTTCGCATGTTGGAAACTAAATTTGTTAATCTCAATCCTATAATCCAACACATGTTTCTTACACTTGGTGATATGGAAGAAGGGGAAAAGAAAGATTTTGTTTTAGAAACCCTTCTTAGAGAATTTGGTGGTTTAGCAAGAGAGGCTAGAAAGGTCTTTGCTAAATTTAATATGCTAGGTTCTCATACTAATTTTGTTGGTCTCCTTGAAAAAATGGACATAGATAGAATAAGATACACTAATAATATTAATGATGGTGGGGAGATCAAAGCACCAATACCATGTAAACTCCTAGCTATGAATGATGCACTAGAAAATAACTATGCTTGGCTTGTTCCTGAAAATTTGTTCGATGAGAATAGCAAGCCCAAGACTAATGAAAAGGGAGATGCTAAAACTTATGTATCCAATATACTATGCTTGGTTGAGAAAACTCCCAGCTCCCAAGGTAATAATGTTGATGCTTCATCTCTTGATAATACTTGATTTGCACTTTCTGCGCCTAGCTGAAAGGCGTTAAAGAAAAGCGCTTATGGGAGACAACCCATGTTTTTACTACAGCAATTTTTTGTTTTGTTGAGTCTTGGAAGTTGTTTACTACTGTAGCAACCTCTCCTTATCATGTTTTTGTGCCAAGTAAAGTTTCTATGTCGAAGTTGATGTTATATTTGGGATCGCTGCGCAGAAACAGCATTGCTGTCTGTCACGAATCTGGGCACAGGCCTCTGTAGAAAATTCGAAAAAATCTGCCAATTTACGAGCGTGATCCTCAGATATGTACGCAACTTTCATTAGTTTTGAGTTTTTCCATTTGAGGAAGTCTGGTGCCAGCTTTAAATTCGTCTTTACGGACTGTTCTGTTTTTGACAGATTCTGCCTTTTATTTCGCATTGCCTCTTTTGCTATGTTGGATTCATTTCTTTGATCCATTAATGTCCAGTAGCTTTATGCAATGTCCAGAAGTGTAAAGAATGTTTGTGTCACCTCTGAATGTGTGAATTATTAATTGTGCACTAACCCTCTAATGAGTTTGCTTGAAGTTTGGTGTGAAGGAAGTTTTCAAGGGTCAAGAGAGGAGAATGATATACTATGATCAAGAGGAGTGAAAGCTCTCAGGGGATGCCCCCGTGGTTCACCCCTGCATATTTTAAGAAGACTCAAGCGTCTAAGCTTGGGGATGCCCAAGGCATCCCCTTCTTCATCGACAACATCATCAGGTTCCTCCCCGAAACTATATTTTTATTCAATCACATCTTGTGTTCTTTACTTGGAGCGTCGGTTTGTTTTTGTTTTTGTTTTTGTTTGAATAAAATGGATCCTAGCATTCACTTTGTGGGAGAGAGACACGCTCCGCTGTTGCATATGGACAAATATGTCCTTAGGCTTTACTCATAATGTTCAAGGCGAAGTTTCTTCTTCGTTAAATTGTTATATGGTTGGAATTGGAAAATGTTACATGTAGTAATTCTAAAATGTCTTGGATAATGTGATACTTGGCAATTGTTGTGCTCATGTTTAAGCTCTTGCATCATATGCTTTGCACCCATTAATGAAGAAATACATAGAGCTTGCTAAAATTTGATTTGCATATTTGGTCTCTCTAAGGTCTAGATAATATCTAGTATTGAGTTTTGAACAACAAGGAAGACGGTGTAGAGTCTTATAATGTTTACAATATGTCTTTTATGTGAGTTTTGCTGCACCGGTTCATCCTTGAGTTTGTTTCAAATAAACCTTGCTAGCCTAAGCCTTGTATCGAGAGGGAATACTTCTCATGCATCCAAAATCCTTGAGCCAACCACTATGCCATTTGTGTCCACCATATCTACCTACTACATGGTATTTCTCCGCCATTCCAAAGTAAATTGCTTGAGTGCTACCTTTAAAATTCCATCATTCACCTTTGCAATATATAGCTCATGGGACAAAATAGCCTTAAAAACTATCGTAGTATTGAATATGTACTTATGCACTTTATCTTTTATTAAGTTGCTTGTTGTGCGATAACCATGCTTCTGGGGAACGCCATCAACTATTGTTGAATATCATGTGAGTTGCTATGCATGTCCGTCTTGTCTGAAGGATCTATCACCTTAGTGGTTGGAGCATGCAAAATTGTTAGAGAAGAACATTGGGCCGCTAACTAAAGCCATGAATCATGGTTGAAGTTTCAGTTTTGGACTGATACGCGTAGATGCACACGTCCGTTAGGAACCCCAAGTGGAAGGTATGATGCGTATAGAAGCAAGTTTCCCTCAGTATGAAACCAAGGTTTAATCGAACCAGTAGGAGCCAAGAAGCACGTTGAAGGTTGATGGTGGCGAAATGTGATGCGGCGCAACAACAGGGATTCCGGCGCCAACGTGGAATCTGCACAACAAAACCAAAGTACTTTGCCCCAACGAAACAGTGAGGTTGTCAATCTCACCGGCTTGCTGTAACAAAGGATTAAACGTATCGAGTGGAAGATGTTTGCAAAGAAAACAGTAAAACACAATTGCAGTAGATTGTATGCTATGTAAGGAATAGGACCGGGGTCCACAGTTCACTAGAGGTGTCTCTCCCATAAGATAAAAGCATGTTGGGTGAACAAATTACAGTCGGGCAATTGACAAATAGAGAAGGGCATAACAATGCATATACATGATATGACAAATATAGTGAGATTTAATTGGGCATTACGACAAAGTACATAGACCGCCATCCAACTGCATCTATGCCTAAAAAGTCCACCTTCAGGTTATCATCCGAACCCCATTCAGTATTAAGTTGCAAAGCAACAGACAATTGCATTAAGTATGGTGCGTAATGTAATCGACAACTACATCCTTAGACATAGAATCAATGTTTTATCCCTAGTGGCAACAGCACATCACAACCTTAGAACTTTCTGTCACTGTCCCAGGTGTCAATGAAGGCATGAACCCACTATCGAGCATAAATACTCCCTCTTGGAGTTAAGAGTAAAAACTTGGCCAGAGCCTCTACTAATAACGGAGAGCATGCAAGATCATAAACAACACATAAACAATAGATTGATAATCACCATAACATAGTATTCTCTATCCATCGGATCCCGACAAACACAACATATAGTATTACAGATAGATGATCTTGATCATGTTAGGCAGCTCACAAGATCCAACAATGAAGCACAACAAGGAGAAGACGACCATCTAGCTACTACTATGGACCCATAGTCCAGGGGTGAACTACTCACTCATCACTCCGGAGGCGATCATGGCGATGAAGAGTCCTCCGGAGATGAATCCCCTCTCCGGCAGGGTGCCGGAGGCGATCTCCTGAATCCCCGAGATGGGATTCGCGGCGGCGGCGTCTCTGGAAGGTTTTCCGTATCGTGGCTCTCGGTACGGGGTTTTCGCGACGGAGGCTATTTGCAGGCGGAAGGGTAGGTCGTGGGGCTCACGAGGGCCCAGGGACGGTGGCGCGCCGTGGCCGGGCCGCGCCGCCCTGTGGTCTGGCCACCTCGTGGCCCCACTTCGTTATCTCTTCGGTCTTCTGGAAGCTCCGTGCAAAAATAGGACCCTGGGCGAAGATTTCGTCCAATTCCGAGAATATTTCCTTACTAGGATTTCTGAAACCAAAAACAGAAAACAGCAATGGCTCTTCGGCATCTTGTTAATAGGTTAGTTCCAGAAAATGCATAAATACGACATATAATGTGCATAAAACATGTAGGTATCATCAATAAAGTAGCATGGAACATAAGAAATTATCGATACGTTGGAGACGTATCAGCATCCCCAAGCTTAGTTCTGCTCGTCCCGAGCAGGTAAAACGATAACAAAGATAATTTCTGAAGTGACATGCCATCATAATCTTGATCATACTATTTGTAAACATATGTAATGAATGCAGCGATCAAAACAATGGTAATGACATGAGTAAACAAGTGAATCATATAGCAAAGACTTTTCATGAATAGTACTTCAAGACAAGCATCAATAAGTCTTGCATAAGAGTTAACTCATAAAGCAATAAATCAAAGTAAAGGTATTGAAGCAACACAAAGGAAGATGAAGTTTCAGCGGTTGCTTTCAACTTATAACATGTATATCTCATGGATATTGTCAACATAGAGTAGTATAACAAGTGCAATATGCAAGTATGTAGGAATCAATGCACAGTTCACACAAGTGTTTGCTTCTTAAGGTGGAAGGAGATAGGTAAACTGACTCAACAATAAAAGTAAAAGAAAGGTCCTTCAAAGAGGAAAGCATCGATTGCTGTATTTGTGCTAGAGCTTTTATTTTGAAAACATGGAACAATTTTGTCAACGGTAGTAATAAAGCATATGAGTTATGTAAATTATATCTTACAAGTTGCAAGCCTCATGCATAGTATACTAATAGTGTCCGCACCTCGTCCTACTTAGCTTGGACTACCGGATCTTTGCATGCCATGTTTCAACCAAGTGTCACAAAGGGGTACCTCCATGCCGCCTGTACAAAGGTCTAAGGAGAATGCTCGCATTTTGGATTTCTCGCTTTTGATTATTCTCAACTTAGACATCCATACCGGGACAACATGGACAACAGATAATGGACTCCTCTTAAATGCATAAGCATGTAGCAATGATTATTATTCTCATATGAGATTGAGGATATATGTCCAAAACTGAAACTTCAACCATGATTCATGGCTTTAGTTAGCGGCCCAATGTTCTTCTCTAACAATTTTGCATGCTCCAACCACTAAAATGATAGATCCTTCAGACAAGACGGACATGCATAGCAACTCACATGATATTCAACAATAGTTGATGGCGTTCCCCAGAAGCATGGTTATCGCACAACAAGCAACTTAATAAAAGATAAAGTGCATAAGTACATATTCAATACTACGATAGTTTTTAAGGCTATTTTGTCCCATGAGCTATATATTGCAAAGGTGAATGATGGAATTTTAAAGGTAGCACTCAAGCAATTTACTTTGGAATGGCGGAGAAATACCATGTAGTAGGTAGGTATGGTGGACACAAATGGCATAGTAGTTGGCTCAAGGATTTTGGATGCATGAGAAGTATTCCCTCTCGATACAAGGTTTAGGCTAGCAAGGTTATTTGAAGCAAACTCAAGGATGAACCGGTGCAGCAAAACTCACATAAAAGACATATTGTAAACATTATAAGACTCTACACCGTCTTCCTTGTTGTTCAAAACTCAATACTAGATATTATCTAGACCTTAGAGAGACCAAATATGCAAATCAAATTTTAGCAAGCTCTATGTATTTCTTCATTAATGGGTGCAAAGTATATGATGCAAGAGCTTAAACATGAGCACAACAATTGCCAAGTATCACATTATCCAAGACATTTTAGAATTACTACATGTAGCATTTTCCAATTCCAACCATATAACAATTTAACGAAGAAGAAACTTCGCCTTGAACATTATGAGTAAAGCCTAAGGACATATTTGTCCATATGCAACAGCGGAGCGTGTCTCTCTCCCACAAAGTGAATGCTAGGATCCATTTTATTCAAACAAAAACAAAAACAAAAACAAACCGACGCTCCAAGTAAAGAACACAAGATGTGACTGAATAAAAATATAGTTTCAGGGGAGGAACCTGATGATGTTGTCGATGAAGAAGGGGATGCCTTGGGCATCCCCAAGCTTAGACGCTTGAGTCTTCTTAAAATATGCAGGGGTGAACCACGGGGGCATCCCCAAGCTTAGAGCTTTCACTCCTCTTGATCATAGTATATCATTCTCCTCTCTTGACCCTTGAAAACTTCCTTCACACCAAACTTCAAGCAAACTCATTAGAGGGTTAGTGCACAATTGATAATTCACACATTCAGAGGTGACACAATCATTCTTTACACTTCTGGACATTGCATAAAGCTACTGGACATTAATGGATCAAAGAAATAAATCCAACATAGCAAAAGAGGCAATGCGAAATAAAAGGCAGAATCTGTCAAAAACAGAACAGTCCGTAAAGACGAATTTAAAGCTGGCACCAGACTTGCTCAAATGGAAAAACTCAAAACTAATCAAAGTTGCGTACATATCTGAGGATCACGCTCGTAAATTGGCAGATTTTTTCGAATTTTCTACAGAGGACTGTGCCCAGATTCGTGACAGACAGCAATGCTGTTTCTGCGCAGCGATCCCAAATATAACATCAACTTTGACATAGAAACTTTACTTGGCACAAAAACATGATAAGGAGAGGTTGCTACAGTAGTAAACAACTTCCAAGACTCAACAAAACAAAAAATTGCTGTAGTAAAAACATGGGTTGTCTCCCATAAGCGCTTTTCTTTAACGCCTTTCAGCTAGGCGCAGAAAGTGCAAATCAAGTATTATCGAGAGTAGAAGCATCAACATCATTACCAGGGGTGTTGGGAGTTTTCTCAACAATGCATGTTATCTCGTCTATGTAAGTTTCAGAGGCTCCTTTTTCATTATTCTTAGGCTTGCTATTCTCATCAAACAAATTTTCAGGAACAAGCCAACCATAGTTATTTTCTAGAGCTTCATGCATTCCTAGGAGTTTACAAGGTATTGTTGTCTTAACCTCCCCACCATCATTAATATCATTAGTGTACTTTACTCTCTCCATGTCCATCTTTTCAAGGAGACTAACAAAATTGGTGTAAGAACCAAGCATTTTATATTTAGCAAAGACTTTTCTAGCCTCTCTTGCTACACCACCAAATTCTTTAAGAAGGGTTTCTAAAACAAAGTCTTTCTTCTCTCCTTCCTCCATATCACCAAGTGTGAGAAACATGTGTTGGATTATAGGATTGAGATTAACAAATTTAATTTCCAGCATGTGTACTAAAGAAGCAACAGCAATTTCATAAGTAGGAGCAAGTTCTACCAAGTGTCTATCCTCAAAATCTTCAGCTGTGCTAACATGAGTGAAAAATTCCTCTATATTATCTCTTCCAATTATAGACCCTCGGCCTACCGGTATGTCTTTTAGAGTGTACTTAGGAGGAAACATGATGAAATAAGCAAAAAGTAAACAAGGCGAATAAAGTAAAGACAAGTAACTAATTTTTTTTTTTGTGTTTTTGATATAGAGAGCAAGACAGTAAATAAAGTAAAGCTAGCAACTAATTTTTTTGTGTTTTGTTTAGGTGCAGCAAACAAAGTAGTAAATAAAATAAAGCAAGACAAAAACAAAGTAAAGAGATTGAGAAGTGGAGACTCCCCTTGCAGCGTGTCTTGATCTCCCCGGCAACGGCGCCAGAAATTTAGCTTGATACGCGTAGATGCACACGTCCGTTGGGAACCCCAAGTGGAAGGTATGATGCGTATAGAAGCAAGTTTCCTCAGTATGAAACCAAGGTTTAATCGAACCAGTAGGAGCCAAGAAGCATGTTGAAGGTTGATGGTGGCGAAATGTGATGCGGCGCAACAACAGGGATTCCGGCGCCAACGTGGAATCTGCACAACAAAACCAAAGTACTTTGCCCCAACGAAACAGTGAGGTTGTCAATCTCACCGGCTTGCTGTAACAAAGGATTAAACGTATCGAGTGGAAGATGTTTGCAAAGAAAACAGTAAAACACAATTGCAGTAGATTGTATGCTATGTAAGGAATAGGACCGGGGTCCACAGTTCACTAGAGGTGTCTCTCCCATAAGATAAAAGCATGTTGGGTGAACAAATTACAGTCGGGCAATTGACAAATAGAGAAGGGCATAACAATGCATATACATGATATGACAAATATAGTGAGATTTAATTGGGCATTACGACAAAGTACATAGACCGCCATCCAACTGCATCTATGCCTAAAAAGTCCACCTTCAGGTTATCATCCGAACCCCATTCAGTATTAAGTTGCAAAGCAACAGACAATTGCATTAAGTATGGTGCGTAATGTAATCGACAACTACATCCTTAGACATAGAATCAATGTTTTATCCCTAGTGGCAACAGCACATCACAACCTTAGAACTTTCTGTCACTGTCCCAGGTGTCAATGAAGGCATGAACCCACTATCGAGCATAAATACTCCCTCTTGGAGTTAAGAGTAAAAACTTGGCCAGAGCCTCTACTAATAACGGAGAGCATGCAAGATCATAAACAACACATAAACAATAGATTGATAATCACCATAACATAGTATTCTCTATCCATCGGATCCCGACAAACACAACATATAGTATTACAGATAGATGATCTTGATCATGTTAGGCAGCTCACAAGATCCAACAATGAAGCACAACAAGGAGAAGATGACCATCTAGCTACTGCTATGGACCCATAGTCCAGGGGTGAACTACTCACTCATCACTCCGGAGGCGATCATGGCGATGAAGAGTCCTCCGGGAGATGAATCCCCTCTCCGGCAGGGTGCCGGAGGCGATCTCCTGAATCCCCCGAGATGGGATTCGGCGGCGGCGTCTCCGGAAGGTTTTCCGTATCGTGGCTCTCGGTACTGGGTTTTCGCGACGGAGGCTATTTGTAGGCGGAAGGGTAGGTCAGGGGGCTCACGAGGGGGGGACAGGTGGCGCGGCCGGGCCTGGGCCGCGCCGCCTGTGGTCTACCTCGTGGCCCCACTTCGTTATCTCTTCGGTCTTCTGGAAGCTCCGTGCAAAAATAGGACCCTGGCGAAGATTTCGTCCAATTCCGAGAATATTTCCTTACTAGGATTTCTGAAACAAAAACAGCAGAAAAAAGAACTGCTCTTCGGCATCTTGTTAATAGGTTAGTTCCAGAAAATGCATAAATATGACATATAATGTGCATAAAACATGTAGGTATCATCAATAAAGTAGCATGGAACATAAGAAATTATCGATACGTTGGAGACGTATCATGGACATATATCCTCAATCTCATATGAGAATAATAATTGTTGCTACATGCTTATGCATTAAAGAGGAGTCCATTATCTGTTGTCCATGTTGTCCCGGTATGGATGTCTAAGTTGAGAATAATCAAAAGCGAGAAATCCAAAATGCGAGCTTTCTCCTTAGACCTTTGTACAGGCGGCATGGAGGTACCCCTTTGTGACACTTGGTTGAAACATGGCATGCAAAGATCCGGTAGTCCAAGCTAAGTAGGACGAGGTGCGGACACTATTAGTATACTATGCATGAGGCTTGCAACTTGTAAGATATAATTTACATAACTCATATGCTTTATTACTACCATTGACAAAATTGTTTCATGTTTTCAAAATAAAAGCTCTAGCACAAATACAGCAATCGATGCTTTCCTCTTTGAAGGACCATTCTTTTACTTTTATTGTTGAGTCAGTTTACCTATCTCCTTCCACCTTAAGAAGCAAACACTTGTGTGAACTGTGCATTGATTCCTACATACTTGCATATTGCACTTGTTATATTACTTTATGTTGACAATATCCATGAGATATACATGTTATAAGTTGAAAGCAACCGCTGAAACTTAATCTTCCTTTGTGTTGCTTCAATACCTTTACTTTGATTTATTGCTTTATGAGTTAACTCTTATGCAAGACTTATTGATGCTTGTCTTGAAGTACTATTCATGAAAAGTCTTTGTCATATGATTCACTTGTTTACTCATGTCATTACCTTTGTTTTGATCGCTGCATTCATTACATATGTTTACAAATAGTATGATCAAGATTATAATGGCATGTCACTTCAGAAATTATCTTTGTTATCGTTTTACCTGCTCGGGACGAGCAGAACTAAGCTTGGGGATGCTGATACGTCTCCAACGTATCGATAATTTCTTATGTTCCATGCTACTTTATTGATGATACCTACATGTTTTATGCACATTATATGTCATATTTATGCATTTTATGGAACTAACCTATTAACAAGATGCCGAAGAGCCAGTTGCTGTTTCTGTTTTTGGTTTCAGAAATCCTAGTAAGGAAATATTCTCGGAATTGGACGAAATCTTCGCCCAGGGTCCTATTTTTGCATGGAGCTTCCAGAAGACCGAAGAGGGAAGAAGTGGGGCCACGAGGTGGCCACACCATAGGGCGGCGCGGCCCAGCCCTGGCCGCGCCGGCCTGTGGTGTGGGCCCTCGCGCCGCCTCTTGACCTGCCCTTTCGCCTACTTAAAGCCCCCGTCGCGAAACCCCCGACCGAGAGCCACGATACGGAAAACCTTCCAGAGACGCGCCGCCGCGAATCCCATCTCGGGGGATTCAGAGATCGCCTCCGGCACCCTGCGGAGAGGGGATTCATCTCCCGGAGGACTCTTCATTGCCATGATCGCCTCCGGAGTGATGAGTGAGTAGTTCACCCCTGGACCATGGGTCCATAGCAGTAGCTAGATGGTCGTCTTCTCCTTGTTGTGCTTCATTGTTGGATCTTGTGAGCTGCCTAACATGATCAAGATCATCTATCTGTAATACTATATGTTGTGTTTGTCGGGATCCGATGGATAGAGAATACTATGTTATGGTGATTATCAATCTATTGTTTATGTGTTGTTTATGATCTTGCATGCTCTCCGTTATTAGTAGAGGCTCTGGCCAAGTTTGTACTCTTAACTCCAAGAGGGAGTATTTATGCTCGATAGTGGGTTCATGCCTTCATTGACACCTGGGACAGTGACAGAAAGTTCTAAGGTTGTGATGTGCTGTTGCCACTAGGGATAAAACATTGATTCTATGTCTAAGGATGTAGTTGTCGATTACATTACGCACCATACTTAATGCAATTGTCTGTTGCTTTGCAACTTAATACTGAATGGGGTTCGGATGATAACCTGAAGGTGGACTTTTTAGGCATAGATGCAGTTGGATGGCGGTCTATGTACTTTGTCGTAATGCCCAATTAAATCTCACTATATTTATCATATCATGTACATGCATTGTTATGCCTTTCTCTATTTTGTCAATTGCCCGACTGTAATTTGTTCACCCAACATGCTTTTATCTTATGGGAGAGACACCTCTAGTGAACTGTGGACCCCGGTCCTATTCTTTACATAGCATACAATCTACTGCAATTGTGTTTTACTATTTTCTTGCAAACAATCATCTTCCACTCGATACGCTTAATCCTTTGTTACAGCAAGCCGGTGAGATTGACAACCTCACTGTTTCGTTGGGGCAAAGTACTTTGGTTTTGTTGTGCAGATTCCACGTTGGCGCCGGAATCCCTGTTGTTGCGCCGCATCACATTTCGCCACCATCAACCTTCAACGTGCTTCTTGGCTCCTCCTGGTTCGATTAAACCTTGGTTTCTTTCTGAGGGAAAACTTGCTATTTTGCGCATCAACCTTGGGGTTCGCAATGAACGTTGAGTTGTGGATGTGTTGAGCTGTTAGGCATAAGTCGAAATCCTCATCTAAACGAGGCCTCAGCTTAACACATAAAAAAGGTGTTCAATCTCGCCCACAATACCCTCTTCTTTCCTCTCCCTTTATTGGAACTTGTTTTGCAGACAAGGAAAGTGGCACGTGTAATGTGAGTAAAACCCTCTTAGCCAAAATCATCTACGAGCAAGATTTTCTATATTGTAGATGCCCCAATTGACTCTCATCCCCAAAGTAGTTTTTTATGTCAGTATAGACTTCTTTACTGGATGTATACTATCGTACATGGCATGCATTTGCCTAATGAGCAACATTGTATTGCTATTCTAGCCAACCTGATCGATATGTCAAGCTTCATGCACGAGATGCCATGTTTAATTTACTCCCTCGCTCTGATCCATATTTCTTGATGTGAAATGAATGTGAATCGGAGGGAGTACTTTTCTTAGATAGTACTATATCATTTCAAAAAAAGTACTACTACATCACAAATGCATCAAAAGAGTACTACATCACAAGACCACCACGGTTGTACTAGTAGAGTTTAATGCTGAACTTCCAAAGGGATTAAGATTACACATATGAACTTTAAACATGACCAGGAGCATGAGGGCCAGCAGCAGGGGCGTTGACGTGGAGCAAGCTAGGCAAGACGTAATTCTGGAGGAAGAGGCCATATGATGCGTACTTGGCCTTGGTTGCAGGGCGGTGTTTCCCCCTATGTACTTAGGCCTACACCCATCGCATGTTGGATCAGGCTGTGGATGTCCTTCTAGAGAAATTTGCCACATAATGGGCAAAATAGCTCCCCGCGCATGCAGAAACGAATTTCACCACCCTTCAGCCGCTTGAGAACATAGCGGCTTTTCCGGTCCCTGCGCACCTTGTTGTTGTCCATGTCATCAGAATACTCCTATGAATTATTAAGTACTACATAATCAGGTTTTTTATGACAGATCGAATAAATACTCCACTAACATAATCAAACCTTAGAAACCCTAAAATTAAATGTGTAGAACAAGTAAATGGCAGAAGAAATCGTAATAAATCATGAGAAACCCTATGAACAACCATGAACATTAGCCACAACAATTGCAAGTCCACTAAGTATGAACACATAAATTGATTATATGACTACATGGCAGATTAGTCGAAATTAAACTAGAATCTGATCTTACGAATCGTAGAATCAATTACATCTACAAGAACAAGGTAGGATATCAAATCAATCAAGAACCAGGCTCGTGCAAACCATGTGAACAGCAATATGACACAAAGAGGGTTGGGACAGTTTCGGTAAAAGAGAAGTACCTCCTCGTCATCACCCTCAACATCCTCCTGGAACTGAACGTTTGGGCCGAAATCGTCGAAGGGGTCGAGGTTCGCGTCCAGCATCGGGCCTAGGAAGACCTCGCCGTGGTGGCCTGCAACGCCGTGCACATCTTCGGCGGGATAAACAACGTTGGTATCCACCTTCTGCTCGACGGCCAGGACGCCCGTTTCGACCGAGGTCGAAGAACCAGACAAGCAGAGGAGACGAGCGGCATGGGTGCCCGGTGAAGCCTCACCCGTCGTGACGGCCAGGATGCCCATTTCGACCGAGGTCGAAGAATCCGACAAGCAGAGGAGACGAGCGGCCTGGGTGCCCGGTGAAGCCTCACCCACCACGACGGCCACTACCGTAGAGGCATCCTCTGCGTGGGCGGTCGCCTATTGCTCCGCCTCGTATGCAATACCTATCTTCATGCTGTTGTGGTTGGAAACGGGAAAGTCGATGCCTCAGAGGTGCGGTGAGTGGATGGGGGTTTTCACAGTGTGGGGGAGGCAAGTTGGGGGAGTGGAGAGGACGAGCTCGCGAGAGATGATGAGGCCGATTATGTTATAGCCTCTGACTCCCTGTATCCAGTAGTGGACGCGTGAAGTCATGCATGTACTCGACTTTCCACTTTCTGGGAGACGTGTACGAAACTTTTTTTTGGACCATTTAACTTCATGTGGGACTCATGTATACCAATACTTCCAAACGTCATAAGTAATTCAAAATCATTCAGAATAATATGAGACCTTAACATTTTATTTTTTGTGTCAGATATTGTCTATGAAAAATAACATCCTTCAAAAAATAAATCCCCTATGCCAATCCGATCATGCCCGTCTACTCCAACTAGCTTCCTCGAGTAATTTGTCACCTTACATTCTTAAAATGAACCAAAATTTGGCACAGGGGTGCATCATCACATGGAAAATGATGTTACCATTCTGTCTTCCCATTTTTTTTTGAATTTTTCAAAATTGTCATGCCCTAACGGAAAAAATGTACTCCTTCTAAGAAGCATGTATCAGAATGGCATTACCAAAACCTAGGGGTGGGGTGGGGGGAGGGGGGCACATGGTGGTGTGATGATACATCACATTTGGACCACACAACACCATTTGGACCAACCAAAAAAAAACACCCTACACAAACCCTGGTCAAAACTAGTTTGACCAATATTACAAAAGTTGTACGGAGTACATAATTCAGAAACCGTCAGAAATATACGAAGCATTCACGAGTCCCCAAAGTCAGTGACTTTGAGTCACTTACAACTGTGGTCCACATATCAGTCACCCAAAGTCATGGCAAAGTCAGCTTGGCAAAGTCACCGACAGACAAAGCAAGCAGTGAACAGACAACTCCGTAGCACTGAAAAGACATCTCACAGAAAAGGCTAGTACTACCTTTTCTTCCCGGATAAGCAAAAATAGCTGATCGGTACTGACGAAATGCACCAGGTCCGCAATGTACTCCAGCTATAAGTGAAGCATGCCTACCACTGAAGAGGAAATTCAAGATTCCACCAGATCCCCATATCACTCTTTTGCATAAAACACGGACATATCTTTTGCACAATTCACCACTTGTTGGTCTAATCTATCGCAGCTTCCATCAGTTGGTCATCCAATTAACGATTTAACGGATTAGAAAAATAAGCGGTGGAATTAGAAGTACTAGTAGCGAAATGTGCAAAATATACCGCCCTTCCCGAGGGGGTTTGTCCAGAAGAGGGCCGGATGACAATGTCCCGGGTGCATCCAGAAACGAGAGGGGTAGTTTCTAATACATGTAAGAAATTATTTTACAAAAAGGTACATATTAAGTAGTACAACTATTAGTACAGTACTACTATTTCGAGGGAAAATGCCATGTCGTGCGACCTCTAATCAATGAGTAGAAGTTGTAGGTGCGCCTAACATGCATTGCTGAAAGCTGGTTCCGCTGGAATTTGAGCTCAGCCGGGGCGGATTCTGCGAAGTTCGCCCGACGTCACTCATGTATCCCACCAAACTGCTCACTTCTTTCAATGTCTCTTCTCTTTCACTGCAGCTCTCCAACATCAGGTGCATCAACTTATCTTGTGCCTTCTGCCTCTCGAGAAGGGCAAGGATGGCGATGTCAGCATATTCAAGGTTCAACTTTTGGAGCTGTACTTTATCCTGAAGAAGGATTTTGTACTCTATATCAGACTTGTCTCTGTCGAGGCACACAGTCTTGAGTATGCTGCTGGCTTTCTCCGCTGATGCAATGTTCCTCTCTTTCTGCTTAATCAGCTCGTTCTTCAACATATCGCGCTCATTGCGAAGGCTGCAAATGAGCTCCACAAGAGTTTTCGAATTCTTCTTCTTGGCAGCCAAATCGTCTCGGAGGCGATCACACTCTAAGCTGAGCTCCTCGTTTTTTTCCATCAAGATGGCGACAGTGGTGTCGATAGTCGGCGCCGCTTCCTTCAGGGCGAAATCATCGGTAGCAAGTAAGCGCAAAGGAAGAAGAAGAAGAAGAAGAAGAAGAAGAAGAAGAAGAAGAAGAAGATAACTACACAGTGCTTGGTGCTACCTCATTTCGCCGGGGTAGGGCCGGGTTGAAATCATCGGACGACGATGATTCCTTGGTCGTGGAAGTTGGTGCAGTAGGGGCGTCGTTGGAACTTCCAACCCTTTAAGATGTATAACCATAGAGACTCTTAAAGAGCTTGAGCCCGGGCAAGAAGAAACGAAAGTACATGGCGAAGGAAACTAACCCGGTGAGCACAGCACGGACGCGTTTCGGCGGCGGCGGCGCGACGGCGAGCCCACTTGGTTTCTGGAACCGTCTCTCGAAATTTCGAGCCGGCGTTTTTTATCCGCGTACTTGACCGCCGGCGACCTGAAGTTTGAACACATTAATTGCTGGAGGAGAGAGCGACGAAAGAAACGAAAGTACATGGCGAAGGAAACTAACCCGGTGAGCACAGCACGGACGCGTTTCGGCGGCGGCGGCGGCGACGGCGAGCCCACTTGGTTTCTGGAAGCGTCTCTCGAAATTTCGAGCCGGCGTTTTTTCTCCGCGTACTTGACCGCCGACGACCTGAATTTTGAAGACATTGCTGGAGGAGAGAGCGACGAACAAATGTTTGTTAGGTGGAGAGAGGAAGAAAGTGAATGGAACGAGAGAGTTTAGCGTTTTGCCCTTATAGTCATAGTCGCTAACCGTGACGCGGGAAGGTTGGTCGTCGGCGTTTAATGGTCTCCCGCGTGGAAACCGAGGCGGCCACGAGGCAGCGGCTGGCCACGCGGCGTCCAGTCGCCTACGCCGCCGTAAATGAGGGTAGTTGCCTACCACCACCAGGTGACATGCACCTTTTGCATGTCACCGTGTGACATGCGGCCTAAATTCAAATTTAAAACATTGCGAAAAAAATCATGCATCCGGTGACATGCCCATGGCATGCCACCGATGAAGAGTTCCGTGCCATGCACTCTGGCACTCTGCGCCGTCTTGGATCAGAAAATGAGCGAAGAACGAGGACGAGGCACTAGTTCAAATTTAGGATGAAGTTTAAGTTTTATTTTGGTTTAAATTAGATTAGAGGGAGTAGTACTCTTACTTTATTACTCGTACTTGTGTTAATGTAGTAGTATTATTATGGTGGTGTACTTGCGTTCGTGTACTTGTTTCAGCTGTTTTGGTGAAGGAGACATGCATCACCTTTTTTGGTGATATATCTAGTCGTCATGTAGCCCTCTACCATGTACTATTTTTGCTATGAATATATGTGGTATTGATTGTCAAAAAAAAACCCCAAGATCCTGAAAAACTGTTGGTCTATCCCGAGAAACGAGGAGGTTTAAGGAAACGAGGAGTCCAGCGCGTGCGGAAGGAGCTTTAATCGTGCGAGCATGCAGGGGCAAAATGAGGAAACTAGCGATTACTTTCTCTCCTGCCAGTCTTATACCTTAATAAATGGGCAAACTGAGCACGTTGTAGCTAATCCTTTTATTAATTAAACAGCTATATTAGTCAATAAGATTGCCTTATGTTTTTCCTCAGTTTTCGCCAAGCCCTTATTTGTAACCCGCAGAAGGAGCTCAGACGGGAGGATTCCAGTTTAGTTGACCGTTCCGTGCTGACGTGTGGGGCTAGTAGAAAGGGACCGCGTGGGACAGGACGAGACCGCGTTTGGTTGTACGTGAGCAGGAGCTGGGTTCTGTCTCTCTCGGCGCGAATTGGCATTTTTAAGAGCACCTTTTCCCCCTCTGTCTCTTTGTCTTTATTAACCAAATTAGTATCAAATCTAGAGAAGCTTGCATTTCTGTCTTTCTTCAATTATTTGTGCCTTTTGGCCCTCGTTGTTTGCCCAATATGGCAGCAAATCTAGTACTCCCTCTGGTCCATATGTATGTAGTTAAATCTAGAAGCAAATCTCCAGGGTAATGTACTCCGTACGACAAATTCACAGTAATAGTAAATCGAGAAAACAAAGTAGGGCCAACAAAATATACTCCAGTAGAATAGGGATAGATAATAGGGATCCCTCCCTAGATAATAAGCTGCATACACAGCAGCCAACAGGTTCGAGGTTCTTCACAACACCATCATACTAACAACATAACAACAAGGGATCCCTAGCTAACAACAAAATAGAAGCTGCTTTGCAGCAGCAGCAGCACACGTCCGGGACTCCGCCTACCCCATCTGCCTCCACTTGTTGCTCCCCTTGGGAGCCTTGGGCTTGAGCGGAGGCATGCGCCCGGCGGAGATCTCCACCCGCTGGATGCTGCGGAGGTGCATGCCGAGCGCCATGTGCTTGGCGCGGAAGGAGTGGGGGTTCACCGACGCGCCGACCTTGGGGTTGGTGTTGCCGATGTTCTCGGCATGCGTGAGGAGGCAGTTGAAGTCAGTGCGGCCGAGCCTCCTAGTGCAGAAGGGGCACCTGTAGACACCCTTGGCGAAGTAGGAGACGTACTGGCCGACCTGCAGCCTCCGCAGCACCTGGCGAGTCTTGACGTCATGGTGCTCGTCGTCGCTGCCGACGTCGCTGCCAGACAGCTGATCCATATCAAACGGGAACTATTAGTGAATGAGATGCAACGATGACTAACGTGCATGATAACAAAGTAAGGAAAAACAGAGCCAGCCTCAGTTAGAGTGGACACGATTATATGTCTACAGGGATGGTGTTAGCGAACCATAGCTCATGCACAACAGATTTGTACACAGCAATGGTTCGCTGAACCCACTCTGTAAAAATTTGTGCCCAACGATTCATCATAGGCAAAGAAACAGATTCCAGATCTGATTTTGAACAGATTCCAGAATATTTGCAAAATTAAACGGTTGATATCTTTTGATTCCTGCATAAAATAACTGACTGAGATCCCATAAATTAACTGATTGAGATCCCATTATTACTTGCATAAATTAACCGAACGGCCGAACTCCAAATCTTAAACGAAATCAAGAAGGGATCAAAGCAAAATGGAATAAAATCGGCGCAAATATTAACCCAATACTCAACCATCTACAGATCGGCACTAATAGTTACTAGGGAACCAGCAAAAATAGGGTTCAAAAAGGAATGGGGGAACAAAAAAGGGAGCAAACCATAGTTACCTCGTTCCATGGGTCGTCCATGAAGGTGTCGTAGGGGTTCGGAGGCGAGATGTACGGCACCGGCTCATAGGGGTCCCATCCCGGCGGGATACGACCGCCACCGGCGGCGGCGACGGCCTTTGAGGGGACGACGTCGAAGAGGGAGGCGTCGCGCTTGGAGCCGACGGCGTCATGGACGATGGGATTCGCATTCTCCATGTCCATCTCGCCTGCAGAGAGGGAGAGGGTTTTTGCTTTGGAGAAGATGATGGGACGTGAGAGGCGGCGTTGCATGAGCGAGTGAGAGTGACAGAGATAGTGCGAGGAGGCGTCTATAAAGGCGAGGGGTGGTTAATGCGACCCGCGTCCTACGCGTCCACCATTTAACGTCTGCACGTCTTGGGCTTCTGCAACGCGACACGCGTCCACGATTGCACGTCTTCGACTTCTGCACCGCGACTCGCGTCAGTACCCGTCAACAATTGCACGTCTTCCACTTCTGCACCGCAACACGCGTACTCGAGTCTAACCCTGGAAATTTAGATATACTCTCGAGTCTTATACTGTAGCATTTTTTGTGTGCTCGGTTTTCCCCTTGAGTACTAATACTGGCTAGTGCAATATACTCAGTTTTACCTCAAGTGCCTGGTCAACAGAGAGTCAACAAATGGGATTAACTAGTTAAATGAGTCAACAAATGGGATTATCAGTTCGTTTTCACGTGTTAAACTTGTCTAAATATTGGTCAAACCAAGGATTTGACCAAGATTCAAATGGGCAGAAAATTAAAAAAAAATCAGAAAAATGAAAAACCAAAGCACATAGTCTTCTTATGTCATATAGTAAGCATTAAAGGTGATAAACAAGGTCTAGACATATTCAAACCATACAAATCATGTATCTACTCCCTAACCCTAAACTCTGTCTTATGAAGTCAAGCATGAAGAGAAGTGGTTTTGGGTTTCAAACATGGAAATTTCAAAAACCTCCCAAAAACTTCATTTTAGAGTGACTAAGAAGGATACATGCTTCCCTTTTCATTTTCATGTTTTAAACTTGTTTAAATCTTGGTCAAACCTAGGATTTGACCAAGATTCAAATGGGCATTAAAATTTAAAAATCAGAAAAATGAAAAACCAAAGCACATAGTGTTCTTATGTCATATAGTAAGCATTAAAGTTGATAAACAAGGTCTAGACATATTCAAACCATACAAATTATGTATCTACCCCCTAACCCCTAAACTCTGTCTTATGCATGAAGAGAACTGGTTTTGGGTTTCAAACATGGAAATTTCAAAAACCTCCCAAAAACTTCATTTTAGAGTGACTAAGAAGGATACATGCTTCCCTTTTCATTTTCATGTTTTAAACTTGTTTAAATCTTGGTCAAACCTAGGATTTGACCAAGATTCGATGGGCATCAAAATTTAAAAAAATCAGAAAAATGAAAAACCAAAGCACATAGTTTTCTTATGCCATATAGTAAGCATTCAAGTTGATAAACAAGGTCTATACATATTTAAACCAGACAAATCATGTATCTATAACCCTAAACCTTAAACTCTGTCTTATGAAGTCTAGCATGAAGAGAAGTCGTTTTGGGTTTCAAACATGGAAATTTCAAGAACATCCCAAAAGCTTCATTTTAGTGTGACTAAGAAGGATCAAGGCTTACCTTTTCATTTTCATGTTTTAAACTTGTTTAAATCCTGGTCAAATATAGGTTTGACCAAGATTCAAATGGGCATAAAATAAAAATATAGAAAAATGAAAAACCAAAGCACATAGTCTTCTTATGTCATATAGTAAGCATTAAAGTTGATAAACAAGGTCTAGTCTTATTCAAACTAGACAAGTCATGTATCTACCCGCTAACCCCTAAACTCTGTCTTATGAAGTCTAGCATGAAGAGAAGTCGTTTTGGGTTCAAACATGGAAATTTCAAGAACATCCCAAAAGCTTCATTTTAGTGTGACTAAGAAGGATCAAGGCTTACCTTTTCATTTTCATGTTTTAAACTTGTTTAAATCCTGGTTAAATCTAGGATTTGACCAAGATTCAAATGGGCATAAAATAAAAAAAAATAGAAAAATGAAAAACCAAAGCACATAGTCTTCTTATGTCATATAGTAAGCATTAAAGTTGATAAACAAGGTCTAGACTTATTCAAACTAGACAAATCATGTATCTATCCGCAAACCCCTAAACTCTATCTTATGAAGTCAAGCATGAAGAGAAGTGCATGGTTTTGGGTTTCAAACATGGAAATTTCAAAAAACTCCCAAAAAATTCATTTTAGAGTGACTAAGAAGGATACATGCTTCCCTTTTCATTTTCATGTTATATACTTGTTTAAATCTTGGTCAAACCTAGGATTTTACCAAGATTCAAATGTGCATCAAAATTCCAAAAAAATAAAAAAATGAAAAAACAAAGCACATAGTTTTCTTATGTCATATAGTAAGCATTAAAGTTGATAAACAAGGTCTAGACATATTCAAACAAGAAAAATCATGTGTCTACCCCCTAACCCTAAACTCTGTCTTATGTAGTCAAGCATGAAGAGAAGTGCTTTTGGGTTTCAAACATGGAAATTTCAAAAACCACCCAAAAGCTTTATTTTAGAGTGACTAAGAAGGATCCATGCTTATCTTTTCATTTTCATATTTTAAACTTGTTTAAATCATTGTCAAACCTAGGATTTGACCAAGATTCAAATGGGCATAAAATTAAAAAATCAGAAAATTGAAAAACTAAAGCACATAGTCTTCTTATGTCATATATATAGTAAGCATTTAAAAGATGATAAATAAGGTCAAGACAATTCAAATAATACAAATCATGTATCTACCCCTAACCCTAAACTCTATCTTATGAAGTCAAGCATGAAGAGAAGTGGTTTTTGGTTTCAAACACAAAAATTTCAAAAACCTCCCAAAAGCTTCATTTTAATTAGACTAACTTATTAATTATGAAGGATCCAGGATTGATTACCTTTTCATTGTCATGTTTTAAACTTGTTTAAATCTTGGTCAAACCTGGGATTTGACCAAGATTCGAATGGGCATAAAAATTAAGAAAAAAATCGTAAGAATGAAAAACCAAAGCACATAGCCTTCTTATGTCATATAGTAAGCATTCAAATTGATAAACAAGGTCTAGACATGTTCAAACCAGAAAAATCATGTATCTACCCCTAACCCTAAACTATGTCTTATGAAGTCAAGCATGCATGAAGAGAAGTGGTTTTGGGTTTCAAACATGAAAATTTCAAAAACCTCCCAAAAGCTTCATTTTAGAGCGACTAATAAGGATCGATGCTTACCTTTTCATTTTCATGTTTTTACTTATTTGAATCTTGGTCAAATCCTAGGTTTGACCAAGATTTAAACAAGTTTAAAACATGAAAATGAAATGGGAAGTGTGTATCCTTCTTAGTCAGTCTAAAATGAAGCTTTTGGGATGTTCTTGAAATTTCCATGTTTGAAACCCAAAACCACTTAAGACAGAGTTTTTGGTTAGGTGTAGATACATGATTTTTCTTGTTTGAATATGTCTAGACCTTGTTTATCAACTTGAATGTTTATGACATAAGAAGGCTATATATGTGCTTTGGTTTTCCATTTTTTTCATTTTTTCGAATTTTTTATGCCCATTTAAATATTGGTCAAATCCTAGGTTTGACCAAGGTTTAATCAAGTTTAAAACATGACAATGAAAAGGTAAGCATGAATCCTTTCTCAGTCACTCTAAAATGAAGGTACTTGAAATTTTTATGTTTGAAACACAAAACCCCAGTTCTCTTCATATGTTTGACTTCATAAGACAGAGTTTAGGGTTAGGGGTAGATATGATACATGATATTTCTGGTTTGAATATGTCTAGACCTTGTTTATCAACTTGAATGCTTACTATATGACATAAGAAGGCTATATATGTGCTTTGGTTTTTCATTTTTTTATTTTTTTTGAATTTTTACGCCCGTTTGAATCTTGGTCAAATCCTAGGTTTGACCAAGGTTAAAACAAGTTTAAAAAATGGCAATGAAAAGGTAAGCATGGATCCTTCTTAGTCACTCTAAAATGAAGCTTTTGGGAGGTTTGTGAAATTTCCATGTTTGAAACCCAAAATCACTTCTCCTCATACTTAACTTCATAAGACAGAGTTTAGGGTTAGGGGGTAGATACATGTTTTGTGTGGTTTGAATATGTCTAGACCTTGTTTATCAACTTGAATGCTTACTATATGACATAAGAATACTATGTGCTTTGGTTTTTCATTTTTCTGATTTTTTTAATTGTTAAACCCATTTGAATCTTGGTCAAATCCTAGGTTTGAGCAAGATTTAAACAAGTTTAAAACATGAAAATGGAAAGCTAAGCATGAATCATTCTTAGTCACTCTAAAAATCTTTCGGTCTGCAGAAGAGTCGAATCTGCAATCAGTAGTTACAAAAGCGACCCACCTTAGGGATGGATAATAAGACTTGGGCAATATAAACGTTGATACTTACTTTGTGATACTAAAATATATGTATCTAGACATATTTCAGTTGTAGATACATCCATTTTAACATCAAGTAATATGGATCGGAGGACTAGCTAAAGAACAATGAGAGGCAGTGTTTCTCTCCCCCAGCCTACTTGGCGGAGTGGCCCTCCATCAGGACAGGTGGTGATTCCGCTTCTCTCGTTGGAATTCCTTATCCCCCAGCCTACTCGGCGACGTGCGCTCCTCAGTGACCTGCGCGAGGGCGCCTCGGCGACCTACGCAAAGGTGGCTGGACTCGGAGCGCATCGACTTCCTTCTGCGGTGCCTGGATTGGATCGACCATCCCGCGCGTGTCCTCCACCATATTGTTTTTCTTCAAGATGCTGTCATCCATCATCTTCTTCACCGCATCATGTTGGGTGTTGAGGCTCCCGTTGAGAGCTTGAACGCACCTGTTTGATAGCTCGACGTTTTCTTCGCGAAGAAAGCCGCACTCGATCTTAAGCATCAAATTCTCGCCCTTGAGCTTCTTGATGACAGAGTTCGTTTCCTCACTTGATGGAACGCTCACATCATGCAGCTTGCCCCGGCCGGTGACCTCGTCCTTCAAAGTATCGACATCATCGCGAAAGTTGGAGGCGAGTTCCACGAGAGTTTTAAGCTCATCTCTGAAACACGCCGATGCTTCCTGCATGGCAATATCATCAGTACCGAAACAAAGTGACGAGAGGAAGACGAAAATGTCCAATCAGTGGTAACCTCTAAGCGCAGGAGACAGGGGTTGAAGTCGTCATGAGAAGATGTCAGGGTGCGTCGTGGGGCACTGAGATATGTATAAAAAGGATTAATACGGAATAAAGAGTTGGGACCTCCGGGCCAGGAAGAATCAAGAAACATGGCGATGGAAACCAACCAGGAATCTTCGACCGCACGACTGACGCCGTTCCGAGACGAGCGCGAAGCAGGGCCTTCGTTTTCTGGCGGGCCCTTTCTCGCGGCCAGCATCTGGATAGACCGCCGGCGGGAACTCTCCGCGTCCTTGGTCAACACTAGATGGTGCTTCTTCAAGCGAGATGGTGGCCTTGACTTCGGAGGCATCGCTGGAAGTGGAAGGAGACTGGAAGTGAAGCAAGAAGGGGATGGAAGAAGTACTCCCCCCTATTAAAACCAGACAACCGTCTCCTGCCCTCGCTTCGAGCAACCTGGTCCGCCCATCCTAAATCAACGGCCGAGAGGGGGCTCCCTTGCGAACTGAGATCCAGTGACTTTACCCAACAGAAGTTACCATGAACTTTACCTATACGAGCCATCAGGTTAAGATCCAACGAACATGGTCGATCTAAAATTTGAAATTAAAATTTATGTAGCTCAGAAAAAACAGAAAAACTTTACATTAAGACGTATTCTCGGAAAGTTCCAGTCCATTTAAAATATTAGTTTAGTTTAAGTTCGAAATTTGGATCAACCGCGAGCGTTGGATCTTGATCGAATGGCTCACGTGTGTAAAGTCGCATGGTGACTTCTCTTAGTGAAGTCACTGGATCTCAGTCCGCGAAGGGTCAGGACGCGGGAGCAGAAGCAAATGAATCGAGAGCGGTCCGGAGTATCCTGTCCGTCCACCGTAAATCAACGGGACAGAGCGGCTACCTTCTCTTCGAAGGCTCTGGCGCGCAACCCGAGGAATGGACATCTGTCGGCTAGTATAGAATTTTATAGCACGCCATTAATCGAGCTAGCAGTACTGTACTACTGACTACAACTCTGATGGACGTCCAAAGCTCTGAATAGTCAGGGGAAACAATGAATGCGAGCCAGGGTAGTACTACTGTAGTAGTGAAGCAATGGGGATTATCTGGAGCAAGTACGGAGTACCGAGTACAGTACTACAAAAGTGCTGTTCGTTGTTTTCGCAGTTCATTTTAGCGTAACGTCCAGGTTGTTGTCGAACCAGCTGTTAGATTTTGGGTAATTATTGTTAAGTTGCTGCTTCTTAATTAAAATTTATCAAAGTCATGTAGACTAGATCGATTTGTGAGAACATCCCAAAAGCTTCATTCATTTTAGAATGACTAAGAAGGATCCATTCTTACCTTTTCTTTTCATGTTTTAAACTTGTTTAAACCTTGGTCAAACCTAGGATTTGACCAAGATTTAAATGGGCATAAAAATTCAGAAAAAATCAAAAAATGAAAAACCAAAGCACATATATAGCCTTCTTATGTCATATAGTAAGCACTCGAGTTGATAAAAACTCTGTCTTATGAAGTCAAACATATGAAGAGAACTGGTTTTGGGTTTCAAACATGGAAATTTCACAAACCTCCCAAAAGCTTCATTCTACAGTGACTAAGAAGGATCCAGGCTTACCTTTTTCATTTTCAATTTCTTAACTTGTTTAAATCTTGGTCAAACCTAGGATTTGACCAAGATTCAAATGGGTATAACAATTCAAAAAAAACGGAAAAAAACCAAAGAACATAGTCTTCTGATGTCATATAGTAAGCATTCAAGTTGATAAACAAGGTCTAGACATATTCAAACCAAACAAATCATGTATCTACCCCCTAACCCTAAACTCTGCCTTATGAAGTCAAGCATGAAGAGAAGTGATTTTGGGTTTCAAACATGGAAATTTCAAAAACCTCCCAAAAGCTTCATTTTAGAGTGACTAAGAAGGATCCATGCTTACCTTTTCATTGCCATGTTTTAAACTTGTTTTAACCTTGGTCAAACCTAGGAATTGACCAAGATTCAAATGGGAGTAAAAATTCAGAAAAATTCAAAAAAAATGGAAAACCAAAACACATATATAGCCTTCTTATGTCATATAGTAAGCATTCAAGTTGATAAACAAGGTCTAGACATATTCAAAGCAGAAATATCATGTATCATATCTACCCCTAACCCTAAACTCTGTCTTATGAAGTCAAACATATGAAGAGAACTGGGGTTTTGGGTTTCAAACATAAAATTTTCAAGTACCTTCATTTTAGAGTGAGTAAGGAAGGATTCATGCTTACCGTTTCATTTTCATGTTTTAAACTTGTTTAAACCTAGGATTTGACCAAGATTTAAATAGGCATAAAAAATTCGAAAGAAATCAAAAAATGAAAAACCAAAGCACATATATAGCCTTCTTATATCATATAGTAAAAAATTCAAGTTGATAAACAAGGTCTAGACATATTCAAACAAGAAAAATCATGTATCTACACCTAACCATAAACTCTGTCTTAAGTGGTTTTGGGTTTCAAACATGGAAATTTCACAAACCTCCCAAAAGCTTCATTTTACAGTGACTGAGGAGGATCCATGCTTACCTTTTGGCTTAAACGTTTGAAACCAAAAACCACTTCTCTTCATGCATGCTTGACTTCATAACACAGAGTTTAGCTAGGGTTAGGGGGTAGATACATGATTTTCCTGGTTTGAATATGTCTAGACCTTGTTTATCAACTTAATTGATTGCTTACTATATGACATAAGAAGACTACGTGCCTTGGTTTTCATTTTTTGTTTTTTTTTTGAATTTTATGCTCATATATTTGAATCTTGGTCAAATCTAGGTTTGACCAAGATTTAAACAAGTTTAAAACATGAAAATGAAAAGGGAAGCATGTATCCTTCTTAGTCACTCTAAAATGAAGCTTTTGGGATGTTCTTGAAATTTCCATGTTTGAAACCCAAAACGACTTCTCTTCATGCTAGACTTCATAAGATCAACATGGGGTAGATACATGATTTGTCTGGTTTGGATATACCTAGACCTCGTTTAACTTGAATGCATACGATATGACATAAGAAGACTACGTGCTTTTGTTTTTCATTATTCTGTTTTTTTTGAATTTTGTGCCCACCCATTTGTATCTTGGTCAAATCCTAGGCTTGATAATGATTTAAACAAGATTAAAATATGAAAATGCAAAGGTAAGCATGGATCCTTCTTAGTCACTCTAAAATGAAGCTTTTGGGAGCAAAACCACTTCTCTTCATATGCTTGACTTCATAAGACGGAGTTTAGGGGTTAGGGGGTATAGATACATGATTTGTCTAGTTTGAATATGTCTAGACCTTGTTTATCAACTTAATTGGCTTACTATATGACATAAGAAAACTATTTGCTTTGGTTTTTCTTTTTCCTGATTTTTTTCAATTTTGATGCCCATTTGAATCTTGTCAAATCCTAGGTTTGACCGAGATAATTTAAACAAGCTTAAAACATGAATATGAAAAGGGAAGCATGTATCCTTCTTTGTCACTCTAAAATGAAGTTTTTGGGAGGTTTTTCAAATTTCCACGTTTGAAACCCAAAACCACTTCTCTTCATATGCTTGACTTCATAAGACAGAGGGCAGGGGTTAGGGGGTATAGATACATGATTTGTCTAGTTTGAATATGTCTAGACCTTGTTTATCAACTTTAATGCTTACTATATGACATAAGAAAACTATTTGCTTTGGTTTTCTTTTTTCTGACTTTTTTTCAATTTTGATGCCCATTTGAATCTTGTCAAATCCTAGGTTTGACCAAGATAATTTAAACAAGCTTAAAACATGAATATGAAAAGAGGAGCATGTATCCTTCTTAGTCACTCTAAAATGTAGTTTTTGGGAGGTTTTTGAAATTTCCATGTTTGAAACCCAAAACCACTTCTCTTCACATGCTTGACTTCATAAGACAAAGTTTAGGGGTTAGGGGTATAGATACATGATTTGTCTGGTTTAATATGTCTAGACCTTGTTTATCAACTTTAATGCTTACTATATGACATAAGAAGACTATGTGATTTGGTTTTTCATTTTTCTGTTTATTATTTTTCTGCCCATTTGAATCTTGGTCAAATCCTAGGTTTGACCAAGATTTAGACAAGTTTAACACGTAAATGAGTTAACTTGGATTTCCTACCCTTGAATCCATAGGAAACTTTGTTCTAATGCACTATTATAATCAACCGAGTTTTTACACCAACAGGTCTGTCACTTACGTGTGGTGCCCACGCTTGAGGTCCCACACTTCAGTGAGCACAAGTCACGTGCAATAGGTACGCAAACTCCCAGCCATCTTCTTTGTCAAGAGAAGACGCATCAGGATGCGTATTGGAAGTCTGTGGGTCCTTCTGGATCCTTCCGTTGTCCCTCTCACAAAAAAACAAATCTCTCTCATTCTCGGCCTCGCTCGACTCGCTCGCTCGCTCGCACCTCCTGCTCACTGACAAACCCTGCACAAAATTCAACATCATCACCCGAAAAAGGAGACACCATAATTCTCTCCCTTCTTCTCTCCTTCCGAGTGATCCCTCTTCCTCCGAGTTTCACTCGACGGGCAAACACCCATGTGCTGCATAGTAATAATAAAAAGGTAGTACTCGTAGAAAAATCGATATACGAATCTGTAATTAAATAGGTTAAACTAGGGTTTTGCCCAGTTCTACAGATCAAGGGTTCAAAAAAATCCAACTACGGGGTTCGAACAACACGATTCTAATCCAAGAATTTTTTCGACCTAGGTCACCCAAATGGCCTCAAACTATAGGGTTAGCATCTAGTGCAGTATGTGTGAAAATGTATGCACTATGTGTGCTATAACTTGTATGTCTTTCATATTTGAACCAAATTTGAATAAGTTTGAAATATTTGAAAAGGGGCTTTTGGCTTAAACGTTTGAAACCAAAAACCACTTCTCTTCATGCATGCTTGACTTCATAAGACAGAGTTTAGCTAGGGTTAGGGGGTAGATGCATGATTTTCCTGGTTTGAATATGTCTAGACCTTGTTTATCAACTTAATTGAATGCTTACTATATGACATAAGAATACTATGTGCCTTGTTTTTTATTTTTTGATTTTTTTAAAATTTTATGCCCATTTGAATCTTGGTCAAATCCTAGGTTTGAACATGGTTTAAACAAGTTTAAATCATGAATATGAAAAATTAAGCATCTATATATCCTTCTTCGTCACTCCAAAATGTAGCTCTTCGGAGGTTTTTTCGAAATTTCCATGTTTGAAACCAAAACCACTTCTCTTCATGCATGCTTGACTTCATAAGACAGAGTTTAGGGTTAGGGGTAGATATATACATGATTTTCTGGTTTGAATATGTCTAGGCCTTGTTTATCAACTTGAATGCTTACTATATATATATGACATAAGAATGTTATGTCCTTTGTTTTTTCATTCTTTTGGTTTTTTATGAATTTCCATGCCCATTTGAATCTTTTGGTCAAATCCTAGAGGTTTGACCAAGATTGAAACAAGTTTAAAACATGAAAATGAAAAGGGAAGCTTGTATATCCTTCTTAATTAGTCACTCTAAAATGAAGTTTTTTGGAGGTTTTTGAAATTTCCATGTCTGAAACCCAAAACCACTTCTCTTCATGCTAGACTTCATAAGACAATTTAATTAGGGGTTAGGGGTAGATACATGATTTGTCTGGTTTGAATATGTCCAAACCTTGCTTGTTTATCAACTTGAATGCTTACGATATGACATAAGAATGCTTACCATATGTTTGAATTTTAAAAGCATATAGTCTTCTTATGTCATATAGTAAGCATTCAAAAGTTTTTCTTTGAGAGAGTAGCATGCATTCAAAAGTTGATAAATAAGATTTGTACATATTCAAACCAGACAAATCATGTATCTACACCCCCTAACCCTAAACTCTGTCTTATGAAGTCAAGCATGAAGAGAAGTGCTTTTGGGTTTCAAACATGGAAATTTCACAAACCTCCCAAAAGCTTCATTTTACAGTGACTAAGGGCTCCTTTGATTCATAGGATTTGCATAGGAATTGTGTAGGATTTGGTTCCTATGGGAAAATTTCCTATACATGTTGTTTGATTCATAGAAACATATCCTATAGGAAAAATTCCTATAGGAATCTTGTAGCGTAATTCCTATAGGAAAAAACATTGGCTCATACCTCATGAAAAAATTCCTTTGCTACAATCAAACACACTTCATCTTTCTATAGGATTCAAGTAGACATGTGTCATTCCAATCCTATGCCTTTCCTATTCCTATACTTTTCCTATCCTTTAAATCAAAGGAGCCCTAAGAAGGATCCAGGCTTACCTTTTCATTTTCATTTTTAAACTGCTTGTTTAAATCTTGATCAAACCTAGGATTTGACCAAGATTCAAATGGGCATAAAAAATCAGGAAAAAATGAAAAATGAAAAAACAAAACACATATATAGCCTTCTTATATATGTCATATATATAGTAAGCATTCAATTAAGTTGATAATTTTAAACAAGGTCTATACATATTCAAACCAGAAAAAAGCATGTATCTACCCATGCATATATATATAACCCTATACTTTTGTCTTATGAAGACGTCAAGGATGAAGAGAAGTGGATTTGGGTTTCAAACATGGAAATTTCAAAAACCTCCCAAAACATGTATATATCTACCCCTAAACCCTAATCTTTGTCTTATGAAGCCAAGCATATGAAGAGAAGTGATTTTGGGTTTCAAACATGGAAACTTCAAAAACCTCCCAAAAGCTTCATTTTAGAGAGACTAAGAATGATCCATATGCTTACCTTTTCATTGCCATGTTTTAAACTTGTTTTAACCTTGGTCAAACCTAGGATTTGACCAAGATTCAAATGGGAGTAAAAATTCAGAAAAATTCAAAAAAAATGAAAAACCAAAGCACATATATATATAGCCTTCTTATGTCATATAGTAAGCATTCAAGTTGATAAACAAGGTCTAGACATATTCAAAGCAGAAATATCATGTATCATATCTACCCCTAACCCTAAACTCTGTCTTATGAAGTCAAACATATGAAGAGAACTGGGGTTTTGGGTTTCAAACATAAAATTTTCAAGTACCTTCATTTTAGAGTGAGTAAGGAAGGATTCATGCTTACCGTTTCATTTTCATGTTTTAAACTTGTTTAAACCTAGGATTTGACCAAGATTTAAATAGGCATAAAAATTCAAAAGAAATCAAAAAATGAAAAACCAAAGCACATATATATAGCCTTCTTATATCATATAGTAAAAAATTCAAGTTGATAAACAAGGTCTAGACATATTCAAACAAGAAAAATCATGTATCTACACACCTAACCATAAACTCTGTCTTAAGTGGTTTTGGGTTTCAAACATGGAAATTTCACAAACCTCCCAAAAGCTTCATTTTACAGTGACTAAGGAGGATCCATGCTTACCTTTTGGCTTAAACGTTTGAAACCAAAAACCACTTCTCTTCATGCATGCTTGACTTCATAAGACAGAGTTTAGCTAGGGTACGTTAGGGGGTGTAGATACATGATTTCCTGGTTTGAATATGTCTAGAGACCTTGTTTATCAACTTAATTGATTGCTTACTATATGACATAAGAAGACTACGTGCCTTGGTTTTCATTTTTTTTGAATTTTATGCTCATATATTTGAATCTTGGTCAAATCCTAGGTTTGACCAAGATTTAAACAAGTTTAAACATGAAAATGAAAAGGGAAGCATGTATCCTTCTTAGTCACTCTAAAATGAAGCTTTTGGGATGTTCTTGAAATTTCCATGTTTGAAACCCAAAACGACTTCTCTTCATGCTAGACTTCATAAGATCAACATGGGGTAGATACATGATTTGTCTGGTTTGGATATACCTAGACCTCGTTTAACTTGAATGCATACGATATGACATAAGAAGACTACGTGCTTTTGTTTTTCATTATTCTGATTTTTTTGAATTTTGTGCCCACCCATTTGTATCTTGGTCAAATCCTAGGCTTGATAATGATTTAACAAGATTAAAATATGAAAATGCAAAGGTAAGCATGGATCCTTCTTAGTCACTCTAAAATGAAGCTTTTGGGAGCAAAACCACTTCTCTTCATATGCTTGACTTCATAAGACGGAGTTTAGGGGTTAGGGGGTATAGATACATGATTTGTCTAGTTTGAATATGTCTAGACCTTGTTTATCAACTTAATTGGCTTACTATATGACATAAGAAAACTATTTGCTTTGGTTTTTCTTTTTCCTGATTTTTTTCAATTTTGATGCCCATTTGAATCTTGTCAAATCCTAGGTTTGACCGAGATAATTTAAACAAGCTTAAAACATGAATATGAAAAGGGAAGCATGTATCCTTCTTTGTCACTCTAAAATGAAGTTTTTGGGAGGTTTTTCAAATTTCCATGTTTGAAACCCAAAACCACTTCTCTTCATATGCTTGACTTCATAAGATAGAGTTCAGGGGTTAGGGGGTATAGATACATGATTTGTCTAGTTTGAATATTTCTAGACCTTGTTTATCAACTTTAATGCTTACTATATGACATAAGAAAACTATTTGCTTTGGTTTTCTTTTTTCTGACTTTTTTTCAATTTTGATGCCCATTTGAATCTTGTCAAATCCTAGGTTTGACCAAGATAATTTAAACAAGCTTAAAACATGAATATGAAAAGGGGAGCATGTATCCTTCTTAGTCACTCTAAAATGTAGTTTTTGGGAGTTTTTTGAAATTTCCATGTTTGAAACCCAAAACCACTTCTCTTCACATGCTTGACTTCATAAGACAGAGTTTAGGGGTTAGGGGTATAGATACATGATTTGTCTGGTTTAATATGTCTAGACCTTGTTTATCAACTTTAATGCTTACTATATGACATAAGAAGACTATGTGATTTGGTTTTTCATTTTTCTGTTTTTATTTTTCTGCCCATTTGAATCTTGGTCAAATCCTAGGTTTGACCAAGATTTAGACAAGTTTAACACGTAAATGAGTTAACTTGGATTTCCTACCCTTGAATCCATAGGAAACTTTGTTCTAATGCACTATTATAATCAACCGAGTTTTTACACCAACAGGTCTGTCACTTACGTGTGGTGCCCACGCTTGAGGTCCCACACTTCAGTGAGCACAAGTCACGTGCAATAGGTACGCAAACTCCCAGCCATTTTCTTTGTCAAGAGAAGACGCATCAGGATGCGTATTGGAAGTCTGTCCTGGATCCTTCGGTCGTCCCTCTCACAAAAAAAACAAATCTCTCTCATTCTCGGCCTCGCTCGACTCGCTCGCTCGCACCTCCTGCTCACTGACAAACCCTGCACAAAAGTCAACATCATCACCCGAAAAAGGGGAGACACCATAATTCTCTCCCTTCTTCTCTCCTTCCGAGTGATCCCTCTTCCTCCGAGTTTCACTCGACGGGCAAACACACATGTGCTGCATAGTAATAATAAAAAGGTAGTACTCGTAGAAAAATCGATATACGAATCTGTAATTAAATAGGTTAAACTAGGGTTTTGCCCAGTTCTACAGATCAAGGGTTCAAAAAATCCAACTACGGGGTTCGAACAACACGATTCTAATCCAAGAATTTTTTCGACCTAGGTCACCCAAATGGCCTCAAACTATAGGGTTAGCATCTAGTGCAGTATGTGTGAAAATGTATGCACTATGTGTGCTATAACTTGTATGTCTTTCATATTTGAACCAAATTTGAATAAGTTTGAAATATTTGAAAAGGGGCTTTTGGCTTAAACGTTTGAAACCAAAAACCACTTCTCTTCATGCATGCTTGACTTCATAAGACAGAGTTTAGCTAGGGTTAGGGGATAGATGCATGATTTTCCTGGTTTGAATATGTCTAGACCTACTTTATCAACTTAATTGAATGCTTACTATATGACATAAGAATACTATGTGCATTGTTTTTTATTTTTTGATTTTTTTAAAATTGTATGCCCATTTGAATCTTGGTCAAATCCTAGGTTTGAACATGGTTTAAACAAGTTTAAATCATGAATATGAAAAATTAAGCATCTATATATCCTTCTTAGTCACTCCAAAATGTAGCTCTTGGGAGGTTTTTTCGAAATTTCCATGTTTGAAACCAAAACCACTTCTCTTCATGCATGCTTGACTTCATAAGACAGAGTTTAGCTAGGGCGTTAGGGGGTAGATACATGATTTTCCTGGTTTGAATATGTCTAGACCTGGTTTATCAACTTAATTAATTGATTGTTTACTATATGACATAAGAAGACTATGTGCCTTGGTTTTAAATTTTTCTGTTTTTTTTGAATTTTACGCCCATATATTTGAATCTTGGACAAATCCTAGGTTTGACCAAGATTTAAACAAGTTTAAACATAAAAATGAAAAGGGAAGCATGTATCCTTCTTAGTCACTCTAAAATGAAGCTTTTGGGATGTTCTTGAAATTTCCATTTTTGAAACCAAAAACGACTTCTCTCTTCATGCTAGACTTCATAAGATCGACAGGGGGCAGATACATGATTTGTCTGGTTTGGATATGTCCAAACCTTGCTTGTTTATCAACTTGAATGCTTACTATATGACATAAGAATGCTTACCATATGTTTGAATTTTAAAAGCATATAGTCTTCTTATGTCATATAGTAAGCATTCAAAAGTTTTTCTTTGAGAGAGTAGCATGCATTCAAAAGTTGATAAATAAGATTTGTACATATTCAAACCAGACAAATCATGTATCTACACCCCCTAACCCTAAACTCTGTCTTATGAAGTCAAGCATGAAGAGAAGTGCTTTTGGGTTTCAAACATGGAAATTTCACAAACCTCCCAAAAGCTTCATTTTACAGTGACTAAGAAGGATCCAGGCTTACCTTTTCATTTTCATTTTTTAAACTGCTTGTTTAAATCTTGATCAAACCTAGGATTTGACCAAGATTCAAATGGGCATAAAAAATCAGGAAAAAATGAAAAAATGAAAAAACAAAACACATATATAGCCTTCTTATGTCATATATATAGTAAGCATTCAATTAAGTTGATAATTTTAAACAAGGTCTATACATATTCAAACCAGAAAAAAGCATGTATCTACCCATGCATATATATATAACCCTATACTTTTGTCTTATGAAGACGTCAAGGATGAAGAGAAGTGGATTTGGGTTTCAAACATGGAAATTTCAAAAACCTCCCAAAACATGTATATATCTACCCCTAAACCCTAATCTTTGTCTTATGAAGCCAAGCATATGAAGAGAAGTGATTTTGGGTTTCAAACATGGAAACTTCAAAAACCTCCCAAAAGCTTCATTTTAGAGAGACTAAGAATGATCCATATGCTTACCTTTTCATTGCCATGTTTTAAACTTGTTTTAACCTTGGTCAAACCTAGGATTTGACCAAGATTCAAATGGGAGTAAAAATTCAGAAAAATTCAAAAAAAAATGAAAAACCAAAGCACATATATATATATATATAGCCTTGATCTTATGTCATATAGTAAGCATTCAAGTTGATAAACAAGGTCGATCTAGACATATTCAAAGCAGAAATATCATGTATCATATCTACCCCTAACCCTAGCTAAACTCTGTCTTATGAAGTCAAACATATGAAGAGAACTGGGGTTTTGGGTTTCAAACATAAAATTTTCAAGTACCTTCATTTTAGAGTGAGTAAGGAAGGATTCATGCTTACCGTTTCATTTTCATGTTTTAAACTTGTTTAAACCTAGGATTTGACCAAGATTTAAATAGGCATAAAAAATCGAAAGAAATCAAAAAATGAAAAACCAAAGCACATATATATAGCCTTCTTATATCATATAGTAAAAAATTCAAGTTGATAAACAAGGTCTAGACATATTCAAACAAGAAAAATCATGTATCTACACACCTAACCATAAACTCTGTCTTAAGTGGTTTTGGGTTTCAAACATGGAAATTTCACAAACCTCCCAAAAGCTTCATTTTACAGTGACTATAAGGAGGATCCATGCTTACCTTTTGGCTTAAACGTTTGAAACCAAAAACCACTTCTCTTCATGCATGCTTGACTTCATAAGACAGAGTTTAGCTAGGGTTAGGGGGTGTAGATACATGATTTCCTGGTTTGAATATGTCTAGACCTTGTTTATCAACTTAATTGATTGCTTACTATATGACATAAGACGACTACGTGCCTTGGTTTTCATTTTTGTTTTTTTTTTGAATTTTATGCTCATATATTTGAATCTTGGTCAAATCCTAGGTTTGACCAAGATTTAAACAAGTTTAAAACATGAAAATGAAAAGGGAAGCATGTATCCTTCTTAGTCACTCTAAAATAAAGCTTTTGGGATGTTCTTGAAATTTCCATGTTTGAAACCCAAAACGACTTCTCTTCATGCTAGACTTCATAAGATCAACATGGGGTAGATACATGATTTGTCTGGTTTGGATATACCTAGACCTCGTTTAACTTGAATGCATACGATATGACATAAGAAGACTACATGCTTTTGTTTTTCATTATTCTGATTTTTTTGAATTTTGTGCCCACCCATTTGTATCTTGGTCAAATCCTAGGCTTGATAATGATTTAACAAGATTAAAATATGAAAATGCAAAGGTAAGCATGGATCCTTCTTAGTCACTCTAAAATGAAGCTTTTGGGAGCAAAACCACTTCTCTTCATATGCTTGACTTCATAAGACGGAGTTTAGGGGTTAGGGGGTATAGATGCATGCATGATTTGTCTAGTTTGAATATGTCTAGACCTTGTTTATCAACTTAATTGGCTTACTATATGACATAAGAAAACTATTTGCTTTGGTTTTTCTTTTTCCTGATTTTTTTCAATTTTGATGCCCATTTGAATCTTGTCAAATCCTAGGTTTGACTAAGATAATTTAAACAAGCTTAAAACATGAATATGAAAAGGGAAGCATGTATCCTTCTTTGTCACTCTAAAATGAAGTTTTTGGGAGGTTTTTCAAATTTCCATGTTTGAAACCCAAAACCACTTCTCTTCATATGCTTGACTTCATAAGACAGAGTTCAGGGGTTAGGGGGTATAGATACATGATTTGTCTAGTTTGAATATGTCTAGACCTTGTTTATCAACTTAATTAATTGGCTTACTATATGACATAAGAAAACTATTTGCTTTGGTTTTTCTTTTTCCTGATTTTTTCGATGCCCATTTGAATCTTTGTCAAATCCTAGGTTTGACTGAGATAATTTAAACAAGCTTAAAACATGAATATGAAAAGGGAAGCATGCATCCTTCTTAGTCACTCTAAAATGTAGTTTTTGGGAGGTTTTTGAAATTTCCATGTTTGAAACCCAAAACCACATCTCTTCATGCTTGACTTAATTTATAAGACATAGTTTAGGGGTTAGGGGTAGATACATGATTTGTATGGTTTGATATTTCTAGTCCTTGTTTATCAACTTTAATGCTTACTATATGACATAAGATGACTATGTGATTTGGTTTTTCATTTTTCTGTTTTTTATTTTATTTTTCTGCCCATTTGAATCTTGGTCAAATCCTAGGTTTGACCAAGATTTAGACAAGTTTAACACGTGAAAACGAATAAGTAAGCCTGGATCCTTCTTAGTCACTCAAAAATGTACCAATCGATAGATGTGTTAACTTTGCTTCATGGAAATAATAATGTCATGTAAATGAGTTAACTTGGATTTCCTACCCTTGAATCCATAGGAAACTTTGTTCTAATGCACTATTATAATCAACCGAGTTTTTACACCAACAGGTCCGTCACTTACGTGTGGTGCCCACGCTTGAGGTCCCACACTTCAGTGAGCACAAGTCACGTGCAATAGGTACGCAAACTCCCAGCCATCTTCTTTGTCAAGAGAAGACGCATCAGGATGCGTATTGGAAGTCTGTGGGTCCTTCTGGATCCTTCGGTTGTCCCTCTCACAAAAAAAAAATCTCTCTCATTCTCGGCCTCGCTCGACTCGCTCGCTCGCACCTCCTGCTCACTGACAAACCCTGCACAAAAGTCAACATCATCACCCGAAAAAGGGGAGACACCATAATTCTCTCCCTTCTTCTCTCCTTCCGAGTGATCCCTCTTCCTCCGAGTTTCACTCGACGGGCAAACACCCATGTGCTGCATAGTAATAATAAAAAGGTAGTACTCGTAGAAAAATCGATATACGAATCTGTAATTAAATACGTTAAACTAGGGTTTTTCCCAGTTCTACAGATCAAGGGTTCAAAAAAATCCAACTACGGGGTTCGAACAACACGATTCTAATCCAAGAATTTTTTCGACCTAGGTCACCCAAATGGCCTCAAACTATAGGGTTAGCATCTAGTGCAGTATGTGTGAAAATGTATGCACTATGTGTGCTATAACTTGTATGTCTTTCAAATTTGAACCAAATTTGAATAAGTTTGAAATATTTGAAAATGGGCTTTTGGCTTAAACGTTTGAAACCAAAAACCACTTCTCTTCGTGCATGCTTGACTTCATAAGACAGAGTTTAGCTAGGGTTAGGGGGTAGATGCATGATTTTCCTGGTTTGATTATGTCTAGACCTTGTTTATCAACTTAATTGAATGCTTACTATATGACATAAGAATACTATGTGCCTTGTTTTTTTTTTTTTTAAAAATTTTATGCCCATTTGAATCTTGGTCAAATCCTAGGTTTGAACATGGTTTAAACAAGTTTAAATCATGAATATGAAAAATTAAGCATCTATATATCCTTCTTAGTCACTCCAAAATGTAGCTCGGTCTTGGGAGGGTTTTCGAAATTTCCATGTTTGAAACCAAAAACCACTTCTCTTCATGCATGCTTGACTTCATAAGACAGAGTTTAGGGTTAGGGGTAGATATATACATTATTTTCTGGTTTGAATATGTCTAGACCTTGTTTATCAACTTGAATGCTTAATTACTATATATATATGACATAAGAATGTTATGTCCTTTGGTTTTTCATTCTTTTGATTTTTTATGAATTTCCATGCCCATTTGAATCTTTTGGTCAAATCCTAGAGGTTTGACCAAGATTTAAACAAGTTTAAAACATGAAAATGAAAAGGGAAGCTTGTATATCCTTCTTAGTCACTCTAAAATGAAGTTTTTGGGAGGTTTTTGAAATTTCCATGTTTGAAACCCAAAACCACTTCTCTTCATGCTAGACTTCATAAGACAATTTAATTAGGGGTTAGGGGGTAGATACATGATTTGTCTGGTTTGAATATGTCCAAACCTTGCTTGTGTATCAACTTGAATGCTTACTATATGACATAAGAATGCTTACCATATGTTTGAATTTTAAAAGCATATAGTCTTCTTATGTCATATATATAGTAAGCATTCAAAAGTTTTTCTTTGAGAGAGTAGCATGCATTCAAAAGTTGATAAATAAGATTTGGACATATTCAAACCAGACAAATCATGTATCTACACCCCCTAACCCTAAACTCTGTCTTATGAAGTCAAGCATGAAGAGAAGTGCTTTTGGGTTTCAAACATGGAAATTTCACAAACCTCCCAAAAGCTTCATTTTACAGTGACTAATTAAGGAGGATCCATGCTTACCTTTTGGCTTAAACGTTTGAAACCAAAAACCACTTCTCTTCATGCATGCTTGACTTCATAAGACAGAGTTTAGCTAGGGCGTTAGGGGGTAGATACATGATTTTCCTGGTTTGAATATGTCTAGAACTGGTTTATCAACTTAATTAATTGATTGTTTACTATATGACATAAGAAGACTATGTGCCTTGGTTTTAAATTTTTCTGTTTTTTTTTGAATTTTATGCCCATATATTTGAATCTTGGTCAAATCCTAGGTTTGACCAAGATTTAAACAAGTTTAAACATAAAAATGAAAAGGGAAGCATGTATCCTTCTTAGTCACTCTAAAATGAAGCTTTTGGGATGTTCTTGAAATTTCCATTTTTGAAACCAAAAACGACTTCTCTCTTCATGCTAGACTTCATAAGATCGACAGGGGGTATAGATACATGATTTGTCTGGTTTGGATATACCTAGACCTCGTTTATCAACTTGAATTCATACGATATGACATATGAAGACTATGTGCTTTAATTTGTTTTCATTTTTCTGATTTTTTTGAATTTTGTGCCCACCCATTTGTATATTGGTCAAATGCTAGGCTTGATAATGATTTAAACAAGTTTAAAATATGAATATGCAAAGTTAAGCATGGATCCTTCTTAGAAACTCTAAAATGAAGTTTTTCGGAGGTTTTTGAAATTTCCATGTTTGCAACCCAAAACCACTTCCTCTTCACATGCTTGACTTCATAAGACAAAGTTTAGGGGTTAGGGGTATAGATACATGATTTGTCTAGTTTGAATATGTCTAGACCTTGTTTATCAACTTTAATGCTTACTATAAGACATAAGAAAACTATTTCCTTTGGTTTTTCTTTTTTTTGATTTTTTTCAATATTGATGCCCATTTGAATCTTGTCAAATCCTAGGTTTGACCAAGATAATTTAAACAAGCTTAGAACATGAATATGAAAAGGGAAGCGTGTATCCTTCTTAGTCACACTAAAATGAAGTTTTTGGGAGGTTTTTGAAATTTCCATGTTTGAAACCCAAAACCACATCTCTTCATGCTTGACTTAATTTATAAGACATAGTTTAGGGGTTAGGGGTAGATACATGATTTGTATGGTTTGATATTTCTAGACCTTGTTTATCAACTTTAATGCTTACTATATGACATAAGATGACTATGTGATTTGGTTTTTCATTTTTCTGTTTTTTATTTTATTTTTCTGCCCATTTGAATCTTGGTCAAATCCTAGGTTTGACCAAGATTTAGACAAGTTTAACACGTGAAAACGAATAAGTAAGCATGGATCCTTCTTAGTCACTCAAAAATGTACCAATCGATAGATGTGTTAACTTTGCTTCATGGAAATAATAATGTCATGTAAATGAGTTAACTTGGATTTCCTACCCTTGAATCCATAGGAAACTTTGTTCTAATGCAGTATAATAATCAATCGAGTTTTTACACCAACAGGTATGTCACTTACGTGTGGTGCCCACGCGTGAGGTCCCACACTTCAGTGAGCACAAGTCACGTGCAATAGGTACGCAAACTCCCAGCCATCTTCTTTGTCAAGAGAAGACGCATCAGGATGCGTATTGGAAGTCTGTGGGTCCTTCTGGATCCTTCTTAGTCACTCTAAAATGAAGCTTTTGGGAGGTTCTTGAAATTTCCATGTTTGAAACCCAAAACCACTTCTCTTCATGATTTACTTCATAAAACATAGTTTAATTAGAGTTTTAGGGGTAGATATATACATGATTTTTCTGGTTTGAATATATATGTCTCTAGACCTTTGTTTATCAACTTGAATGCTTACTATACATATGACATAAGAATGCTATGTGCTTTGGTTTTTCATTCTTTTGATTTTTTTTGAATTTTTAGGGCCATTTGAATCTTGGTCAAATCCTTGGTTTGACCAAGATTTAAACAAGTTTAAAACATAAAAATGAAAAGGGAAGTCTGTATCCTTCTTAGTCACTCTAAAATGAAGCTTTTGGGAGGTTTTTAAAATTTCAATGTTTGAAACCCAAAACCACTTCTCTTCACATGCTTGACTTCATAAGACAGAGTTAATTAATTTAGGGGTTAATTAGGGGGTATAGATACATGATTTGTGTGGTTTGAATATGTATGGACCTTATTTATCAACAACTTTAATGCTTACTATATGACATAAGAAAACTATTTGCTTTGGTTTTTCTTTTTTCAATTTTTTTTCAATTTTGATGCCCATTTGAATCTTGTCAAATCCTAGGTTTGACCAAGATAATTTAAACAAGTTTAAAACATGAAAATGAAAAGGGAAGCATGGATCCTTCTTAGTCACTCTAAAATGAAGCTTTTGGGAGGTTTTTGAAATTTCCATGTTTGAAACCCAAAACCACTTCTCTTCACATGCTTGACTTCATAAGACAGAGTTTAGGGGTTAGGGGTATAGCTACATGATTTGTCTGGTTTGAATATGTCTACACCTTGTTTATCAACTTTAATGCTTACTATATGACATAAGAAAACTATGTGATTTGGTTTTTCATTTTTCTGTTTTTTTTTATTTTCTGCCCATTTGAATCTTGGTCAAATCCTAGGTTTGACCAAGATTTAGACAGGTTTAACACGTGAAAACGAATAAGTAAGGCTGGATCCTTCTTAGTCACTCCAAAATGTACCAATTGATAGATGTGTTACTTTGCTTCATGGAAAAAATAATGTCATGTAAATGAGTTAACTTGGATTTCCTACCCTTGAATCCATAGGAAACTTTGTTCTAATGCACTATTATAATCAACCGAGTTTTTACACCAACAGGTCTGTCACTTACGTGTGGTGCCCACGCTTGAGGTCCCACACTTCAGTGAGCACAAGTCACGTGCAATAGGTACGCAAACTCCCAGCCATCTTCTTTGTCAAGAGAAGACGCATCAGGATGCGTATTGGAAGTCTGTGGGTCCTTCTGGATCCTTCGGTTGTCCCTCTCACAAAAAACAAATCTCTCTCATTCTCGGCCTCGCTCGACTCGCGCTCGCTCGCACCTCCTGCTCACTGACAAACCCTGCACAAAAGTCAACATCATCACCCGAAAAAGGGGAGACACCATAATTCTCTCCCTTCTTCTCTCCTTCCGAGTGATCCCTCTTCCTCCGAGTTTCACTCGACGGGCAAACACCCATGTGCTGCATAGTAATAATAAAAAGGTAGTACTCGTAGAAAAATCGATATACGAATCTGTAATTAAATAGGTTAAACTAGGGTTTTGCCCAGTTCTACAGATCAAGGGTTCAAAAAAATCCAACTACGGGGTTCGAACAACACGATTCTAATCCAAGAATTTTTTCGACCTAGGTCACCCAAATGGCCTCAAACTATAGGGTTAGCATCTAGTGCAGTATGTGTGAAAATGTATGCACTATGTGTGCTATAACTTGTATGTCTTTCATATTTGAACCAAATCTTTACTATTAAATTGCAATAGGTGACTGCCTGGTGTCACAAACGGGCCAATTTTTTTTTCTCTAGGCCCGATGCTGTTTGTTTGGGCTTTCGTCCCGGCGTCATAAGACAGCCTAGCACGCTCCGTTTCGTTCCATAGTCCACGCATCGCACGTTGCCGAGCAGAGTTCTAAACCTAAAAAATACCCTAGGTAACGCATACTTCTTCTATATATATGTATGTGCTCAGCCCATCCTTGGTAAGCGACGAGGAGACAAGAAGACGAGATCGACAACAATGTGAAATCAAGACAATTGACCATGGCGAGATCGACCGACGGATCCACCACTACGTGAGACCAACGTCTAAAGTACTGCGGCCGCACCTTGAAGGTCTCCTCGATCCGTTTGTACAGCTTCACAGCCAGACACCACATATCCGCGTTGCGGCAATTCTACAAGGCGCAGAGCGGCGGCCCAGCCTCTAGCACGGCATGCACCTTCGTCCCGGTCTCACCCAAGGCAGAGTAGAGCGCCCTCATAAACGGGGCCATCATGGCCAGCCACCGGAGAGTACTAAGCCATTCAAGAACCACGATTCATCAGTACGTAGATCGGTACCAGCGGCTGATTTGCTCGCCTGATCGTGGTCGGAAGGAGGAAATCGCAGTGCCAAGGATGCAAACGCCGGAGCGCCTACAACGATGACCTTGTCCACCGCGTGCTGTCTAGCAAGGCCGGTACCCCACGCCGCCTTGACGCCGACATCGAGAATCAGAAGCGTAGGCAAGATCAGTTTGGACACGTGCGGGAGGAATCAATGTATTGGCCAGTTTCGCTTCTTATACCATACGCCATCCTACACATCAATGACAGGACAGAACTGATCCTTGACGGCATCGTTTCAGGATTTTGCATCATCTATCCTTGAATCGGCTGTACGCTGAAGTTACTTGGAAAATCTGTGCGTCCATCAGTTTTGGCATTGCTGACGCTCATAGTCATCTTTGATTTACGGTCGTACCATGAGTCTGCTCCTCAATATGTGGGCATCCAACGACATAGAACTACTCTGCTCCGCCTTAACGCATGTCCGACAACGTCCACACCATGCTATCTCCATACTACGTTGCAGGTGCGATGCTTGACAGCGAGGGAGTATCCTTCATTCCTTCTTCAGAACCCGCTTCTACATGCTCTAAATTCAGAACCAATTCTCATAATTCAGACAGGCCCTCGAAGGCTACAAGTAACAAACACACCTGATTCCCCTGAATTAGAGCACCCAAGTGACCGACGTTGCAGTGCCAGTCAATGAGGACGAGGAGAGTACCAGTGGCCTCCTAGAGAGGAACAGTTCCTATGGGACATAGCTCTATCTAGATGCAGCTCCTGTTATACTGATATCATCGTTGGGACGTATTCTACGCACATATATATTTTGATGAGGAGCCTGAAGAAACTAGCCATCAGGAATTAGTCAGAAAATATCATGTGCAAACTTTAGATGGCAAGGCCTACACACGAGATTTAACACTTGAGGTTACTATCATGATAGAATCATGCTATGCTTTCTTACATTTTATTTTCCTGCTGTTTCTTTATTTGTGCTACTGTGAGAGGATCTGTGGGTGAACAATGTAGTAAAATAAAATCTCTGATCTTTGCAGCTAGAAAGATTCGGAGGAGGAGTATGTTGATGGGATTGTAATGGCAATCTCTCATCATACATTTATTCATGTGGATAGTGTATATGCACTTACACAAATTATAGTGTTGCTAATTGTCTTATTTATTTTTGCTTCTCTTATTTATTATTTTCACAAGATGTAATTTCTTTCCTAAGGAGGAAGTTACATCTGTACAACCATAAGCCGTAGCAACGCACGGGCATTTGTGCTAGTTTGAATAAGTTTGAAATATTTGAAAAGGGGCTTTTGGCTTAAACGTTTGAAACCAAAAACCACTTCTCTTCATGCATGCTTGACTTCATAAGACAGAGTTTAGCTAGGGTTAGGGGATATATGCATGATTTTCCTGGTTTGAATATGTCTAGACCTTGTTTATCAACTTAATTGAATGCTTACTATATGACATAAGAATACTATGTGACTTGTTTTTTATTTTTTGATTTTTTTAAAATTTTATGCCCATTTTAATCTTGGTCAAATCCTAGGTTTGAACATGGTTTAAACAAGTTTAAATCATGAATATGAAAAATTAAGCATCTATATATCCTTCTTACTCACTCCAAAATGTAGCTCTTGGGAGGGTTTTTCGAAATTTCCATGTTTGAAACCAAAACCACTTCTCTTGCATGCTTGACTTCATAAGACAGAGTTTAGGGTTAGGGGTAGATATATACATGATTTTCTGGTTTGAATATGTCTAGACCTTGTTTATCAACTTGAATGCTTACTATATATATATGACATAATAATGTTATGTCCTTTGGTTTTTCATTCTTTTGATTTTTTATGAATTTCCATGCCCATTTGAATCTTTTGGTCAAATCCTAGAGGTTTGACCAAGATTTAAACAAGTTTAAAACATGAAAATGAAAAGGGAAGCTTGTATATCCTTCTTAGTCACTCTAAAATGAAGTTTTTGGGAGGTTTTTGAAATTTCCATGTTTGAAACCCAAAACCACTTCTCTTCATGCTAGACTTCATAAGACAATTTAATTAGGGGTTAGGGGTAGATACATGATTTGTCTGGTTTGAATATGTCCAAACCTTGCTTGTTTATCAACTTGAATGCTTACTATATGACATAAGAATGCTTACCATATGTTTGAATTTTAAAAGCATATAGTCTTCTTATGTCATATAGTAAGCATTCAAAAGGTTTTCTTTGAGAGAGTAGCATGCATTCAAAAGTTGATAAATAAGATTTGGACATATTCAAACCAGACAAATCATGTATCTACACCCCCTAACCCTAAACTCTGTCTTATGAAGTCAAGCATGAAGAGAAGTGCTTTTGGGTTTCAAACATGGAAATTTCACAAACCTCCCAAAAGCTTCATTTTACAGTGACTAAGAAGGATCCAGGCTTACCTTTTCATTTTCATGTTTTAAACTTGTTTAACTCTTGGTCAAACCTAGGATTTGACCAAGATTTAAATGGGCATAAAAAATCAGAAAAAACAGAAAAAATGAAAAACCAAATAACATAGCCTTCTTATGTCATATAGTAAGCATTCAAGTTGATAAACAAGGTCTAGACATATTCAAACCAGAAAAAGCATGTATCTACCCCTAACCCTAAACTCTGTCTTACGAAGTCAAGCATGAAGAGAAGTGGTTTTGGGTTTCAAACATGGAAATTTCAAAAACCTCGCGAAAGCTTCATTTTAGAGTGACTAAGAAGGATCCATGCTTACCTATTCATTTTCATGTTTTAAACTTGTTTAAACCTTGATAAAACCCAGGATTTTACCTATTTAATCATAGATTCATAGGTCGATTTTTTACTTTTTTATTTTTACTATGCAGCACATGTGTGTTTGCCCGTCCAGTGAAACTCGGAGGAAGAGGGATCACACGGAAGGAGAAGAAGGGATAGCAGTCACGGGGCCCCTCTTATTATTTATGGTGTATATCTTTTTTCTGGTGATGTTGACTGTTGTGCAGCGTTTGTCAGTGCGCAGGAGGTGCGAGGCTGCGAGCGAGCGAGTCGAGCGAGGCCGAGAATGAGAGAGATGTTTTTTTCTTTTTCTTTTCCGTGAGAGGGACAACAGAAGGATCCAGAGACGACTTCCACTACGCATCCTGGTGCGCGTCTTCTCTTGACAAAGAAGATGGATGGGAGTTTGCGTACCTACTAATCTACTATAGTACTACTACACAAGAACCATATACATGTCAAACTTTTCAATCATGACCCACATGCATTTTATGTATATATTCACAACTTTTAATGCATGCATGAAAACTCAGCAAAATATGTGCATTTTGGGTTGTCGCACATAAATGTGCTTTTACTTGTCTGCCACCAATCCAATTTTCATGTGAGGGGGAAACATGACACACGATGGACATTTCCAATGTTTCACGAATTAATTATCTCAATTTGCATCCATATATATATGCGCCTGGTTACTGAAAGATCGAACCAAAGGTGAACTTGAAACGTTTTCATTTTCATGTTTTAAACTTGTTTAAATCTTGGTCAACCCTTGGATTTGACCAAGATTCATAAAAAATTCAAAAACATAGTCTTCTTATGTCATACAGTCAACATTCAAGTTGATAAAACAAGATCTAAACATATTAAAAGAAGAATCATGTATCTACCCCCTAACCCTAAACTCTGTCTTTTGAAGTCAAACATGAAGATACGTGGTTTTGGGTTTACAAAATGGAAATTTCAAAAACCTCCGAAAAGCTTAATTTTGGAGTGACTAAGAAGGATACATGCTTACTTTTTCATTTTCATGTTTTAAACTTGTTTAAAGCTTGGTCAAACCTAGCTAGCTTGGATTTGACCAAGATTCAAGTGCGCATAAAAAATTCGAAAAAACCCCCAAAAATGAAAAACCATAACACATAGTCTTCTTGCGTCACATATATTGTAAGCATTCAAGTGTTGATAAACAATATCTAGACATATCAAACAAGAAAAATCATGTATCTATACCCCTAACCCTAAATTTGTCTTATGAAGTCAAGCATGAAGAGAAGTGGTTTGGGTTTTCAAACATGGAAATTTCGAAAACCGCCCAAAAGCTTCATTTCGGACTGACTAAGAAGGATCCATGCTTACCTTTTCATTTTCATGTTTTAAACTTGTTTAAATTCTTGTTCAAACCTAGGATTTGACCAAGATTCAAATGGGCATAAAAACAATCGAAAAAATCAAAAATGAAAAACCAAAGCACATAGTCTTCTTATGTCACATAGTAAGCCATTCAACTTGATAACAAGGTCTAGACCTATTCAAACCAGAAAAATCATGTATCTACCCCTAACCCTAAACTCATCTGTCTTATGAAGTCAAGCATGAAGAGAAGTGGTTTTGGGTTTCAAACATAGACATTTCAAAAGCCTCCCAAAAGCTTCATTTTGGAGTGACTGAGAAGGATCCATGCTTAATTTTTCATTTTAATGTTTTAAACTTGTTTAAATCTTGGTTAAACCTATGATTTGACCAAAATTTGATTCGGCATGAAAATTCAAAACAAATCAAATAAATAAAAAACCAATGCACATAGTACATCTTCTTATGTCATATACTAAGCATTCAAGTTGATAAGCCAGGTCTAGACATATTCAAACTAGAAAAATCATGTATCTACCCCTAACCCTAAACTCGATTTGTCTTATGAAGTCAATCATGAAGAGGTGTTTTGGGTTTCAGACATGGAAATTTCAAAAACCTTCCAAAAGCTTCATTTTGAAGTTACTAATTAAGAAGGATCACTACAAGAAAAGTTTGGCAACTTTTCTTGTAGTGGATCCAGGCTTAATTTTTCATCTTCATGTTTTAAATTTTGGTCAAACCTAGGATTTGTCCAAGATACAAATGGGCATAAAAATTCAGGGTAGCATCATACCCCCCTCCTTCCCGCGTAGAAAAAGTGTTAGGCGAGTAGTAGAATGGCATGACCAACAAGTTTCAAGTAAAATTTTGAATATGACCAAAATATACCAATTGATAGATGTGTGTGACCCAAGATTGAGCCATGGTACATTTTGCCAACAAAGTAGCAATTGAGTTGGCTTTCTACCTTAGTAGGCGTGCATTGGAAGGATGCATTATGCCGGCAAAGTTTTCAAACGTTCAAACTTTTCCGGTTTCTCATACAGTATTTGGCTCCTTGAGAAGCATTGATGTGATCATATAAGGTTATCCAAAACTTCGCCTTTCCCGTATTTGCCCGAGCACTCGACACCCCTCGTCCCATGGCGACTCCTCCAGCCATAGCCCCGTGCACCCAGGCTCCACGACTCAGCCTCGGAGGGGTGTGCGCTAAAAGCTCGCAAATGTCTGTGTGCCATTGGTGTGCGATGAAGCAGGCGGCTCTGTGTCTTGCTGTGGCTAGACTCCTGGCGCCCTTTGATCTAGGAGAGGGAGAGGAGGGAGGGGGTCCCATGAAGCGGCGGTGGCCCAGGTATCGGCGGCAGCCCAGGCAGCAGCGGCAAAGTGGGCTGGTCGGAGCATAGGCATGCGCCGGGGGCGAACCTCGCCGGGTGAGGATGCTTCCATTGTGAAGAAGCACTTGCCATCCAGGGCTTCGGGTTCGCCAACAAACTCAGCGCCTCGGTCCATGGCGTTGCCGTCGTGGGGACGTCGGGGGCGGCGGCGACGTGCTGCAGCCCCAGCCTTTAGTGGGGACCAAAGTGCGACCGACCACATCACGGCGTCGGCAGCATTGGGGATGCCGATGGGCATCCACTGCCACACACAGATTTGGGAGGTTCTGGCCGGGCCGAGTTCCAAACTTCCATCATCGGAGCCGAGGGCTTGGTACTTCAAATTCCGAATCAGGCAATCCTTCGACCCCAATCAGCTTCTGCCTGTGGTCCAAATCCGAGATATCTTGGCGGCAGCTATGCTGGTTAAGCTTAGCCGGACAGCGGCAATCGACGATCTGCAAAACCTAGATGCCTTCCGAGGATTTGCAGCAGCCGTCAATGCACTCGTGGAGGCATCGCATGCTGGTAGCAGCGGCGAATGCGGGTATGTTGTTTTACTCCCTTTGTATGCTTTTGTCATAAAAATCAATTTGCTAATTCTCATTCGATTGAAAATTAGACCCATTCACCATCAACTCTCAAACAGTGGACACTAGTAATATGTAGAACTAGAAATTACACAAGATTTCTGTACTGCTAGTACTATTACTTCGACGCTACATGTTGTTTACACGAGGAAATTGCACAAACTACCGCTTATTGCTGCCTTCGTTGCGTAAAACACTTTTTAAAACTGTAATTTTTTTCCGCACAAACCACCAACTATCGTGTTCTGTTGCAGGGAATTTCAAATTTAGGATTGAGCTGTTTAAGAGCAAATCAGATGATCGGGGACCACCAACTACTATAGTTTTAATTGCAAATAGAATAGATTTTGCAAAATTATGAAACGCACATAACGTTTGAATTACTACAATTTTTTTGAAGGTTTGATATTTTCATCATTTTTGTGTGAATCTTACACCAAGTAACACAACTTTCAGACGGAATACAAAATATTTTCAAACTTCCTAGATTTGATAGCTCAAATATTTTTAATTACTAGTTTTTCAGTATTTTAAAAAGTCGAAACACTATATTTTGGCTGAATGTTAGAAAATATATTTCATGATTATCCCATATTAGTTAAGAAGTACATAAACTAGTAGTAGTAATAAAGAACAGAGGGAGTTTATGGAGATACATCCATTAAGGGCATGTTAGTGTGTGTTGGTGTATTACTTATGCCTTCTTTGGTTAATACACTTCTCAAGTGATCCCCGCAAACCCTCTATTCTTGCCTAGAATACAAAAACTCCCCATCAAAGTATTAGTGCATTTTTTGGATGAGTATTCGAGAGGATTGGGTGAACACCAAGGATTTGCATAGGGAATTGGTACAATTGAATCCTTGGCTGTTTGATTTGTAGGATTGTTTCCGATAGGAATTTTTCCTAAGGATTTCTTTGCACAGATTCCATAGAAAATTAAACATCTACTCATGCCTCTTTTTAAGAATGCTTTACTTTTCCTATGGTGGAATCAAACAAAGTTTGGATTCTATGAATTCCTATAGGATTGGAGTGGACATGACATTGCAATCCTACATTTCCCTATTCCTACATCTTTCGGTAGGCATTTGCCTAGAATAAATAACCATGTGTATTACGGAGTAGCAATAAAATATAGGTTTATTTCTCTAAAGCATCTTGCACTGTACTAGTACATGGCTTAAGAGACAATATTTTTACCATTTTTTTTTGCGAGAAGACAATATTATTACCATAGTTACTAAGTACATTTTATTGGATGATGAAGTGATAGCCCTCATCAATGCATTGTGAATTATTAGGGCATGGGTCGCACGTGATTTACGAGTACACCGCACGATCGAGAGCCGCCGTCCCTCTTTGCTTTTTACCGATGCGGCGGAGCTCCTCCCCACACCCACGAATAACTGAAAGCCACAACTGCTGGGGAAAAGTCTTGCGCCGAGAAAATCTACAACCGTGGTTGAGTACATGTGTTTCTTAAGATACGAGTGCTCCAATGCATTTTTTTCTTTCCTTTTACTAATTTACCTTGAAAATCCTGCACGTCCACTTATTTGTGGACGGAGGGAGTATCACGCCAAGAGGAAGTAGGACAATAGTGGGCGCTTATAGCCCGCCTACGTGGTACTTTTGCCAGCTGTTGGCTCTTCTATTGTTCTTGCTCTAAAGAAACCCCGATTGTGAAAGGCCAAGGCGTACTTCTTTTGGTCACGCAAAATTCAAAATACTGCCATGGACATTGAATTGACATGACAACACATAGCTTGGGATGTCCAAATTTGCACGTTAGACCAGTGACTTGTTCTTCACCTTTTCAGAGGGAACAGTGACTTTTTATTATGGGTCTATACACTTTCCAAGAAACAGGAGGAGATGCTGTAGAGTGTAGAGGAGCGAAGTCAAGCGCCCCGCCCCCACCTGCCCTATTTCGGTTCACCTCCATCGTCTACCTCCGCCCCCGCCCGCACCAATCGACCACCTTCCATAGCACGCGCCAGTGCCGCCGCCATGCAGCTTTAGAATCAATTCCACCGCCCAGTTTGAGAGCCTCCGTTCTTCATCTTCCCCGCCACCTGCCGCCATCGAACCCAAATTAAACTCCAATCAGTTGAACCCAAACCTCATAGACCCACCCCCTGCCCTGCGATGGCGGCATCGAACAAGGAAAATGATGACTCTGAACTGTTTCAGAAGGTCTTTTCCGAAGGTCCCCTTGAAGAACTCGTAACAAGATGCGACGTCATCACCGCCGCGAGCCTCGTCGGTTCGTCCAAACTATTTTTCGACTCTGCAAATGATAGTGCAACTCTATCTTTTTCTCTCCCGTTTGGCCTCCCATGTGTTCTTCATTCTCACCCGACGAAGGTAGCACGGGATTGCAAGCTGACGCCGCTGGACAGGTTCTCCTCCGACGCTGTGATGCCAGACGGTACGGGTAAGCAGTGGGTAGGTGCCAATGGAGATTGGGTTGCCATGGTTGACACTGGCTTTCCTGCTTGCAAATGGAAACTTGTCAACGTCTACACTCGCCGTGAAATTCCTCTCCCTGTGCCGTTTGAAACCACCCACATTCCAAATATATACCACCACAACCTTCGTGCTATTATATTTCACAAGATATATATTTGCCAAGTTCCCACAGCTGCTGGGGGGTACAAAAATTTCTCTCTTGTTGCTGTTTTTGACATCAGAGTTGCCCTCCTTTGCGGCGAAGATTCTGGATGGACAGTTCTTACAGAGCCCAAGTCCCACATCTTTTACAATTACAGCGATGCAATTCTCCACAATGGGCTTGTGTTTGCCACAACTCATACTGGCACTGTTCACGCATGGAATCCTCAGCAAGCTGGTAATTTTCCTCCGGACGTAAGTAGTGTATGATGAGCTTCATTATTCATGGCTGTAAAGATAATTTTAATGCACAAACTTATTAATTTTCGAACCTGACTGATCTGACTTGGAGGCTTGGGGCATATTTGCTTCGGATGAAATTTCATTGGTATTTAGACTTTTTATTCGAGATGATTACCATAGAAAAATTTGAGGATTGTATAATTAGGAGTTTTATTCTCAGATTGAATTATGTTGGATTTTGACCTCTACTTGAACTTCTTGAAATGAATCCTTTGGTTTCCCATGTGATGTACTCAAATACACCAATATGCTGTATTATTGAATGGAAATGCCATTATATCATCCCATCTGAATCCTAATGCGTTTTCCCAATTCTTACGTTTTCAGATTTGTGCAAACCAAACATACCCTTCTTAACAGTAATTTCGTTTTCAAGCAGGTCCTCCGCTGATCGTAGAGCCACCGCCCATTGTGTTTGAATGGCGGTGTGCACTTGATGATGCTCTTGGCCATGATCACGAGGTCGATTATGGCATGTGGTGGTTAGCAAGATCTATAGATGGTTCTAGACTTCTTCTGATCCATACACTGGGCATTGCTGATGAAAGGGAATATTCCTGTAAAGTTTGCCATACTGCTTCTGATCGTCGTGTTCATCATGGTCGCACTGTTGGCAACTATGCTTCTGGGTTTGGTTGCCTGGTGTTCACGAAGGACACTAGTAAGTTAAATGAAGGTATTCCATGGGAAAAGATTGATGACCTTGGAGAATATTCTCTTTTCCTTGGAGTGAACTATCCGATTATGCTGCCATTAGGCGGTGCAGATGTTGTCCCAGGATGTCTGACGAGAAGAAATTGTGTGTACACCTTGCCGAATGAAGCATGGCTTCGCAATTCGCAGCTGCCTGAAATATGCCGATTCAGTCTGAATCGTGAAGATTGCGCCGTTGGTTTCCAAACCAACGCCTTGGAGAAAACATGCAAAACAAAAAAAGATAGGTACCTGGTAAAGACACCGCTTTGGTTCATCCCAAACTTCGCCAACGCCCCGGATTGGAACAAGTGTGATGTTTAATTCTGAAACAGGGCCTGCAGCCATTGTAGCTACTGATAGTATGTAATTTCATAGCTAATGAACGAGGCAATTGTGGTCTACTAATTACAACTGTTTTGTAAAGAGGTGGTCTATAAGTATACCCCTCTCTTCATTGATGCATTTGTGGTCTACATGATGGTACTCTTAAATATATGGGTGTGGCTCCTCAACACATAATGTGGGGGTATTATTGTGTTAAAGTTGAAGGCTTGATCAACTATAGGTTCACTTCTCTAGTTACATTACTAGGTACTCCGGTTGGCTATGTTGTGATGAACACATTGTGTTCTGTTGTTCGGTGAAGACAAAAGTAGAACTATGGTATGCTTATGTTTAAGAGCAAGCGAGGGTTTAGCTTGAGATGTTAAAATTCAGATTTGAACTATTTTTTGATATGGAAATTTGAAATATATATGGTACTGTATATGATTATGTGTAACAACAAGCGACGAAAGGGCTGATGCTCCTATTCCTTGTCGGCGGGAGGACTATGTGTGCGGCGACTTGAGCCAAATTAGAAGGCCATAGCTATGTTGATTGGTCCTTGAAGTTGGAGGGGCTAGGATTTCGGATGAGCGGAGTGGGGGAAGTTGTTGCTCATGGAACATAAGTCCTTAAAATAGTAATGTTAGTATATAGGAGTACAAGGTATATACTTGTACTATTTTAGTACTATAATAAGTATATCGGGTTCATCAAAAAGAATTATCTCGGGTTCACAACCACGTGGGGTCAAGGTGAGGGAAAGTTGGTCAATACCTCTTACCGCTATATCCCCGCCCCAAGTTCTAATGCGCAAGTGCTGTTATTTTTTTAAGGGAAATAGTGGTTCCTCTCCCCCGGAAACATGCCCCGCATCTCCACCTCCTAGTATCGTAGTACTACTACTGCATCTTCTCCAAAAAAAACCCTCTTCTGTCTCTTTCTCCCGTTCACCCCTCTCTCCCTTGCATTGGATTACCGACTCCAATGAAGCAGAAGCGTAAGATTGAGGAGATTCCTGATTGCTACCACCAGTCCATGGGGTGGGGCAACCTCCACTACCCACTGGTGGAGAACATAGCCGAGCGGGCGGATATCCTCAGCACTGGTCGCCTCGCTCGAGGCATGATCGGCATGCGGCATGCCATCCGCGGAGCGCATAAGGTTCCGTTCGGTTTACCGAGCCTGCTCCACTGCGACCCCGAGACATGGCCAGACGACCGCGACAATACTGTAAGAGTATTTATTTATTTACTCATCTCGTTTCAGCTTGTGTTTTTTCAATCAACTTTTCTTATTGCCAAACATCATGCATGAATTTAGACTCAACATCATCACCTGATTTGGGAGTACTGTAAGGTTTGCTGCCTTCACTATGCACATGTACTCTTCGGAATTGCTTTATTTATCCATTACATCTGTGCTTCAGTTCTGCACAATCCGCTCTTCATTCTGTCGAATACCTTGCATGCATAGACAATTTTGAAACAAATCCTATTTGCAGGGCATTCACGCGTTGCTGATGCCATTAGACAAGCCGACAGTTCCAGCATTTATCCATACCAAGGAGGAACTGGATGGACATGGACCCATGCACTGGGTGGGTTGTAACGGCGACTGGGTGGCATTTGTCCAGCAGGACGGGCACTTGACGATCCGCAACATATACATATCAGATACTATTATACCTCTTCCATCTCTGCAAGATGCAGGAATTTCTTTGGGCCCTACTAGTGAATGGTGGCATGGCAGCCCACCATTCCTGTTCAAATACAAAATAGATAAAAGTTTGGAACTGCTCAAAGTACGGATCGTCAAGAGGCCGTACAAAGATGATCTAGCAGGGCCATGGCATTACGAGGTAATCGTTGTATTTGACGAATTGATCGCTATCCTACAAGCGCCCCTAGAAAAGGAGTGGAATATCCTGAGAAACCCTGAATTCTTTGATAGAAACAGCTATGTCGATGCCATGGGCATTCCTGGATATGGTACAAGTTCACACCTACATCGTGTATACGCAGTTACATATCCGTATGGAGATGTTCTGGTTTGGGAACCATATACCTGTGGTGAGTCTTTGTTTTATGTCTTAACTAGTAAATGGCATGCTGCACATGTTGGACCAATTACGATTCGCAATACTGATGTATAAAAGTTGCGTTCTAAATGTTGTTCAAACTTTCAATACAACTAATAATTTGGTTATACCATCAAAATAAGTGTGAGCATACAGTTTATAAATATGAACAAAAATTTGGAACCTTTCTTAATCACTATCAAGTGGGACGTGTGATATCGGTGTGAGACTGCTCTGATTTTTCTTCATAATGGAAACATGACGGTTCTAGAAACACGTGGACACTGGTGTGGTATTTTTTTCACGCGAATACCTCTAATCCCAACCGTTAGATTTTGGACACCAACAGTTGGAATTGCTGCTACATGTCTTGTTAAAAACTGGTGCCTTATAGTAGTAGAAAATAGAAGATAGAAGAGAAGAGATAATTTTCAGTGTAGTTCCTACTTGCTGCATTGTGGTTGATCTTTGTGCATTGCAGGGACACATGCAGCCCCGCGTCTCATTGACGCCCCTGTCATTGAAGATGAAGAAGCAGAAGTGGCTGCAATTTTCGCTCAAATCGAGGGAGATGCTGTCATGGAAGATGATGAAGCAAATGTGGCTCAAGGCGATGGAGGTGCCGATGAAGATAATGATGCTGATGAAGAAGAATTAGAAGAAGAAGAATTAGAAGAAGACGAATTCGATGATGAAGAATTAGATGATGAAGAATTAGATGATGATGGTGATAATCATAATTATGAAGATGAAGATGTATTTCTTGGATTTTCTGACCAGCGCACTTGGTTCCTGGCACCAATGAGAGCAGAGTCCATTACTGGTGAATCTGATCTCGCGTGGATTCAGGTTAAAGGTTATCGGCCCATCCTCGGTCCTCCAATATTACATATGGGTAACAAGCTGAGGTCTTATCCTTTGGTACGGTGCTACGTTTTCTTGAGATCTGCCCATACCTTGGACCCTGTAGAAGAGGCAAGGTGGGAAAGATTGAACAATTTGAAGGGGCGTTCTTTATTTCTTGGACTCAATCACCCAATTTTCATGCTACCCCCGCCAATCGACGCAGAGGCTGCAGAACCAGATTTCCAATTGTTCAAACCTGACTGTGTCTTTGCTACCCACAATCGCGCCCGTGATACATGGATACGTCCAAGGCCAAATTGGTGCAGAATGCACGTCAATGGAGGTCCTGCCATAGGCTCAAGATTGCAGTACAAAAAAGAGAAGATTGAACATAGAGCCGAAGCACCCATGTGGTTCGTCCCAACACTTCCACCTGTTTTTCCTTGAGAAATAAGAGACAGATGGTGACCTTATTTTATAGAGAAAACATAGTGTTCGTGAACTTAACCTCATGAACATTCGCTGTTCGGTTTTTGCTGAAATCAAAATTTTGCAGAGATGAAGATCTTTGTTTGAATCCCGTGCTGAACATATTTTTCACAAATTAGCTACCCGTATTGTGATGAATACATGCTGGTTTGTTGTTTGGTGCAGTAGCAGACATGAAGATCTTTGTCCTGAATACCACAATGGACATCTTTTTTTTCTTCAAAAATTAGCTAAGCTCACGCTATTAGGCGCAAATGCCTATTAAGAGATTTGGTGCTCTTGGGCACCAGTGCTCCTGCTATTTTAGAAAAAAATAAAAAATATATTTATTTGTTCAAAAAATTAGAAAACAAATCATGGAGTAGCTAATGAATTGTCCCATAAACGTGCAAAATTTCAGTTTCAAATACAAAAAATTCTGGGCTACACAAAAGTAACAAACGTGTGGATCTGGGTATGCATATTTCAAATCTCCAAATTTCAACAGATTTTGTCTTTTTTGTGTAGTCTACAATATAAAGAATATCATATTAAAATTTTACACGCTTGTAGGTTACTTTATTTATTATGTCTACATTCATTTTCAGATTTTTTTGAAACAAATATGTATGCTATTTGATTTTTTTTTAAACAGCAGAGCACTGGTGCCCATTAGCCAAAGACACTTTTCGCAAATGCCTACAATAAAGGAACGGATGGTGACCTTATTTTATAGAGAAACCATAGTGTTTGTGAAGTTAAAGTCATGAACACACGCTGTTCGGTTTTTGGTGAAATCAAAATTTAGCAGAGATGAAGATCTTTGTTTGAATCCCGTGATGAACACATTTTTCCTAAATTAGCTACCAGTATTGTGATGAATACATGCCGGTCTGTTTTTCGGTGGAGTAGCAGACATGCAGGGGATCGAAAGAAACGGCAAAGTAGCCAGAAATCAGGGGTCAAATATAAATTCGAGAAAGGAAACGTTTATTCAACAGTCAGGCTGACATGTGGGACGTATCTTGCAGCCGCGGCCCCAACATTTATCATTCAGAGAGGATGACATGTGGGACCCACGAACCAGCATCGTTCTCGGCGTTTCTCAAAGGGGGCAGGAGATCGAAAGAAAAAGGCAAGTAGCTCGAAATCAGGTGTCCAAAAAATCCAAGAAAGGAAAGGTTTATCGCACAAAGAGGCTGACATATTGTACCCAGTTTGCAGCAGCGTCATCAACGTTTCAAAGGCGGTGGAGTTCGAAAGAAAAAGGCAAATAGCCAGAAATTAGGGGTCAAAAATAAATCCAGCAAAGGAAACTTTTATCGTACAAAGAGGCTGACATGTGGGACCCAGCCAGCAGCGTCCTCAACGTTTCTAAGGTGGCAGGCAATGGAAAAAAGGCAAATAGCCAGAAATTAGGGGTCAAAAATAAATGCAACAATAGAAACTCTTATTGTTCATAGAGGCTGACATGTTGGACCCATGAGCCAGCAGGGCCCTCAACGTTTCAAAGGCGTCACGGGATCAAAAGAAAAGAACCAAGTAGTCATTAATTAGGTGTCAAAAATAAATCCAAGAAAGTAAATGTTTTACTTTTCATAGAGGCTGTCATATGGGACCCATGAGCCAGCAGCGTCCTCAACGTTTCTAAGGCGGCTGGGGATCGAAAAAAAAGCGAAGTAGCCATTAATTAGGGGTCAACTATAAATCCAAGAAAAGAAATGTTTATTGTTCTTAGAGGCTGACATGTGGGAGCTATGCGCCAGCAGCGTCCTCATCGTTTCAAAGGCGGTCGGGGATCCAAAGAAAAAGGCAAATAGCCAGAAATCAGGGGTAAAAAAAATCCAAGAAAAGAAATATTATTGTTCATAGAGGCTGGCATGTGGGACCCATGAGCCAGCAGCGTCCACAATTTCAAAGGCGGCACAGGATCGAAAGAAAAAGGCAAGTGACCAAAAATCAGGGGGTAAAAAATCCAAGAAAAAAACTTTATTGTACATAGAGGATGACATGCGGGTCCCATGAGCCAACAACTTACTCGTCGTTTCAGAGGGCCGAGGCGGCATGAGATCGAAAGAAAAAGGAAAGTGACCAAATATCAGGAGCAAAAAATAATCCATGAAAAGAAACTTTCATTGTACATAGAGGATGACATAGGGTCCCATGTTGTAGCAGCGGTCTGAACGTTTCAAGGACGGCATGAGATCGAAAGAAAAAGGCAAGTGACCAAATATCAGGAGCCAAAAATAATCCAAGAAAAGAAACTTTTATTGTACCTTTGAGAGTCGGCATGAGATTGAAAGAAAAAGGCAAGTGACCAAATATCAGGAGCCAAAAACCTAGAAAAGAAACTTTTATTGTACATAGAGTATGACATGCGGGTCCCATGACGCTGCAGCATCCTCAACGTTTCCAAGGCGGCAGGGGATCAAATGAAAAGGAAATAGCCAAAAAGCAGAGGGTGAAAAAAATCGAAGAAAAGAAACTTTTATTGTTCATAGTGGATGACATGTGGGACCCATGAGGCAGCAGCATCCTCAACGTTTCCAAGCAGCAGGGGATCGAAAGAAAAAGGAAATAGCCAAAAATCAGAGCGTGAAAAATAATCCAAGAAAAGAAACTTTTATTTTACATAGAGGATGACATGTGGGTCCCATTTTGCAGCAGCGGTCTCAATGTTTCATATGCGGCTTGAGATCAAAAGAAAACGAAAGTAGCCCGAAATTAGGGGGAATAAAACTCCAAGAAAAGAAAGTTTTTTGTACATAGAGGATGACATACGGGTCCCAAGGCGGCAGGGGAACAAAAGAAAAAGGAAATAGCCAAAAATCAGAGGGGTGAAAAAAAATCCAAGAAAAAAGAAACTTTTAGAGTTCATAGTTCATAGAGGATGACATGCGGGTCCCATGAGGCAGCAGCGTCCACAACGTTTCCAAGGCGGCACACAGGACCAAAAGAAAAAGGATGTACCCCTGCTGGGCCTTTTGATCAAAAAATAATCCAAGATAAGGAAGATATAAATTGGGGCTGCCTGGCCATCTGGGCCTTCTAACCTGCTGGACGTCTTTTGACTCGTACAATTTCAGCCCACTCCAAAACAAGAAAGTCCTATGCTTCGCAAAAACAAAACAAAAACAAGGAGATTCATATTAGTTCGTTTATGTAAAAATAAAGATTTAATTTATCCGTTTGCAATAGCTCAGAGCGAAATACACTTTTTATTGTCTGTAAAATAATCAAGATATCACATGTTTCTTGTACGGGGAGGCTGACATCGGGACCCATGAGCCAGCAGCGTCGTCAAAGTTTTAAAGGCGGCAGGGGATCGAAAGAAAAAATAAATCAAAAATCAGTTGGTAAAAAAATCGAAGAAAAGAAACATTTATCGTTCTGAGAGGATGACATGCGGGACCCATGTGGCAGCAGCATCCTCAACGTTTCCAAGGCAGCACGGGATCCAAAAAAAGGCAAAATAGCCAGAAATTAGGGGTCAAAATAACTCCAAGAAAAGAAAGGTTTATCGTCCATAGAGTCTGACATGTGGGACCCATTAGCGAGCAGATTCTTCAACGTTCAAAGGCGGCAGGGGATCAAAAGAAAAAGGAAGTAGCCAGAAATTAGGGGTAAAAAATAACTCCAACAATGGAAACTTTTATTGTTCATAGAGGATGACATGCGGGACCCATGAGCCAGCAGCTTCCTCAACGTTTCAAAGGCGGCATGGGATCGAAAGAAAAAGGCAAGTGACCAAATATCAGGAGCCAAAAATAATCCAAGAAAAGAAACTTTATTGTACATAGAGGATGACATGTGGGTCCCATTTAGCAGCAGCGGTATCACCGTTTGAGATGCGGCAGGAGGTCGAAAGAAAAAGGCAAGTGACCAAATATCGGGAGCCAAAAAATCCAAGAAAAGAAAGTTTTATAGTACATAGAGGATGACATGCGGGTCCCATTTAGCATCAGCGGTATCACCGTTTGAGAGGCGGCAGGATCGAAAGAAAAAGGCAAGTGACCAAATATGAGGTGCCAAAAATAATCAAAGAAAAGAAAGTTTTCAACGTTTCAAAGGCGGCAGATCAAAAGAAAAAGGAAGTAGCCAGAAATTAGGGGGCAAAAATAACTCCAAGAAAGGAAACTTTTATTGTTCGTAGAGGATGACATGGGGGACCCATGAGCCAGCAGCTTACTCAACGTTTCAAAGGTGGCATGAGATCGAAAGAAAAAAACGCAAGTGACCAAATATGAGGTGCCAAAAATAATCAAAGATTTATTGTACATAGAGGATGACATGCGGGTCCCATTTTGCAGCAGCGGTCTCAATGTTTGAAATGCGGCTTGAGATCAAAAGAAAAAGAAAGTAGCTAGAAATTAGGGGGTCAAAAAAAATCCAAGAAAAGAAAGTTGATGGACATAGAGGTTGACATGCGGGTCCCATGTGCCAGCAGCTTACTCAACGTTTCAAAGGGGCCAGGGGATCAAAAGTAAAAGGCAAGTGACGAAATATCAGGAGCCAAAAATCAGAGGGTGAAAAAAAATCCAAGAAAACAAACTTTTATAGCACATAGAGGATGACATGCGGGTCCCATGAGCCAGCAGGTTCCTCAACGTTTCAAACGTGGCATGAGATCGAAAGAAAAAGGCAAGTGACGAAATATCAGGAGCCAAAAATAATTCAAGAAAAGAAACTTGATTGTACATAGAGGATGACATGCGGGTCCCATGTGTAAGCAGCTTACTCAACGTTTCCAAGGCGGCAGGGCATCAAAAGAAAAAAGGAAATAGACAAAAATCAGAGAGTGAAAAAAACCATAGAAAATAAACTTTTATAGCACATAGAGGATGACATGCGGGTCCCACGAGCCAGCAGGTTCCTCAAAGTTTCAAACGTGGCATGAGATCGAAAGAAAAAAGGCAAGTGACCAAATATCAGGAGCCAAAAATAATCCAAGAAAAGAAAGTTTATTGTACGTAGAGGATGACATGCGGGTCCCATTTTGCAGCAGCGGTATCACCGTTTGAGAGGCTGCACGGGATCGAAAGAAAAAGGCAAGTGACCAAATATCAGGAGCCAAAAATAATCCAAGAAAAGACATTTTATTGTACGTAGAGGATGACATGCGGGTCCCATTTTGCAGCAGCGGTCTCAACGTTTCCAAGGCGGCACAGGACCAAAAGAAAAATGAAGTAGCCAGAAATCAGGGGGTGAAAAAAATCAAGAAGAAAGATTTCAATTGGGCTGCATCTGGACATCTGGGCTTTCGAACTATCCTGCTTGGCCTTTTGACTCGTACAATTTCAGCCCACTCCAAAACAGGAAAGTTCCGAATTTTCTAAAAAAACAGGAAAGTCCTATGCTTCGCAAAGACAAAAAACAAGGAGATTCAACATATAAGTTTGTTTATGTAAAAATAAAGATTTAATTATCCGTTTGAAATAGCTCAGAGCGCAATACATTGTTTATTGTCTGCAAAATAATCAAGATATCATATGTTTCTTGTACGGGGAGGCTGACATCGGGGACCCATGAGCCAACAGCGTCGTCAATGTTTTAAAGGCGGGGATGGAAAGAAAAAATAAACCAAAAATCTGTTGGTAAAAAATCCAAGAAAAGAAACATTTTCGTTCTGAGAGGATGAATGCGGGACCCATGAGGCAGCAGCATCCTCGCGTTTATTGTTCATAGAGGTTGACATGTGGGACCCGTGAGCCAGCGGCGTCCTCAACGTTTTAAAGGCTGCAGGTGATCGAAAGAAAAAATAAGCCAAAAATCGTTTGGTCAACAAAATCCAAGAAAATAAACATTTACCGTTCTGAGAGGATGACATGCGGGACCCATGAGGCAGCAGCATCCTCAACGATTCCAAGGCGGCAGGGGAAATATCCAGAAATTAATGAGGGGTTCAAAATAAATCCATCAAAGGAAACTTTTATTGTTCATAGAGGATGACATGTGGGACCGACCTGCCAACAGCGTCCTCATCGTTTCAAAGGGGCAGGAGATCAAAAGAAAAAGGCAAATAGCCAGAAATTAGGGGTAAAAAATAACTCCAAAAAGGAAACTTTTATTGTTCGTAGAGGATGACATGCGGGACCCATGAGCCAGCAGCTTACTCAACGTTTCAAAGGCGGCATGAGATCGAAAGAAAAAGGCAAGTGACAAAATATCAGGAGCCAAAGATAATCCAAGAAAAGAAACTTTATTGTACGTAGAGGATGACATGCGGGTCCCATTTAGCAGCAGCGGTCTCAGCGTTTCAAATGCGGCTTGAGATCAAAAGAAAAAGAAAGTTGATTGTACATAGAGGATGACATGCGGGTCCCATGAGTCAGCAGCTTACCATACGTTTCCAAGGCAGGGGATCAAAAGAAAAAGGAAATAGCCAAAAATCAGAGGGTGAAAAAAATAAAGAAAATAAACTTTTATAGTACATAGAGGATGACATGCGGGTCCCATGAGCCAGCAGGTTCCTCAACGTTTCAAACTTGGCATGAGATCGAAAGAAAAAGGCAAGTGACCAAATATGAGGAGCCAAAAATAATTCAAGAAAAGAAAGTTTTATAGTACATAGAGGATGACATGCGGGTCCCATTTAGCAGCAGCGGTATCGCGTTGAGAGGCGGGGGGATCAAAAGAAAAAAATTGCCAAAAATCAGATGGTGAAAAAAAACCAAGAAAATGAACTTTTATAGTACATAGAGGATGACATGCGGGTCCCATGAGCCAGCAGGTTCCTCAACGTTTCAAACGTGGCATGAGATCGAAAGAAAAAGGCAAGTGAAAAAATATCAGGAGCCAAAAATAATTCAAGAAAAGAAAGTTTTATAGTACATAGAGGATGACATGCGGGTCCCATTTAGCAACAGCGGTATCACCGTTTGAGAGGCGGCAGGGGATCGAAAGAAAAAGGCAAGTGAAAAAATATGAGGAGCCAAAAATAATTCAAGAAAAGAAAGTTTTATAGTACATAGAGGATGACATGCGGGTCCCATTTAGCAGCAGCGGTATCACCGTTTGAGAGGCGGCAGGGGATCGAAAGAAAAAGGTAAGTGACCAAATATGAGGTGCCAAAAATAATTCAAGAAAAGAAAGTTTTATAGTACATAGAGGATGACATGCGGGTCCCATTAGCAGCAGCGGTATCACCGTTTGAGAGGCGGCAGGGGATCGAAAGAAAAAGGCAAGTGACCAAATTTGAGGTGCCAAAAAAACTCCAAGAAAAGAAAGTTGATTGCACATAGAGGATGACATGCGGGTCCCATTTAGCAGCAGCGGTCTCAACGTTTCCAAGGCGGCAAGGGATCAAAAGAAAAAGGAAGTAGCCAGAAATCAGGGGGTCAAAAAATCCAAGAATAGAAAGAATTTTGGTTCATAGAGGATGACATGCGGGACCCATGATCCTGCATCGTAAACGGCTCGATCGGAGAACGTTGAACGAGATGGCGCGATCTAGAAAAAAACAATGCCAGAGAGGCTGCCATCTGGGCCCTACATCCCTCGGTGGTGCGGATTTGCGTTGACTCGGCCGGCGAACCCGAGATTTCGAGATGCACCACATCCCGGGCCACCATACGCGACGTTTTGGCCGCTTTCGTCGGGCTAGGTGGCCTCAAAAACGAGAAAAAAAAGTTTTGACATGCACCACGGAGGGACCAAAAATCGTCGGCCATGGTACACCAGCAACCACGGCGCGACTTCAACTTCGTCGGCCATGGCAACTTTTCTTGTAGTGCCATGTAGTCTACAATTCCTGAAATCTCAAGGCCCATCACGTTGGCAGCTTGGGACAGCCTTGGGGGACAAAGTTTAGTCCCACATTGCTAGTTGGGAGTGAGTTGGAGTGGTATATAAGGGCTGCTGTTCTAGTCCTTCCAAGTGAGTGAGAATAGAAGGAGCCCTCGCGCACTCCTCCTCCTCCGCCCGCCCCGCCTCGCCTCGTCATGCACGCACGTCGCGTTTCGTGACTCGAGTTCGAGTTCGAGTTCGAGACACACTCAAGGAAGCCTAAATTTTTGCTTGGTGCACCAACTGAGTTGGGTACGTGTCGACCTGCATGTGCATGCTCGCCGCGTGTCCCTGGCTTCCTACGCGTGTCAACGCGGTCGGCTCTCCTCCCAGGCTATACCAGGAGATAGATCAGATCTGGAGTCTCCATGACCTAGAACTCTCTAGTCTGCCTCTCTCACGAAGAAGTTCCTTTTGCTGCGCTACTCTCTAGTTTTCCCCATCCCGGCGACTGCGTGCACAGCCGTCCGGGAGAGCAGGCCTCCGAAACCCCGTCCGTTGAGATCCTGCACCGGGAGGCGGGCGATAAGGTTTTTGGGGAGCGTCTCGGCGCGACGCTCGCTGTTCGTGCTCTTCTTCGCCGGTTCGACTGCTTCCTCGATGACTCCGACGATACCATGGGCGACATCAGCTATTCCCATGGTGGTGCTGCTGGTGCTGCTGGTGCGACCTTCCCGGTCGCGATGTACGTGCTTTTCCTCTCCTACTTTGCATTGCTATTTGTTCCATGTTGAGATCTGATGCATGTGCTTAGTCTGATGTATATGGTTAACTATGCTTGTGCATCTGTAATGTTGCTTTCGGTAATTAATCTCACTCGAAAATTGCCTAATAATCTAACAATGTGTACAACAACAAGGGAAGTACCTTTCCAAAAATAAGCCCCTTTTACAACAAATCTCATACAGAAGTGGCCTCGCACAACGTTCTCCACTAAATTCAGCAACACGCGTGTGTGGAGGCTAAGTGAATTTATATAGATAGCAAAAGAAAAACCAGCACGCTGCACAGCTACAAAACTGATGAAATAACACCTCTATGATTGCCGGATGTACACCTGACCTTGAAGATAGATCAAATAGTGTCTCCAACAGTAACAGCCTAAACCACCAGTAACTACAGATTGCACGCCCGGGTTTCCCACCTGAGGGCAACACGACCTAGGCTAGCTGCATGCCCACACAAAAAACTTTACCTACGAACAAAACTACATGCAAAACCATATAGTACATATTCCTGAAAGCAACCAAAAATGATATCATGATTTACCGCTAACAGTAAACGCAGAGCCTTGTACGACCAGCAGTTTTTTTTTTTATAGATTCGACCAGCAGTTTGTTGATGGTGCTCCAACCCTCTCGATCTTGTCTGTTATGATTCATATTGCTAATCACGAGTTCAGCATTACTTCTCTGATGGGCATAGCCATTTTCAAACCTCCCAAAGGAGCCAACGCGACAAGTTTATAGGTGTAGAAGGTAGAAGAAACTCATGCTTCAACTTATTTCACCAGATCATGTTGGTTTGGGCCCGCCAGGTTCCATCATGGGTCCATTACCAGGCTCATTAGAACTCTGAGTGCTGCTAAAGGGCACAGTACGCTGGGCAAAATTGAGTAACTGCTTACGCTGACGCTCATTTGTGTGAGGAAGGCTGGCACGCAACAGCTCCACTGGTATTTCTCTGCTTATCGCAGCTGCCGCGGAAGGTTGCATTTGCGCTGTATGAACCACGTTATCAAACTTACTCATGCAGTACTCGGTAAGCAGCCTGAAGAAAGCGTCGAATGATGCCTGCCACAGGCCTCGGTTCTGCATGCTGTAGGTAGAGGCCACATGCTGATCAGTGAGAAGCTTTGTTGCTCTGTCCAGGACAGACATTATGACAATGGAGGCCCCATCGCCTGCAGCATATCCAAGGGGTTGAAGAGGTGGCTGCAGTGATGAACAGACAGTAGCTGCAAGACAGGCACTCAAGCCACTCAACTCCATCTGATGAACACAGGTGGATATGGCACTCGCAAGTTCCGTTGTTGCCCCAGCTGCACTGCTATCCGAGGGCAAATTGCCAAATATAAATCTTAGATGCCGAAAGACTGCCATGCATGTTATCCTTGCAAGCTCGCTGCTTGGAGTCACAAGTTGAAGGTAATGGGAAAGCAGTTTTCGACCTTTTGGTAGAGAGGTTATGCGAAGAAACACGAGGTCATCGTTTGGCGATAGAGATTTTTTTTTCGATAAAGAGCATATATTAATATCGCGTAGATACCAATTACACTCAGCCTCTGCAACAACATCATGCCCTAATGGCATAAAGGACGCACACAGCAAAAAAAGATAGAAGAATTACAAAAAAGAAAAGTCCCGCTACAGAGATCGAAAACTCTAAACAGCAACACTGACACCACCAAGACAACACCAGAAAATCAGCTTCTCCATAAGCGACGCCTCCAAAAGGAAACAATGCATAAACACTGTCGTCGCCCGATCACAGATCTTAGGTTTTCACCCTGAAGAAAGTTCCTCTCTCAAAACAATGACTTCAACAAGAACATTGCCAGGCACAACCTAAGGCCAGACTTGGATTTTCACCGAAAGATAGAACTCGAACTTCTCTTGTGGCCGCCCACATACAAGTCGCTGTTCGAAGTCACGAAGCTCGAAGCCAATTCCATCTCACCACCAAGATTCGACCACCGTTGCTCTTCCACCGATCTCGGCTTTCATGATCTTCTCCGCTAGCATCATGGAAAGAAAACTTCATGATATTAACAGCCAGCAGAGCTTCGAAGCGCTCCCTTGAAACCAAACGGTCAGATAAAAAACATGGGTGCGCACGACCGAAAGCACCCAATCCAGCAATCATCGGGCATTGATCGCACAATGAATTTCGCCGGCAGGGCCTTCCGGAACACGACAATCCAGCCAACCCGGCAGGAAGAAGCATCCGGCCGATCTTCACTTGGCGCGAGAGGAATCCTAGGACAGCCACCTTGGTGATCATGGGAATGAAGATGACAATGCTGACCCAAGATGGATGGAGATCACCACGACGATGGCCGCACTCCCATGATAGGGGCATAGCCAGCAGCTCGTCGCTCGGCCATGAGGACCGCAGGCTGCAGCCACACGCGACACGTCAAGCTGCATGCCAGCACTTCCCGGCCGCAAATTGTGATGTCGGGAGCGAGCAGCAGAGGGCACAACCAGTGGACCAGTAGGAAATCCACTTCCATCCATGCGGCATAAAGGTTGCAGCGATCCAGCAAGACGGGCAGCCGCCGGTCTTCGACGCGCATGTCCACAACCCAGCCGCGTGCGTACATGAGCAAATGGAGCCACATGCATCCATGCTCTTGCCCCGCATGCAAGGATTCCTTGGCCACACCAATCATCCATCCAGGCTTCAGCCCGCATGTAGCATGGCTTGGTCGCAGCAAGGTAAGGGGCGCGGTCCAAGATCTAATGGCGGCCAACTAACGTCAACCAGATTGGGACGCGGACGATGCGGGGCTGCGGCGACCAGATTCGACGAACTACTCCAGCGCAAGAAGCCGATCTTGGCCGAAATCTTCCTCCATCGGTGGATCCATGATCGCCCAGATTGCATCGATTCAGACAAACAGAAAACTTCTGTTAGAGTTGTATAGTCCCTTTTTCGTCATTCCCCAGTGTATGAGGGGCTTACCTGCACATTGTCACACTTGTACATGTACTGGCCTATGGCCCTCTGTGAATACTAGTTGCTTTTTCACAACATGGTATCAGAGCTCTAGGTTTAGCTCTTTGCACGCTGCAACTCCGTGCTCGATCCGCGCTGTCGCCGATGATCTTTCCGGCCCGCATTGCTCCCTCTCCCGTTGGGATCGATTTTCGTCCGATTTGAGCTCTAAATCGAGCTCCTTCTCCAACATCTTGGCCATCTCCGGCCGGCCACGCTCAGGACGCCATCTCCTTCGGCTGGTCCCGCACCAGCCCGCCCCGTCCGCCCAGCCGGCTCCGCCAGCCGCCATCTCCTTGGCTGGCCTTGCCCGCCGGCTCCGCACAAGCCGCTCCGATCCGGCCGCGCAGCCCCCGCTGTAGGCCCGCCCCGATCCGCGCAAGCCCCGATCCGGCCGCTGCTCCGATCCGCCGCTCGCCACGGCTCTTCGTGACTCGACTTATTCGCCGGCGATCCAGATCTGGTTCAAAAAAAAAGGATGGCGTCCTCCGTCTGCTATGTCGTATTCCTCGGTGTCCAATGATCTTTGATGGCACCAACTATGGGGAGTTTGCTGATTTTATGCGCATTCATATGCGTGGTCTTCGGCTGTGGGGTGTTCTTACCGGTGAGGTCTCTTGTCCGCCACACCCTACGCTCCCGTGCCTCCTACTCCGCCATCCGTGCCACAGGCCTTGCTGAGGATGCTACTCAGGCTGATCGGGACGCAGCCAAGTCTGCCGAGACTGCTGCTGACGAGGCATATGAGGAACAGGTACTTGCCTATTCGAGGCTCTTGGCTCATATCGCGATAGTCCGGCAACTTTTACTCTGGTGTGATGAGGATGCTAGAGCTGCCGCTGTTCTTTCGCAGAGTGTTCAGCCACAGTTTGCTTCTGAGTTTATGGGCCTTGCTACTGTTGCTGAGATGTGGTCTCACCTTCGTCAGCGCTATCAGCCTTCTGGGGATTCTCTGTACTTGTCTGTGTTGCGCCAGGAGCATGATCTTCAGCAGAGTGACTCTACTGTTGACGAGTTCTACACCTAGAGTGCGGCCATCTGGCGCCAGCTTGACTCCCTGCGCAGTGTTGTCTGTGGTACTTGCCGTGTTGCCGGACAAGACGTTCAGACATGGACTTTCAGAGGATCCATGAGTTCCTGTCTCGACTTCGTCCAGAGTTTGAGCCCCGTCATGCTCAGTTGTTTGCTCGAGGCCGTGTTCCTATCTCTGAGGTATTGACTGAGCTTCGTGCTGAGGAGACTCGTTTGCGTGGTGCTGGATTGCTTGGGACACCTTCTGTTCTTGCTGCTCGAGTTCCCACTTCACCTGCACCGCCGCTTCTACCCACACCAGCGCCTTCTACTTCTGGCGGTGCTCGCCCTTTTCGTGGTGGGAGTCGCCCTCGTCCTCCTCGGTTCTGCACACACTGTCGGAGGCCTGGTCACCTTGAGTCCGACTGCTATCAGAAGCAGCGCGGTGTGCCTCCTCGTGCTCCACCTTCGCGCCGTCACCACCGGTTTCACTGAGCAGGATATAGCGAGACTTCAGCGTCTCCTTGCCTCTTCCGGCTCGCTTCGACGGGTACTGCTGCCTCCGCGGCTGTTTCCTCTACAGTCAGGTACATCTTCGTGGGTTCTGGATTCTGGAGCTTCTTTCCACATGTCTCCTGATTCTCCCTCTCTTTCTTCTCTTCGTCCTCTTTCTCTTCCTGTTCGTGTTCTTACTGCCGATGGTACTTCCCTTCCTGTTGCTGGTCGTGGCACTCTTTCTACTCCGTCCTTTTCGTTCCTGATGTTTCTCATGTTCCCCGTCTTACCATGAACTTGTTTTCCGCTGCTCAACTTACTGATTCTGGTTGTCGGGTCATTCTTGATGTCGATTCTTGTTCTGTTCAGGACACTCACACTCGGGCACTGGTTGGGGCTGGCCCTCGGTGCCGTGACTCCCAGGGACTTTGGGAGCTTGACTGGCTTCATGTTCCTTCTTCCACCACTTCACCGACTGCACCCAGTGTGTTGCTGCTTCCACTACCGCCTCCTTTCAGCAGTGGCATCATCGTCTTGGTCATCTTTGTGGTTCTCGCTTGTCGTCTTTACTTCGTAGAGGTCTTCTGGGGCCTGTCTCAGGAGATGTCTCGCTTCAGGGTTGTCATGGATGTAGGCTTGGTAAACAAAATCAGTTACCTTATCCTACTAGTGAGTCTGTATCTCAGCGTCCTTTTGATTTGGTCCACTCGATGTATGGGGTCCCGCTCCCTTTGCTTCCAAGGGGGGCAACGCTACTATGTTATTTTCATCGATGATTTCTCTCGCCACACTTGGATCTATTTTATGACTTCTCGCAGCGAGGTTCTCTCCATATATAAGCGTTTTGCTGCCATGGTCCACACTCAGTTTTCCACGCCTATACGTGTCTTTCGGGCTGATTCTGCCGGTGAGTATATCTCCCAGCTGTTGCGTGGTTTTGTTGAGCAGGGCACTCTTGCCCAGTTCTCCTGCCCTGGTGCCCATGCCCAAAATGGCGTGGCTGAGCGCAAGCATCGCCACCTGCTTGAGACGGCTCGTGCGATGATGATCGCTGCCTCTCTTCCTCCTCACTTCTGGGCTGAGGCTGTGTCTATTTCCACCTATCTCATCAACCTTCAGCCCTCCACAGCCTTGCAGGGTGGTATTCCTCTTGAGCGTCTCACTGGTCACACTCCTGATTACTCGACCCTTCGTCTTTTTGGTTGCGTTTGCTATGTTCTTCTTGCTCCACGCGAACGCACCAAGCTGAGTGCTCAATCTGTTGAGTGTGTCTTCCTTGGCTACAGCCCCGAGCACAAAGGATATAAGTGTTGGGATCCTATTGGTCGTCGGATGCGCATATCTCGGGATGTCACTTTTGATGAGTCCCGTCCGTTCTACCCGCGTCCCTCCTCCTCTTCCTTCTCGGTGGATGATATCGCTTTTCTCATGTTTCCCGACTCACCTCCTCATGTGCCTCCGGTCCCTGCTCCACCGAGTCTCTCACCACCTTCTTCTCCTTCACCCGCCAGACCTCCCTCTCCTCCCTCACCACCGCCCCCACCCTCTCCACCTTCCTCTCCCCTGTCACCTTCCTCGCCTACGGTCGTCCCTCCCTACCCTTTTCCCTACTCCCGTCGTCCCCGTGAGGATGATGCTGCTTCTCCGACATGCCCTCTACCTCTGATGCGATGCCCTCTCCGTCCGAGCCGACTCATCATCTTCGTGCTCGTCCTCGCCTCCTCCTGATCGCTATTCTCCCACTCACTACGATCTTTCTGCTGCCCTTGAGCCGACCTCTTATCGGGATGCCCTTGCTCATCCCGAATGGCAGCTAGCGATGGCTGAGGAGATTGCTGCTCTTGAGCGTACTGGCACTTGGGATGTTGTCACTCCTCCTTCCTCTGTTCGTCCCATCACCTGCAAGTGGGTCTACAAGATCAAGACTCGCTCCGATGGTTCTCTTGAGCGCTACAAGGCTCGACTTGTTGCTCGCGGCTTTCAGCAGGAGCATGGTCGTGACTATGACGAGACCTTTGCTCCAGTGGCTCACATGACCACTGTTCGTACTCTTCTTGCCGTTGCTTCTGTTCGTCACTGGTCTGTCTCTCAGCTTGATGTGCAGAATGCTTTTCTTAACGGTGAGTTGAGTGAGGAGGTATACATGCAGCCACCTCCTGGCTACTCTGTTCCCGATGGCATGGTCTGTCGTCTCCGGCGCTCTCTCTATGGCCTTAAGCAAGCCCCTCGCGCCTGGTTTCAGCGTTTTGCCTCTGTGGTCACCGCTGCTGGTTTCGTCCCTAGCGCACATGACCATGCGCTCTTTGTCCACACATCCTCTCGTGGTCGGACTCTGCTTCTTCTTTATGTTGATGACATGATCATCACAGGCGACGACCCTGAGTACATTGCCTTTGTCAAGGCCCGTCTTCGCGATCAGTTTCTCATGACTGATCTTGGTCCTCTCCGCTACTTTCTTGGGCTTGAGGTTTCTTCTACCTCCGATGGCTTCTATATCTCCCAGGAGAAGTATATTCAGGACCTTCTCACTCGTGCCGCTCTTAGTGATGAGCGCATTGTCGAGACTCCTATGGAGCTCAATGTCCACCTCCGTTCTACTGATGGTGATCCTCTTCCGGACCCGACTCGCTATCGTCACTTGGTTGGGAGTCTTGTCTACCTTGCTGTCACACGTCCTGACATCTCCTACCCAGTCCACATTCTGAGTCAGTTCATGGCTGCTCCCACTAGTGTCCACTATAGTCATCTTCTTCGTGTCCTTCGCTATCTTCGTGGCACTATATCCCGTCGGCTTTTCTTTCCTCGCTCCAGCTCCTTACAGCTCCAGACCTACTCAGATGCTACCTGGGCTAGCGATCCAGAGGATCGCAAGTCTCTTTCTGCCTACTGTGTTTTTCTTGGTGGCTCTCTCATTGCTTGGAAGACCAAGAAGCAGGTTGCAGTCTCTCGTTCGAGTGTTGAGGCTGAGTTGCGAGCGATGGCTCTCTTGACGGCTGAGGTGACTTGGTTACGGTGGTTACTTGCGGACTTTGGTGTTTCTGCTGACGCTCCGACTCCGCTCTTATCGGACAGTACTGGTGCCATCAGCATTGCGCGTGATCCGGTGAAGCACGAGCTCACCAAACACATCGGTGTTGATGCCTTCTATGTGCGTCATGCTGTGCAACATCAGGTTATGGCTCTTCATTATGTGCCTTCAGAGCTTCAGCTTGCTGACTTCTTCACGAAGGCCCAGACTAGAGCACAGCATGCTTTCTTTCTCTCCAAACTCAGTGTTGTAGATCCACCATGAGTTTGAGGGGGGTGTTAGAGTTGTATAGTCCCTTTTCCGTCATTCCCCAGTGTATGAGGGGCTTACCTGCACATTGTCACACTTGTACATGTACTGGCCTATGGCCCTCTGTGAATACTAGTTGCTTATTCACAACAACTTCTAGGGCAGAAAAAAGAAGGTCGGGCAGAGCACCCCACCGCCGCCGTCCGCCACCCGCAGAGGGATGGCCTCCTCCGGCGGCGGCGAGGTGGTTGGGGCGGCTGGAGGAAGAGATGCTAGGTGGTGGCGGCGTGGGTGCCTCCGGAGTCGCCAAGTTCCGGAAGGCTCCGCCGGCGAATAGAAGAGTGCATCTTATGTCTGGAGTTCGCTGGATCGGGTGGTATTCGGTCGCGCGCACCCATGCTTTTATTCCGACCGTTTGGTTCTGGAGGGAGCGGCGTGAAGCTCTTTTTCTGTGTTGACATCAAGTGACTATGGATCCATGATGAAAGTCGGAAGAAGAGAATTTCATGAAGGCCGGAGGGGAGGACTAGCTAAGGGAGGTTCAAGTCTCCGCGCTGTTGAGGGGCTTGCTTGGCGATTCTGCCAACTGCTCAAGAAGAGCATGTTTTCTGTTTGTTAGTTGCAAACCACCATCTTGTTGCTGGCTAAATTGCAGCAAACGAGTAATGTCATCTGCATCAAGTAAATGACAAAGCCCATCTTCAATTGTGATCCTAGCAGCAAGCATAGGTTCCTGATCAAGAGTTTTTGATGCATTTTTTTCAGGAATGCTACCGCTTGGAGTAGAGGCTTCTTCAACATCCAGAAGTGGACGAGGCCTGCGGATGGAAGAAAATGGGAGCCTGCCAAGAGCATCAACCTGAAGATATGCATGTGGCTCATCCTTACTGTGTGCATGAGAAGATGTATCTCTGATCAAGGTTGGACAGAAGTGGTGCTTCAGTCGTGCTCCTGCTAATTTTCTAGCCAAACAAGCTTGGTGGTAGTAATCATCAATGTATGGGTCATTGCTGTGAGTGGCCGCTTGCTGCATCCTAGCAATGTTCTCGATTTCTTCAGTGGACATGTACTTGGATCTGAACCGTGGCCATCCATTATCCATCCTCACATTGCTAAGTTCAAAACCTTGGGGAGAATAACGTTGGCCCTGCATACTGTGGTGCAACATTGATCTTGCTCTCGGATCACTCAAGTCAGGCATCTCAAAATTTGCATCAAACCTACCCCTCATTTGTGATGGAGGAAACTGAGGACCAAACATCTGCAGGTTTTTTGGTGGAGAATGTCTGGGACCAAGCATATTGGCATGCAGTTGTGAAAACTGCGGTGACAATTGTTGTATTGGGCGGACTCCATGCTGTTGAAGGGGTGGTTGCACTTGAGGCGGAATTAACCCATTTGGACGCTCCATCGAAGCAGGTGTAAAGCCGGCACCATTCCCATGAATTGGACCACTATTTAGACGGTGGTTTTGTTGCATAATGTTAGTTGATAAGGCTGACGAACCCATCTGAACCAGGTTTCTGCCAAATAGTGGCCCTGGAGGCATACCTCCGTGCTGGAAATGGGAAAGGGGTAGCTCATTTTGTGTTGATGCAGGCATATGGAATGCAGTGGGAGTAGATGGTATATTCATGTGATTTGGTCCACCAGATGAAGAATGAGATACTGAAGATGGAGGGTACAGAACGAATGATGATTTAGGCACAGGAACTGGCTCAGTATGATTGTATTGGGGATCTTGTTGGGGATATAATGACATTCTGTGCAAAGAGAATGGGCTTGGTCCAGGAATATGTTCAGTAGGATGATACTGAGCATCTTGGTGTGGGGATGAGGATGTTCTGTGAAGCCTGGAATTAGAAACATGGGCTAAATGAGGAGATTGGGATGACCATTTCTTGTTATCCTGCCCTTGGTCAGCGTCCAATACAGGTTGCTTAGGCCAATACAAAGATTCAGGCTCTTTTTTTCGAGAATACGTCCTGGAAGACGTATCAATCACATAGAAGAAGAGGCCGATGGCCGATACAACTCCACACACACCCAAGACGATACACAGCCAAGCGGCTTACAACACCCCGCTACAGACGACCCGATGAGAACGACCCGCCCCCAACCTCCTACCAAAAGAGGTGAGGAGATGGAGCACGGAGCCACCGAACCGCGTCACGAGCCAAGCGAGACACCACCATAGCACGATCGCGACTCCAAGGCAGCCCGGACCAACGTACCTCCCCTCATGAGCCTAGAAGAGTCGGCGAGGAGAAGGCAGGATCCTTCGGACTTGGAGAAGCAGCTGACTAGGTTGCATCCACCACGTCGTACATAGCGCCTCGAAGCCCCATGCCCTGGCCAGCAGCCGACACCGGGAGCGCATCACAATGCCCCGCCTCCAATTACACATCGGCCTCTCCCCAATAAGCCCTGACAACGTCTTCAAGAAGAAAACGACGCCGTGGCGCCGCCGTCGCCTTGCCCGATGGACCGGACATAGGGTTTCCCCTGGCACCAGAGGAGAGGGAACCTATAAATTGATGCATAAGGATAAGAAGTTAGAAACAGACAAATTCAATACAACAAATACTCCTTCAGGCCCAAATTAATTGACGCAGCACAGCAGAGTACACTTGTAATGGACATAGTATATGGCTACGCCAATTAATTTGGGCTGGAAGGAGTACTATTGGTTTTCACGTAATAAACTGATAGTTTGAAATTTACATTCTACCAATGAAGATTAACATATATTTCGTATATTCATATCATCTGTCAGCATAATGATAACAATGCCACATGAAGTACTCAATAAAAAATCAAACATGTGTAGTTTTCTATAAAATGCCTACAACATTCCTTGTTGAAACACTAACTTTCCATTTAGTTCCAGCCGTCTTATGTGGATTGAAGAACCATACCAACAAGTCAAGAATACTTAAAACGATCGAGCAAACCCGAGTACTACTTACTCTGTCTAGAAACGGATTCCACGTGACCAACTATTCCATGGTGCTTTGGTTCATTTACAACTCTGGTCAACTGAAAGAGAAGCCATATGCATCAAACAAACAGGTAGACTTTAACAGTTAAAACAGAGAACCAACAGGACAAACATGCAAAGAGCTGATAAGTACAGTCTACATCGAATTCGTCTACATTTGTATGATATTTTACAAAGTACATAAGTGCATCATAATATTGTTAACTAATACAAAGGGCTCACCACGAATCAAATGTACCAGTCTATTGCTCTTTCTATATAATGATACATGTGCAGGGTATAGCTCCAAAAAGAAAAGCAGACCTTTGAGAATGTTCCAGCAAGATCATCAACATCAGTAAATGACCCAACACCGTCATCCTGAAAAAGAAAAGTTTGATGAACTAAGCAGCACGAGCATTTCTGCTTCTGCATAACTGAAAACATATTTTGGCTGCAATAGTAGGTGAAAAAACAATAATTATCAATTTCATGCACATGGAAATGGGACTACCTCCAGTATAATGCATAATCATAAGCTTTCTACCACTTTCAAGTAATGTACAGGGTTCCAACCATATTTGTCCGCACAGATAATTTGACGGTTGCACGGCATATAATGCCTTGTTTCCGGTTTGCAAGGTGTTATCGAGGACATAAACGACAGCATTCTTTATCGTGAATTTTGTACCAGGCTACTACCGTAAGAGTGAAAATAGAACGACCAATTCATAAGGGCCCCCTTCACAGCTCTAGAGCAAGCAAGCAAGCCCGTCTATCAAATCATGTCAGCAAAACAGAGACATGGCGCCAAATCATTGTTGTCTCTTTCTTCAAAAGGACCTAAAATGGTCAAAATGAGACATTATTACCTCCAACATATCCCTTCCATGGATAGAAGGGTATTTTTCGTCACCAAGCGCAACAAAATCAGCGTCACCAAAACCATCACCGTCTTCTAATCCACCTAGCTCAACCTCTTCCATCACATTGTTGCCAAAGAAAGCATACTGTGATGCATTGAATTTGGTATCGCCTGCAAAGAGAATGTACAAGAATTCAGTAACCACAATCAGATGATATTGTTTACCAAAGCAAAAGAATAAAATAAATCATAAATGTACTGATATAGCAGGCTCATGGAGAATGTGTGAGACTGAAAGAGCTTCAAATGGAACCAGCAGAGAGCATTGCAATACAAAGCTAATCACATACGGACGAAAGTTGCAGTTGGTGAGTAGTTCAGGTAGAGAAATCACCAAAAGCGGCAAACTACTAGGCGATAGATAAGCTCAGCCCACCACCACAACCAATCCCTGTTTCAGTTACTATAGACCTCTTCAAGCATAGTCCCAGGATTTGGGCCTAAATTCATCCGGCGATCCCACGCCATCCCCGGCCCCCGGGGAGCGGTCGGGGACTCCGGACGAAACGAAAGCGCGCGAAACGTCGAGGAAACTTCCCGCGCGTCTGGTGGCCCCAACTTGTCGGCGAGAGACACCGATCGTCGTCCTCATCGCATCGTCTTCCGCGCGCTGTAAAAGCCTGCCGCCGGTCAGCATTCGCCGGCCGCGTAGCTTCCACGTGGCGAGTTAATGCCGTCGCCTCGGTATCACGCGCGCCTACCTCTATTTATCGCCGAACTACCGCGTATGCCCGCATTCACCTCGCTCGCCTTCCACCAAATCTTCCCCGAACTCGACGGCAATGTCGAACGACGGTGCGGCCAACAACGGCTTCGGCCGCCGCTCTCTCCACCAATGGGAGGGACGGCTCCTCCGCGCGGCGGGATACCCGGCCCCGCCGGACTTCCGCGCGCCGGGGGGATGGAGGCTGAGCGCAGGCGGCGTGCCGATCCCGCCGCCGCCAACGGGTGGCGCCGCACTCGAAGCGGCGATCGACGAGGTGCTCGTCACTCTCTGACGGCGCGCGCGGATCCCGTTTCTTCCCCAACAACCACGAAGTGTGGATCGCGTTCTTCCGGCGCAGGTATGAACGCGAACTCGCGTCGTACGACGGGCCTCCTCCTCCTCCGGCAAGGAATAACGCCGCCGGCCGCCGCCGATGGTGGAGCGCGCCTAACCGCACCCTCGAGAATGTGCTCGCGCACATCGAGGACGGGAACTCCCCGTCCTGGGGATGCCGCCGCCGGTGGCGCCTACCGTGTCGCGCCGACACGGTAGTTCCTGGATGCCGAGGAGGATGGCGCCATCCTCCTCCTCGTCCGGCTCGCGGTCGGCGTCCAGTCCGGCGGCTCGACGCCGGCCACCGTCAAGCAGGAGTGGGCATCTCCTTCGACCGTCAAGAAGGAACCGGCGTCGCCACCGCCGACCAGAGGGCGCAGCAGCGGCGCGGAAGAGGAAGTCGTCGAAGAAAGAGGCCGGCGCAAACCAGCTCGCCGCAAACCAGCTCGCCGAGGAGGAGGCGAGGCGCGCGGAGGAGGCCGCGGTGGCGGAGGTGATCGCCGGTCGCCGAAGACCTGGTGCCCGCCGACAACGCCTTCCCCGAGGACGCCACCGAGTGGGGGCGGACCGGAGCGCCAGAGGCGGAGTGCCAGCCGGCGGCTGTCTGGCTGCGCGCGTCAACTCGCCGCCCGCGCCGCCACACCATCCGCCGCTAGGAACGCCGCGCCGGGGAGGTGGGGCTCGAGGAGAAAGCGACGACGACATGCCTTCCGTCGCCGCCACGCACCGCGACGCCGGCGCACGAGCCGCGGTACGAGGCTCCGCCGCCAGGACAACGCCGGCTCGAGCGACGACGACGACGACCACACGTCCTTCTACCGCCATTTCGGCATGTAGTAGGCCGTTTTTAGTATAAGTTTTAGTTTGCCAATCGCCAAATTCAAATATATGTACGAATTCGGCCTATTTATGTACGAACTCGCCTCTACATGTTAAATATCATTAAATTTCGCTTATGTTTGAACGAACTCGCCAATTTTGTCCGACCGCCGAATCCGTTACATCCATTTGGTCGCGGCTCGGAAAATGGCTCCATCAAAATCCGAACGATAATTTCGTCGGATTTAGGCGTGGGAGCCCAAACGGCTGGAGATGCTCTTACCTCGCCCCAAGTGATGCGATAGTTCGCCGGATTTTGTTGCCGCCGGCGGCCGGTCTCGGTTCGCTCCTTGGCTGTGTCAGGGGAGAGAGGAGTGGGTATCCACGTGGTTTTCCGTCATCCTACGTGGCCGCAGCAAGAAAGGCGAATTATCCAACCATCTCAGCCGTCCGATATGGCGCGCATCGCTCGCTTCGCCGGCACGCCAACTGCCAAACCGGCTCCGCAGTTTCACGTGGGCCCACATGTCAGCCGCACGAACCTCTCCCCGCCTCGGCCATCTCCGGCCATCTCCTCTCCTCCACCAATCCTCCTCCTCCGATCCAATCCCCAACCCTCCCCGCCGCCGCATGCCGCCGTCGCCGCCGCCCTCTGCCTAGGCCCCCGCCGCCCCCATCGCCGCCGCGATGGGGAACACCTGCGCCGGCCCCAGCGCCACCGCGGACCGCCACGGCTTCTTCAACACCGTCTCCGTCGCCATGCTCTGGCGCCCCGGCGCCGCCCGCGCCGAGCCGGCGGTCCCGCCACCCGACGCCTGCCCCTCCATGTCCTCCACCACCTCCTCCTCGCCCCCCTCGCCCGTCACCATCGCCGACGCCGACCTGTCCCCCACCTCCCGCGCCAACAGGCCCAAGGTGAAGCGCGTCCAGAGCGCCGGCCTCCTCGCCGAGTCCGTCCTCAAGCGCGACTCCGCGCGAATCAAGGACCTCTACACGCTCGGCAAGAAGCTGGGGCAGGGGCAGTTCGGCACCACGTACCAGTGCGTCGACAAGGCCACGGGCAAGGACTTCGCCTGCAAGTCCATCGCCAAGCGGAAGCTCGTCACCGAGGAGGACGTCGAGGACGTGCGCCGCGAGATCCAGATCATGCACCACCTCGCCGGGCACCCCAACGTCATATCCATCGTCGGGGCGTACGAGGACGCAGTCGCAGTGCACCTCGTCATGGAGCTCTGCGCGGGAGGGGAATTGTTCGACAGGATTATACAGCGGGGGCACTACTCGGAGAAGGCTGCCGCGCAGCTGGCTAGGGTCATCATTGGGGTCGTGGAGGCATGCCATTCGCTTGGGGTCATGCACAGAGACCTCAAGCCGGAGAATTTCTTGTTTGTAAATCAGAAGGAGGACTCGCTGCTCAAGGCCATTGATTTTGGCCTCTCCATCTTCTTCAAACCAGGTCTGGCCTCAATCCTTGCCTTGGTGCGGCCTCTACTGTGGCACGTGCACGGTAGCTGGAGAGTTTTTTCTATGTCATGGACAATGCTAGCTTAAGCTGCTACTTTGCTTGACTAGTCTGGTCTAGGAAGTACATAGCTTTGGATATTCTATACATGATCCAGGTGTGGAGTATATGGTTATGGCAAGTGATGGTGCATCTTTGCAGGAATTTTCCTATGAATATTTGACCCGTGTTTGAAGCTTCAGATGAGCAAACCCAACACAAGGTTCTGAATTCTTCAGCAAGGGAAAAGGATGGCATTCTGCCTTTTCGTTCCCGTTTTTGGTTATGGAATGGGCATTACTTGCCATAACACTTGGAAATAAAAGGACATGTATGTTCATGGACATTGACATTTGCAGATTTAGGAAAGTTAGACCATACAACCCTGTGCATGTTCTAACAACATGGAAATTACTATGGGAGTCGATTATATCTGTTTTTAGTCACAGATCGATAGTTCTGGCCTGTATCAAAACAAGCTGATTAATAATCCACTGTTGTCCTTTTATTTTCAGAGCACCCATCTTCAAATATTTAAATGTCACTACTCATATACTTCTTCCCATGCAGTATGCATTAACATGATTACTTTTACAGGTGAAATTTATTCGGATGTCGTCGGAAGTCCTTATTATGTCGCCCCTGAGGTTCTGATGAAGAACTATGGTTGCGAAGTGGATGTTTGGAGTGCCGGAGTAATAATTTATATTTTATTGAGTGGGGTTCCTCCATTTTGGGATGGTAAGCATGAATCTTCTTGCTACATTATTAATCCTCACCCTTTTACACAATATTGGCAGTTCCCCACTTTTTTTATTTTGTCGTGGATGCTGGTCCATTTTGCAGAATCTGAGCAAGGGATATTTGAACAAGTTTTGAAAGGTGATCTTGATTTTTCATCCGAGCCCTGGCCCAGTATCTCAAAGAGCGCAAAGGATTTGGTTAGGAAAATGCTGAACCGTGATCCCGGAAAGAGATTGACTGCACATGAAGCTCTATGTGAGTACATGGAAGCATAAAAACCACTTTACATTGAAATTTCTATTGGCCGTCCAGCTTCATTTCACGTAAGCCTTTATTGTAGTGAGCCATCTTTGTATTGGCAGGTCATCCTTGGGTTTGTGTTGATGGAGTTGCTCCTGACAAGCCGCTTGATTCTGCTGTCTTAACTAGATTAAAACAATTTTCAGCAATGAACAAACTAAAGAAAATGGCTCTTAGGGTGAGTGTTGCAGTAAACTTTATCTTGGTTTTCTACCAGCGATATTAATTAAGCTGTACTCAGTATTTAAGCCAACGTTAAACTGGGTGTTTTATATAGGTAATTGCAGAGAATTTGTCTGAAGATGAAATTGCGGGATTGAAAGAAATGTTCAAAATGCTGGACACTGACAATAGTGGCCAGATTACATTGGAGGAACTAAAAACTGGCTTGCGCAGAGTTGGTGCCAACTTAAAAGAGTCAGAAATTACAACTCTAATGGAAGCGGTAACTTTTCTAACAAAATCTTTTGAATTAGGTTGCTAAGACATCTAACTTGACAATTTATTTGACATCCTTGTTTAGTTTGCTGCACAATTTCTTGACACTGATATTAGTATTCATAAAAAGACAATTATCTACTCCATGAAAATTATCATATTTCACTTGCATGACTCTTGTGTCTTCTGTAGTTCTGAAAATTTCCATTCGCATGACTCTTTCATGTTCTGACGAAGGGCTGTGCTGTGAGCAAACTTGGCTGTACTACTAGACATGAGACATTTTCTTATAAGAGACATGAGAAATATATTAGACCTTGCTTGCATGAAGATATAAGTTATGCAATTTTCAGGCGGATATTGATAATAGTGGGTCAATTGATTATGGGGAGTTTCTTGCGGCAACTTTGCATCTGAACAAGGTCGACAGAGAAGATAATCTCTTTGCCGCATTCTCATACTTTGATAAAGATGGCAGTGGTTACATTACCCAAGATGAACTGCAAAAAGCCTGTGAAGAGTTTGGTATAGCAGATGCACATCTTGAAGAAATTATCCAAGACATTGATCAAGACAATGTGAGTAGATTTGTTCTCGTCATGATATCTATTAGATCTTAAAATCAAGAAGTTTATTCCTTTTTCTCTCTCCAGGATGGCCGGATCGACTACAACGAATTTGTAACAATGATGCAGAAGGGAAATAACCCACTAGGGAAAAAGGGACAAGGGCAGATGAGCTTTGGTCTTAGGGAAGCATTGAAGATACGCTAGTGGTAACTGATCTGTGCTCTTCCAACTTGTCTCCATGTCTGTTGGATGGTTTATGGTAGCGCCTTACTCCTCATCAGATTACCTTTCTTATTTTTCCACAGTCATTTGTTTGCTCCATGTGACCCAGTCATTTGCTACGCTAATGATAGCGTGGCGTGAAGAACCTGCCCCCATGAGCCGGACAATTCTTGTTCCAGCTAACCAACGCAGGTTAGGATTACCATACTCTGAAGTCAACCAAAGGAGTTCTCTGATGGAGTGAGCAAAGAGATATGCTAGATGGTTGTGCCTTTTTTTCTTCCATCAGAATGGACCACCCTGCTTGTAGAATGCATGTATCTTGTTTCGGCATTCTTAGCGATGGAGTGAGCAGCCTGGATTTCGGGGAACTACATGTGAGCATGAATTAGAGTACACCCAGTGTTTTGTTTGGTGACGGTGTGACTAAATATACATATGTATAGGAAAAATAAAGATAATTAGTGAAGCTCTTTGTATGTCCATAACACACTAAGATGACGGATGCAAATGTGTAGTAACTGAATCTGAACGGAAAATAGAAGCTGGTGTTTTTGTCGTGCGTTTGCTCTGGATTACCATATGTATCCCCATATTTCCTTTGTGGTTGCGCTGGTCTATCTGGCGTGCATGTGCAGCAAAAGGTTTAAGGCACCGGGAGAACCTTAGAGCATCTCCAACAGCTTAGCCATGTTTTGGTAAACAGTTATCGGAGAGAGACGATTTGCAGAAGCATGTTGGGCTGCTCTTGGGCAGCTTGCTCAAAACTAATACCGTGAACTCATTTAGCTTCTACTTTTCTACAAACTAATAATCTGAATTAACTGAAACTTTCATGCCATGGTAACTGAAACTTCCATCTTCATGCCGATTTCAAGTCCAAATTAAGCCTAAAGCCGCAAGCACAATGCATCATAAACACAAATGAAAGTGCATGACATAAGTAATGTAAAACCGAAGAACTAGAACTCCCAAAAGCAAACATTCTCGCATTCACTGTCATTGCCACCATTGTCACACATGCCACTAGTGCTACCATTGACACCCAACCCACTCCAGAGTCTCCATAGCCACCCCTGAATCCACATATTGATCATGTTCCCATACATGATCATGCATAAGTTCAAAGTAGGCTTTTACGTCAAGACCATTTGGGTCCATGAACATGAGCTTCTGCTCTTGTTCAACCCACTTATCCTCAGGTGTCACCTCAACCACAACCCTCCTATGCTCAGTCACAACCTTCCTCTCCTCACCGTCCCTCCTCTCCTCTATTTTCTCTTTTGACGTTCAATTCTTTCTAGGTAGCAATCTCCTTCCTTATGGATCATGGTGTCCAATGGTTCCTTGTAAGCATTGTCTCCCCCCTTCTTCAGCATCTCCTCGTTCTTGCAATTGGGATATGAGTGGGGCTCCTTCTCTCATCATCACCTGAGTGTCATCATTAGAGTCAACTTGCACAACCAGTGCAACTGAGTTGGGTGACTTCTACCTCTTTGTTTGGGATTTCATTGTTGTTTATATTTTCCTTTTCTCATCATATTGGAGCAAGGCCCAACAATGGTGCAAGCTAAATGACTTTCCAACCCTTACACCTTTCTTCTTCAGTTTGCCCTTGCACAATTCTCAATTAAGCAATGTTGAGCTTCAAATAAAAATTGTTTAAGCAACTTAGCCACCAATGAAGTAAGTACTAAGTCGAGTGATCGAGGAAAATAATTAAAATTGTGTATATGTCTGATACCTTTGGGTTTAACCATTCGGTACTACCATGTTGGTTACTTTATCATGTAACTTCCATATTTCTGCATTTGCCTATAAATAGCCACCGACCCCCAAAGCATAATTAAGTAAAAAATTCTTGGAGCATTTTCGTGAGAGAAGTGAGCGCTATTCTTGACATATATCCTTTGCTCTATCTCTCGCACACCTAGATCTACACCTTAAATCCACATTTTGTGAAATCTAGAGTGATCCGACGAGAATTTCCTGTGAGATCTATGTGAGGGCTTCAAGATCTAAGTTTGTTACTTTTGGAGGGTGCCTCCTAGCCGGTGAGAGAATCACTTGAAAATTTTTGTGGTGCTTTTTGAACCAACCAAGAGTTTGTGAAGGCCGGTAATCGCCTACTCCTTGTAGTAAAGAAGCATTCTTAATGATTGGGCATGGATGAAGTGTCCTAGCTCAAGGAGAAGTAGGTTGGTCTTTGTGATCAAGAAGTTTTTGTCATAGGCTTCTCCAACAAAGGACGTAGTATAACGCTAAATATCCGAACATCGAGATACATCTTCATGTTTGTGATCACAGTTTCTATGTGAGTATTGCACTAGCCCTTTCCATCGGTTTGGACTTTTGGTAGCGTTGGCTAGTGCATGAAGCTTGACATGGTATCAAAGTTGTGAGGTCTTGGGTTCAAGTATTGACTTTCGAAATTTATTAAAAAACTTATCCTGTAATTAGGATGGTTGCTACTTTGGCCCCCTCTCTACATGTATCTTGAGTCATTAGCGTGATTCCTATTTCTCTATGCATGTGTTTGCCTCCATGAGTCACACGTGCGAGGGATTGTTTGTACATTATGTGTGCATTTCCTAGCTCTTTCCATGAGTTTAAACTTTTGGTTGTGTTGGCTAGTGCATGAAGCTTGACCTAGTATCACAGTCGTCAGGTCTTGTGTTCAATTCTCCATTTCGCAACTTATTGAAAATTTATGCGTAATCTACTTGCAATAGCAATTTCCACCAGATTGGACTTTTCGTTGTGTTGGCTAGTGCTATCCAAGTCCCAAATCAGAAGATGGTCCAGGTGAGGAAGACAACGAGGATGTGCACGGCTTGGTCAGTGTTGCTAATTCATCGATTGCGCCCGTCCACCGATGTTCTCTACCCACAGATTAGGCATCACCCCATCTGCAGATCACATTTCGTGTCGTTCTTCTTTCTCTTGTTTAATCGCGACTTCTTCTCTTTCAGATCCTACGCGATGTATGCACGCCTTCTAAACTCGCTGAATGAAGAGATGCTACGCCGGTGGAGGACGAAGCCTTTCGACCTTCAAACCTAGCCAAGATCCCATATAATTGTAATTAGTGTAGGCTATCAAAACGAAGAGGGGCCCAACGGGATCCAAAAAAGTAGCTTTGAATCATTTTATATGAAGGTGGTTGCAACTATGGACAATGGAGGAAAATCTCGTGGACCCGCGGCTTCCATTTCTACGAGCCTGGCTAATAATTTGGTGAAGGCAACCATCATTTTCTGTCGTAGACACGCATATCCATAGGAGACGATAAGCTAGCTACAAATGTACATGCCCATCAGCTTTGATCCACCTAAATGGGAGTGAAGGTGTACCTTTTCTACTACTCTTCATATTATTTAGATGAGGCAATACATTTAAGTTTTATAATATATTATCTCTTGCCATCGTTAGCAATAAATGAAAATCGATTTACTTTTAGTAAGAAATTGATTTGCTAAGAGAACACATACCACAAATATTCTTCTTTTATTTTTATTAGGAGATCATCATTTAGCTAAGGGGGAAAACCTTATTTTTCTTATTTCTTTGTGTCTTTCAATTAAGTAAAGATCTAAAGTAACAACTTTAAGAGAGGGCTGATATCACCCTATTGTACATGTATACCGTAGTAAAATTATTATTCCTGTTCTTGTGCATGATTTAACTTTTTTTAAAGAATTCTATTTCATTAATTATTAGTAGGTTATTTTTTTAGTGTATGTAAAAAAAAGAAACGAACCCGAACAGAGAGAATATCCCAAATGCAGCGCGTGGGACGCCGGTGGCACGGCTGAGCGGCTCAACGCCCAGCCGCCTTGGACGACTGAACGTGGACCTGGGTCGACGGTGTGAGCGTGACGCCACCCGCGAGCCGTTCGAGTGGTTCTCCTACCCGCGACGCGAGCCCAGACCAAACCCATCCAAAATAACGGCCCACCGCAACGAACCATCCTCCTCTCCTCTGTCCGACTTTTGCACTATCGCCGCAGACACGTCAATAAATACCACAAGTCCACACAACGCGAGGTTTATATACGATACGAATCATCAAGCACCGAGTAAAAGCGACGGTAACAAAAGCGAGACCCCTACACACACACGAGAGCCCTGATTCCCAAATCCGCGAGCTCCCGGTCGCTGCCGCGCGTTCGCCTCGATCCCCCGTCGGAGGTCTTCGCTTCGCCTCGACCCGCCGTCGGGATCGGGATCGCTCGCGCGGCGGCGCCATGATGGATCCGGAGATGATGCGGATGGCGCAGGAGCAGATGCGCCGCATGTCCCCCGACGACCTCGCCAAGATGCAGCAGCAGGTCTCCCCAACCCGATCCACGCTACGGCCCGTCCGGCCATATCCTTTTGATCTAAATTGACTATACGGAGCATTCCGCCCGGTTCTCGTGTCCCTGGCGGTAGATCGAGACTTCGAGAGGAGACCGTTTTTTTTTTTTTTGTCTTTAGAGCGAATCGTGGCTGACCTACTCTAGGATTTTCATACGAGTTGAATTGGTACTACTAGGATCACTCCTTAAGTCAATTGTTGCTAGGATTTCTCCTTTAAGTCAATTGGCATCACTCCTCGAGTCAGTTTGGGAAACAAAATTCTAGTGTGGACTCCTGGTCAGGCAGGGTTTGAATCGGCACTGTTTGCTTGATTGACTGGTGACGCCAACGGGATGCTGGTTTTCCCTGTATAAACAACAAACCTATGCTCGTGTTTAAACTATGTGCAGTAGGAATGTCGTTGCTGCTTCTGTTGCTCTATTGTTTATGCTTACATATACCTAAACTATATGCAACATGATTCATTGCCGTTTATTTTCTTCCTCTGCTGAATATCTCTGCCTCTGGTTATGCTAAGTCAGCACCTGCTTTTGGTACTTGCGGTGTCCGGCAGCATTTGCTTTTTGTTTTTCTTAATATTTTTTATTACTAACTCCTGAAGAATCATGAGTGACGTGGTATTGACGATGTCCTTGTTGCAACATTGCTAATTGCAGATGATGTCCAATCCTGACCTTATAAAGCTAGCATCCGAGAGTATGAAAAACATGAGACCTGAGGACTTCAAACGAGCCGCCCAGCAGCTCAATCAGACAAGGCCGGAGGAGATGCTTAATATGACCGAAAAAATTGCCAACGCCAAGCCTGAGGAGTTTGCTGCTATGAAAGCCCAAGCTGATGCTCAAATGTCATATGCCATATCTGGTGCCAAGATGTTGAAGCAGCAGGTCTGTACAAAGTCCGCTATCACCTTTCCTTTTATATAGCAGAGATAATGACATTGTCCTGCTCCTTTTGGTTGGAGAGTAGGACAAACAAGCTTGATCACCTTTTTTTTAAGCTCGGAAACTATTATTTGTATAAGACAGGCGAATAATACGCTCACACTAGCACATTCTTTTTTTCTTGGATCACTCTGAATGAATCATAAAAAATGCTCTGGTTTTGGTAATTTGGATACATAATTTTGTTCTTACATCTGCATGCTTATCAACCTGTTGACTATGAAATTATCATATCTCCACATTTATTAAATACATTAGGTACTAAGCTTTCCACGGTTCTATCCATGTTTCGAGTTCCCATAATATCACCCTTATTTGTTCTTATTTTGTTTGTTCCAGGGAAATGAACTTCACAGCCGTGGGCAGTATACTGATGCTGCTGCCAAGTACAAGCTGGTGGGTTTTTAATCCCACTCCTTTATTTTAAAAGTGACATGGTTGTTTGTCTGCCAGTTTAATTTATTTGTTGTGTTGTTGATCAGGCCAAGGATAACCTGAAGAACATACCATCAGCAGCTGGCCAAACTCTGCAGTTGCAGTGTGCCCTTAATTTAATGTCTTGTTACCTGAAATCAGCAAAGTTTGAGGAATGTGTAAATGAAGGTTCAGAGGTATGTTTGACTATGCGGGTGTGGCTGCACTACACTTGCTCATCGAAGTGCTACAGTTATCTTAAATGCAATCTACTTTCCCTGTTTCTGTTTTGCTATTTAGTACATCTATTACGTGCTGTTTAAATGAAAGCATGTAACTCTTTTCAAGTTTAATTTTACAGACACTCTGTTGTTAGTTGAGCGACCCAGTGCTAACTGCTAACCCAACAAATAAATGTGCCACAGGTTCTAACTTATGACTCGAACAATGTTAAAGCATACTACCGAAGGGGCCAGGCATACAAAGAACTAGGAAACCTGGAAGTAAGCTTTGCTAGGTTTTTCAAGTGTTTATCTATTGGTTTATTGCAATACATTTTCTCCTTTTCCCCAACTATAGTTGACTCCAAAATGCATTCAGGCTGCTGTTGCTGACTTGAGTAAAGCCCACACAATCTCTCCGGAGGATGAAACTATTGCTGAGGTTCTGAGGTATGGTTTATTTTTCCCTGCAATAAAAATATAAATTCTGCTGATCTTGCTGCTGACGCTGATAAAAGTGGCTAGTCATTTTAGTTCTTTGTTACTTCACTGCCCTACTGATAGACTATATTCATGATGCAGAGACACAGAAGGAAAACTTGCAACTGAGGGGGGAGGAGCAAACCTGCCAAAAGGTATCTTCGCTGATATTACTCTTTATAGAAGTAAATAAATTATGCTGATATTTTTTATTCCCTGATACTTTTTTACATCAAGCCCACAATACTGTAGCTCAAGTGCCTTTGAATGATAATCCTTGTGGTTAAAGAACTCCATTCTGAAAGCATATATGATGTTATTTAGTGTGCATGTATTTGTCTTGATGGTCTAAGTCGAAGGCTCATCTAGTTATTTAAAAAATATATTTCGACATTGGTTGGATGATATATATTTCAGTAGTGTTTGGTATTGCTTCAGTTTGGCTGATCAAACTCATGTTGATTCCTTTTCTTTATTCAAGGAGTTGTTATTGAAGAAATTGTAGAAGATAGTTCAGAGCCGTCAAGCACTCAAAGGAGTTCATCTACTGGGTATACTGTTTCAGAACCACATGAAAGAGCAGGAAGCTCAAAACAACCTGACTCAGAAAGCTTAAGAAATGACCCTGCTACTGTCAGGTAACATAGCCCTTTTGCTTCTGGTATACAACAACAACAACAACAACAACAACAACAACAACAACAACATCAAAGTCTATTTCCCTTTTGCTTCTGGTATATGTTTTATTTTTCTTCGACTGCATGTCTGCATATCCACAGTTGCAGCTCTTGTGGTTTTATAGGTTTCAGTTTTTGCTACTTCAACATCTTACCCTTTCAGTAGTCAGACAGTATTTTGCAAGTATTAACAATTTATCATGCACTGGTTTTACGCACTGGATCAAATATCATGTCTTAAAGGCAATGGCCAATAGCAATAAATCATTGTTTCTTTGCTGCAATAGTTTTTAATTCCCTTTACACTGTGCCAATATTAAAAATTGATAATCATTAGTCTTTTTTATATCTGGTTGCACATGTGTGCTATCTGGATCATCATGTCGGTGCACACTACACAGAACATATCCGGTTGCCAAAAGTTTCTAGGCTTTATAGACGTTTACCTGGATATGGTGTTTGCTTTGTTCATTACCATTACTAGAATGTCTTTTAGTCATAGTGCACCCTTTTCATTATGCTTTTACAAATGCCGCATAACTTTCTTGTCCTTGTCAATAATGTATCAGGTCATTTCAAAATTATGTGTCAAATAGTGATGCCGGCGGGTTATCGAATTTGGGCATCGGAGGAATGTCACCTGAGCTAGTTCAAACTGCCAGCAATATGATCGGCACAATGAAACCAGAAGAACTACAAAAGATGTTTCAGGCTGCTTCTTCATTAAATGGAACAAACCCCGTTGCTCCAAATTTCGGATCTAATATGCCAGAAATATCACCTGACATGATGAATATAGCATCTGACATGATGAGCAAGATGTCTCCTGATGAACTGCAAAATATGCTGAAGTTGGCTTCTGAAATTGGTGGACCCAGTAGTGCCCCTCTGAGACCAGGGAGTAATTTGCATCCTTCATCAAGAGCCACAACGAGTGCGAATAACTTCCAGCCCCCATCTCCGCAAGAGGTTACGGAAAACCCTGATGAAATAGTAAACCGAAGGATGGACCAGCCGTCACCCAGTTCTCCACCTGATATGCAAGACATCATGAAAAATTCCATGAAAGACCCTGCAATGCGGCAGGTACAGAATCTTTAACCCAAGGAAATTAGTTTTCGAGAAGTTTTTGTCTCGTTGCCAGGTAAAAATGGCAAGGTTTGGGTTTTAACATCTCTAAATTTTCTCCAAATTAACAGATGTTTGCATCCATGATGAAGAACATGAGTCCTGATATGATGGCAAACATGAGTGCGCAGTTTGGTATGAACCTGTCGAAGGAGGATGCTGCGAAAGCCCAAAAAGCTATGTCTTCATTATCTCCTGAAGATTTAGACAGAATGGTGAGGAACTAACTGTAAAAGACCCCACAGTCAATTTTCCCATGTCACCTTTGAGCTTTGTGCAGACCTTTTTTTTTTTTGTGGCATATATTGTGCTCTGAGATTAGCTGCCAGAATTTACTTCGTAGCAACACTTCTTTGTTTAGCTTCTACCAGACCAGGCCACAATATTGTTTGATATTAAGATGAAATTATTTACCTCTGCTTATTTTGCATTCAGATGAAATGGATGGACAGAGCACAGCGAGGAGTAGAAGTAGCAAAGAAGACGAAGAACTGGCTCATAGGCAGGAAAGGCTTGATCATCGCTATTATCATGCTGATCTTGGCCTTCATCCTCCAGCGGCTTGGCTTCATCGGTAGGTGATGGCCTAAACATCCATGATGGACGATCACGCCATGTATCAGAAGATCAGATACAAATAATTGTTCAGCAGCGAAATAGTGCTCTTTCTTCCAAGTGAGAAACAATAGTGCGTAAATGAGCATCTCCTTGGGAAGGGCTGAGAAATAGTTATATCTGCGCTTGTATCATTGTTTATTCTTTCATCATATGTATTTATAGATTGTAACAAGATGGGAGTAAAATTCCCTAGTATTGTCATTTGGGCAAGAGGCTGACATGTAATGTTATAGACGTCTTGTGTTATTTTGCACCATAGAATCGAAAAGTCATATTGGATCCTGGGCACCAGTGCTCCAGATAACAAAATTCGAAAATTATATTTATACGTTTAAAAAAATTATGTAACAAAATTCTAAAAGTACCTAATGATGTATCCCACTAACCTACAAAATCTCAATTTCAAATGTTTTGTTTTTTGACCTATACAAAAATGACAAAATCTGTTTTCTTTTTGTAGATTTGAATCACTATACTCAGATCTATGCATTTGTTATTTTTTTCCAGCCTAAAATACACATTATTTTCAGTTGAAAATTTACACGATTGTGGGATACAATACCGGCTACATCATGATTTATTTTCAGATTTTTATGAAGCTTAGAAATATGATTTTTAATTTATTTTTCGAAGTGAGATCACAGGTGCTCATGTGCACCAAATCTCTGTCCCCATAGAATATGCAACTTTTGTTGGAAGCGTGTCCGGCCATTTTGATCTGAGTCGGGCCACTCCAGCATGTTGTTGCCAACTTGGAAGATTAAGGATCCAGACAAGTCAAAACAAAAAAGAGATAAATCCAGGTTGTCCTATGAATCTACTAGTAATATAACTGTAATACACTACAATGTGGTATTATTTTATGAACTAACTCGAATCCCTAAAGAGCACTAAGCTCCCAGGGTTCCCAGCTCTCCTGAGCGATTGGGCTGTCGTTATCGCTGGCCCCATCTTCAAATCGTGTCATCGTTTTTTTTCCCTTTCCTGCCGGCTGTGTGCTAGCCTGCTAGCTATTCGTTTACCCCACAAGTCGGCCTGGATTGTTTTTGCCCGTGGCGTGCGTATTTTTCTGAAGCGGTGTCTGGGCATGTGGTCGACGTGTCGTTGAGCAAAGGGGTCGCGCGGGTCGGTTCGGAGTTCTTTTGACCGGGGGCGTTCTTCCTTCTCGCTGCGGCGGCAGTTCTACTCGCCTCGATCCGCCTCTTCGTCGGGCCAACTGCGGCGGTGCCAGCGGTTAGTGGGCGGCGCCTCTGTGGCCGCCTTTCTTCCCCGTCGCGACTGCTTCTCCGCGTTGGTTCGTTTCCCCTTCTCTCTTCTCTGAATGTTTTTTCGCGTCGGCCGCTCTGGTGGAGTGGTTTGTGTGGAGATTTTGCTGTTGTGTGCTTTGTGCTCTGGATTTGTGGTGGGCGTGTGTGTGGCCGCCGCTCGGGGATTGGTCCAGACCTGTGTGCTGCTGTTTATAGCGTTGTCGGCGCGTGCGGTTTTCATCGGGGCTGCTTGTTACCCACTCGATCCGGTTTGTTCCTTCTAGCATCTGTTCTCTATGCGCCTTCGATTAGAGATTTGCGTGAAGGTGCGTCTGGTGGAGCGGGTCGTGGGGCGCCCTGTGTGGGCTTGCTTTGGATTTGAGGCGGCCGTCGGTGCGGTGGTCGACTGGGAGCTGGGGCTGTTTGTGCTTCGCTCAGTGTGTCGTGTCTCTGTTGACAGCTGTGTGCTCTGAATTTTTTCGGTGTTCGCGGTACATCTGTGGCGTGTGTGCTTACGGTCGTTTGTTTGTTTCTTCATTTGATGAACGCTGGGCAGCCTGTGCGAGGCCGGCGTCGTTGGAAACGTGTTGGTAGCCTCCCCTAGAAAAACTAGGCAGCGCCGCCTTCTCTGCTCCCCACGGATCGCCGCCGACACAACCACGCCTAGTGCAGTCACTCCCGCAATCATTTTCCTGTTTGAATCTTCGTTGGAGAATCAAGTGTGCTTCTCCAACCATTACATAACTATGTGAATCTAATGGCAAGTTCAGACTGCAAGCAAATAGATAGTCAATCCCGCTCTTATTTGTAATACGAACAAGTTTTTGATCTTAGTCTTGCAAATATTTTCTCGCAAAAGAAGTCTGTAAATCGCAGAAACAACAGGTTCTTTTGCTCGGGGGACAACCGATGAGCGGATTTTGCAGATTACTATTTGCTTCCTCTTTTTCATCCTTAGTTATTGGAGTTAATTAATTTGCTAAATAAATATTGACTTTAGGGTCAAAGGGACGTTAAGGATCCAATAGTATACAAGTGGAGAAACTACCAAGGAATCGTCTCCTTTAACTAGCAATGGAAGAGAGCTCACCGAATGACAAAGGATTAACTTGTCAATGCCTACAGATTGTAGACTAGGGTTTTGCTAGAAGTAGAGGGCAAGTAGATCTCGAAGGTTTAGGCGGAAAGTACTCGACGATTATGAAAACTAGGATTATGTTGACAGTAGATCCGATCCTTTCTTTGTCCCTCGACTCCCCCTTATATAGGAGGCGGAGCCGAGGGTTTCGTAATACACAAGTTACAGAGTTCGAGAGGGTTTCGTACCCAGCTCGTAAGATTACAAATCTCTATCTTTCCTAATACAAACTATCTTTCCTTAACACTAAATAGGCTTCCAAGTCTTCTTATTCTTCGGGTCTTGGGCCTTGAATAAACCCCGGGTACCATCTTTGGCAAGCCCATTGGGGATGCCTATGTCAGTAGCCCCCGAGATTTTTCTTGAATCGAAGAATCAAGGAAAATCTCCAATTTACTCATTACATAATCTTTCGATATGCAAATATTATGTTGTACAGGGATACGGTAGTTGGGGCTAGTTCATCTGACGGATCAGGTACTAGTTAACTGCTCTAGTGGCAATCCGCAAAACCTACTTCAAGATCACGTCCCCGGACATGATCTCGGGATACTGGTGTAAACTTCGACAGTGCCGCTTAAGGTCTTACCATTCGTCGAGTCCCAGTCAAATTTATCGGGTACCTAACGCGTCCGTTAGGATTTTTCTTCGTATCTGTTGATACGGATAAAAGTAGCGCAGTCTTTGGCGATGCCACGCCCAGAACGGATCTGGTCTTACCTTCGCAAATTTGCGGCATTCAGAAATTGATCGCAACTTTGGCGTTCTGAGAATATATTGTCGAGTGCTTTTCGCCTTTGGAATAGCACATTTTATCGAGTCATATTTGATGACCTATTTTGTCTTCCCGATGGGAGTATATGTAGAGTTATCTGTGTAACTCGAAATATACTCACTTCTGTTTCTTTATTTTGATAAAATTCATCGGGCACGCGAACAGCGTTCCCGATGGGAGTAGCCCCCGAGGCTACATCCAAGAACTTGTGCTTGGGTGTAGGCTCCACAGATTACTATCCATTGCCGCTATATTTATAATATTTCTCCATAGTTTTATATTTATCGGGTGCGCGACCAGCGCTCCCGATGGGAGTAGCCCCCGAGACTATGAACAAATGCTTGCATTTGGTCATAGGCTCTCGCCATTTCTATCTTGTCATACTCGGAATTTTCTATTTTTCCAAAGTAGCCCCGAGCATTTGGGCAAAAACTTGTATTTGATCAAAGGCTCCCGAGATAACCTTGCGTTGTCGATAAACTCTTGAAAACTCGCAGTCGAATTTTTCTTTTATCTTGACGACGTCATTGCTGATGATAGTCACGATCTCTATTTTGGAAACTGACCATTATCACTTGTTTCGCTGCCTTGTGGGTCCCAATTCCTGTTCTGTCGGACACGTCGTGCAAGTGGGGGACACATATTCTCCCCTTTTTCTGGCACACGTTCTGTAACCTCGTTAATGTTAAAATACTATTGTGCCCTTGTATCCACGTGGCAATCATCTGCTGCACTCTTTTCTCATCCAACGGTTCCGTCGGTTCACCGCACCTGTATATAAGGTCTTCTTCTTCTTCCTCGAACACTTCCGCTCGCGCCGTCCCCCTGCTTCCTCTGCAAAATTTCCTTCCGCGCTCCTCATCTCTCAAAGCTCTTCCCTTTGTAGCTGCACCCCTCCGCCATTGTTGATGCCACCGCGTCGATTAACCAGGCACAGCACACCTGACTCATCAATGGCTGCCGCGGATCTAGGAGCGGCGGAGTGGGAGAGGTCCAAGATCACGAACCAGGACCTCAATCTGATGAAAAGCTGGGGATTACCAAGAAACCCAAAGCGGTTTGCTTCCCCAGTGAAGAGAGCTACCCAACCCCTCCAATGGGGTATCGGGTAAGTTTTGTTGATCATCTCATCCGCGGTCTTTCCGCCCCCATTCACCCTTTTCTTCGTGGGTTACTTTATGTTTATGGTCTCCAACTTCACCACCTCACACCCAACTCTATCCTTCACATTTCTATCTTTATCACCCTCTGCGAAGCCTTCCTTGGTGTCCAGCCTAACTGGGCATTATGGAAGCGCATTTTCTTTGTCGCCGTAATGGCTCTGCCAATGTCGCCTATAATATAGGCGGCGTTGTTATTTCCGTTCGCTCCTCTGTCAACTACTTCGACGTCAAACTCCCGACTCCGTTCAAGGATGGCGCAAGAAGTGGTTGTACATCCGTGAAGAAAACGATGGCTGCGCCGAAGACAACATTCCTCCTTTTGACGGTGCCGAGAAAATCCTTCGCCGCCGTTCCTGGGACGAGGCTACCGAGGAAGAAAGAACTTCGACAGAGGCCTGATGACTCGCATCCATGAGTTGCAAAATACTCGTGGAAAAGAATTATCAGGCATCCAAATTACAGCGTACTTCCTTAAGACTAGGGTGCAACCTCTTCAGGCTCGCAAAACCCTTTCTGGAATTATGCTGGCGATGAAGATACGGATCGCCTGTCGACGAATCTGGAAGCCAAGGATTTGGATAAGCTTATTCGAAGGATTTCATCCCTCAAGAAGAAAGACTCCATCCCTTCCACTTATCGGGTAAAACCCTACAGCGCCGCCCATGCACTTCCCAAGGTAAACATTGTCGCGTAATTTATCTATTGCCTTGCTTTTTGTGTTGTTATTCATTTCTGACAGCCTTTTCTCTTTTTATACAGGACCATCCAAATCTTGTTTCACTTCCTCCTCTTCCGAAGGTGGGGATGTCGAAGAAAGGGCTGTTATCTCGATGATAACCCGATGCCCCCTCCTTTGCAAATGAACCCGCAGAATCTCGAAGATCTGCGGGATCCGACGAAAAGGAGGATGTCTCTGAAGCCACCGCGTCGGCACAATCTCTTCCTCCTGCTGTTTCTCCAAGGAACAAGAGGAAAAGGGATGATGTCGAAGATTCCGGCACCTCCAAAGTCGACGAAGCTGTTCCTTCGCACCAGAAGGCAGGCTATGATCCATACCTCGAGTCTATCATCAGTTCGTAAGTACCCTTTTTCTTGTTTAATTGTACTCAAAAATTCTTGTCTATCTTGCTTTTTTACATTGTCGACGCTTTCTTTTAGCGATGATGAAGAAGAAATACCCACTGCTGATGTGGCTGCTCGAACGAGCACGTCACATACATTAGTCGCTTCGGAAACGCCAGTCGAAGGAGAAGAAACGTCGCCTCCTCGACAAAATGTCGGCTTGCTACTCCTCCGGCAAGCCCCCTTGTCCCTTCACCAAAAAGGGCAAGGGTTGAAATAAATCCAGAGCTTACTCTTCAATCGAGTAGCTCTTCTAACCCTCTCTTGGATGATGTAAGTTGCTAACACTCTTGTCGTTGTTTATATTTTCTCTGGTTGCTCTATATGTCGCCATTTTTCTCATGCCAACATTTTCTTTCTTTGTCTCTGAACAGCCTATGATCAAAGAGCTTCTTCGCATCGGTGCCCAATTCGTTGGGTACCGTGATTACGCCAACAAGACTGAAGGTAATGCTCGACTATTTTTTGCTTCCTTTCTGCATGACTTGTCGACGTTTATAGCTAATCTTGTCTTCCTTTTTCAGAGAAATTGATAGAAGCCAACGAACGTGCTGACACGCTTTCTCTAAAGTTAGAGCAATGTGAAGAGGCTCGTAAGAAGGCCGAATCAGATGCAGTTGAAGCTAGGCAAGAAGCCTACAAGGCGAAGGCTGATGCTGCTGGTGTCGAAGATCTTCGGAAACGTCTGCATGACGCCGAGACTTCCCTAAGCGATCACATAACTGCGCAATCTGCTCGCGAAGCGGCGATCACCAAACGCATTAAAACACAAAGTCGTCGCTTTGTTGGTAAGCATTTGCACCATTGCATACCCTTTGGATTTTCCTTTTTTGCACTTGTTTGTTGACACAAATTTCTATTTTTGTTTTGTCGGATAGGACCTCGCAAGAATTTGAGCTTGAGGATCCCGACAACGATGCTCTTCTGGACGCCGTTTCATTCCTTGAGTTTCATGGGTCGGAAGCGCGTGAAGGCATGGATGAAGCCAGGGCGGGGTTGTCGAAGCTTTTCCCCTACTTCTTCCCGAAGAGGAGCCCGCAACTTTCCTTGGCCTTGCCAAGTGCTTCAATCCTCCCGAAGATCTTGGGCTGAAGTTGCGCCATGAGAACATGAAGATTGCCGTGGAAAGCACTGTTGCCTTAGTTGCTGACAGTCAACAAACTATTGACTGGGCAAAAGTTGGCGACACGGAGCAAATAGAGCAAGCAAAATGGCGATCCTTGATTAAGGCGACAAAGCTTAACACGAAGAAAATCCTGGCCTATCTCGGGATCAAGCCATCTTCGACTCCTAGCTCTTCAAGGCCGGAGGTCTAGTTTTTGCTTTCTTTCTTTCCTTTGCTTTTGTCGCCATTCTGGTCTTGGCGACAAGTTCCCTGCCAGTCCCTTAGGAGAACTTCTTTTGTAATGGCCATGTAAATTTTCTACAATCAATGAAATTCCTTTTGGCGCTATCATTGATTTGGGGTTTTTCTTTTCCAGTTGATATTTGATAATTATTCAACGAATCCTTCTTCTCCCGATGCTGCTCCCGCTTCTTCCTTGTCGAAGAAAATAAGAACCGATGACAATTTCCTTGAAGGTTCCTCCAGCACACCTTTGTCGGAAGATTTACAAGAACTTCGACAACAACTTCAGTCCATGAAGAAACAAACTCTAGCAATGATGGAGCAGTCCCGGAGAGCATCTGAACAAGAACAACTTGCTCGTCGACAAGCCGAAGAAGCTCTGGCTGCTAAGGATGCTGCTATATTGGAAGCGAAAGGAGCTAGTGCCCGGGAAAATAATATGCTCGAGCTGATGTTGGAAGCTAGCACGGATATGCTAGGTATGTATCCCAAGCTTTCTAATGCCTTTTGATTTATTTTGCTGTGCCTTCTTCCAAATTTCTTCCCTTGTTTTCCAATAGGCTCAGTTCTTGATGCTGCTGCCGAAGATCTAAGAGTAAATGAAAGAACAAATCTTCTTGTCAACCTTTCTCTGAACCATGGCTCTTTATTTTGGGCTACTCCTGACCGAACCCAGCAGATTGTCAGGTTCCAAGATCGTGCTTGCCAAGTGCGCGAATTTCTAACTTTTTGCACGACGACGTTGACCCTTGTTTTCAAGACTTTGTTTCCTCGAAATGAGGTTCCTGCGACTCTTCCTGAATTGCTAGAGACCTTCAGAGATGCTCCTCGTATTCATAATTTCGTACGAGCCCAACTGACTGCTGGAGCAAGATTTGCCATGATTATGATAAATATTTGCCATCCAAAGTTGGACTTGTCGACGATTGTAGTTAATTGCATGGCGAAGAAGACTCGTCGCAAGAATAATATTGATGCAATCAACGAGATGGTGACTCCTGTGGCCGAATCGATGATAGACGAGCTTCTTCGGATGGATGCAGAATTCTTCGTCAAGGGTCTTATGCCGAGCATAGAACGACCAGAGGCTTGTCAATAGATACTATTTTGGGTTCTGATTGATTTGTAAAACTTTGTCGAAAATATTTGTTGTATTCCGCAGAATGCTCTATATTGTCGGAGCCCCCGAGCCTTTTTTGTTCGGAGTTTGTACTATTTTTCTCTTCCCAAGGTTCTTTTCTGAGCCGTAATAAAACACTTTGATAGGCTGCATGATCTTGGCGTCGAAGTTCTATATTTTGTTTGTCGGATTTTTTGGACCAGAGTAATGAGATATTCTGACGTGTGCACTATATTTGATCATGACCAACTCCCGATTTATGTATTTGGCGAGGTATTATTGTACCAAGGCGAAATATTTTCAATAAATCGAGTTTGTCTGTTTTGATATTTGAGGGTGGAGAGCCCCCGAGTATGTCGACGAATAAGAAGTATATCTTTACTATCTTTATTATATTGCAGCACCGCGAGCCCGCCTCATTAAAAACCTTCTCCGGCCCCACTCGGTGCCCCGAAAAGGAAAAGAGTGCGTCTGAAAACTCGCGGGCGTTTCAGTACATTGTATATTTACAGAGGAGACTATATTTCGGCATCTAAGCGTAAAAACGCCGAGCTGTGCCACATTCCAGGGATTTGGCTCGGCAATCCCTGTCTTCTTGTCTTTGATTCTGTATGCTCCTCCTTCGATTACCTCTGTGACGATGTAGGGTCCAAGCCATGGTGACTCGAGTTTTTCGTGACTTTTCTGGTTGAGCCGCAGAACTAGATCACCAACTTGAAAAGATCGTGGCCGCAATCTCCGACTGTGATAATTCTTCAGGTCCTGTTGATATTTTGAGACTCGTGACAGAACTTCGTCTCGAGCTTCGTCAAGTGCATCAACGTCGTCCTCCAGGGCTTCCCTCGAGGTTTCTTCATTATATTCCGTGACTCTTGGAGAATCATGCTCTATTTCTATCGGCAGGACTGCTTCGGCTCCATGGACCAGAAAAAACGGTGTTTCTTGTGTCGCCGTATTTGGTGTTGTTCGGATACTCCACAACACACTTGGTAACTCCTCCGGCCAAGTATGCCGAGCTTTTTCCATGGGCCTAGCAGGCGCTTTTTGATGCCATTGCAGATGATGCCGTTGGCCTTCTCGACTTGTCCATTAGTCCGAGGATGCGACAGACGCAAAACTCAATTTAATGCCCACTTCTGCGCAGTACGCTTTGAACTCCTTGGACGTAAAATTGCTGCCGTTGTCTGTCACAATACTGTGAGGAACTCCAAATCTGAAGACGATGCTCTTTACAAATTTGATTGCCGACGCGCCGTCTGGTGAATTTATCGGCTTTGCTTCTATCCATTTTGTAAATTTGTCAACCGCGACAAGCATATACTCGTAACCTCCTGGCGAAGCTTCATGTAGTTTACCCACCATATCAAGACCCCATTGAGCAAAGGGCCAAGATAATGGGATTGGCATAAGTTCTGCGGCAGGAGAGTGAGGTTTGGCGGCAAATCTTTGGCACGCGTCGCAAGTTCTCACGATTTCCTTTGCGTCCTCGATTGCTGTTAACCAATAAAATCCTGCTCAAGACCTTTGCGCGATAGCTCTGCTACTCGCATGGTGCCCGCATATTCCTTCGTGCACATCTTTCAGGATGATTCTTCCTTCTTCGGGTGTAACGCATCTCTGTAGCACGCCCGAAATACTTCGTTTGTACAACTCCCTTTTATCACAGTGAAAGCTTTTGATCTCCCGATTATTCGCCTTGCTTCAACTGGATCGTCGGTATTGTTTTCCTTAGAATATATGATACGTAGGCCTGCATCCATGGAATTTGCACCATCATGACTAGCTCTTGCTCTTCTTCTTCTTCTGCTATGTCTTTGGTGATATTCGAGGTTTTCTCTTTCTTCTTTTTGCCGGCTTTGTTGATCTCTCGCTTATCTCTTCCCAAAACACGCCTAGAGGTATTGCGAGACACTGTGACCCGATGTTTGCAAGAACGTCGGCTTCATCGTTGCTCATCCTGCTGATGTGATTTACTTCGCAACCATCGAATAACTTCTCGAGCTCGTTGTACACCTCTTTATATGCTATCATACTTTCGTTGACTGCCTCGCATTGGTTCATGACTTGCTGTGCCACCAATTGTGAGTCGCCGAAAATTTTCAGTCGGGTTGCACCACAAGCTTTCGCCATCTTCATCCCGTGTATGAGAGCTTCATATTCTGCTTCATTGTTAGACGCATTTGGGAACGTCATCCGCAGAACATACTTCAACTTGTCGCCTTCGGGTGATACTAATATCACGCCTGCTCCAGCACCTTCCAATCTTTTGGACCCGTCAAAGTTCATGGTCCAAGTTCTCGATAAATCTGGGGTCCCGTGTTTTGTAGTTCCATCCACTCTGCAATGAAATCTGGTAAGACCTGATTTTATTGCTTTTCTTTTTCATACGTGATGTCCCGAGGGAAAGTTCTATTCCCCAAAGGGAGACACGACCCGTAGCTTCGGGGTTGTTCATATTTGATAAGGGAGCCTCGTTGACCACTATTATCGGGTGCGCCGAAAAATAGTGTCGCAATTTTCTTGCTGTCGTGAATACTCCATATGCTAGCTTTTGATATTGCGGGTACCGCTGTTTTGATGGTGATAGTACTTCTGATGAAATATACTGGCCTTTGAAATCCATGAAGCTTGCCTTCTTCTTCTCTCTCGACCACTAGGGCCGTGCTGACCACCCGAGGTGTAGCTGCAATATACAAGAGGAGAGGTTCTTTCTCTTTTGGCGCCACCAATATCGGTGGTGTCGAAATTGCTCGCTTGAGGTTCTCGAAGGCTCTATCTGCTTCCTCGTTCCATTGAAATTTTTCCCCTTATTTGATCAATGCATAGAACGGCAGCGCCTTTTCTCCTAGCCTGGCGACGAATCTGCTTAAAGCTGCGACTCGCCCCGTTAGCTGTTGTATTTCTTTCAACTTTGTTGGCTTTCTCATAGTAACGATGGCCTGTATTTTTTCGGGATTAGCTTCAATCCCCCTTGCTGATACTAAGAACCCGAGAAGTTCTCCAAAGGAACTCCAAAAGAGCACTTTGTCGGGTTCAGCTTGAGGCAGAACTTGTCGAGGTTGTCGAAGGTTTCCTTCAAATCTTCGATCAAAGTCGACCCTTTCTTTGATGTTATTACGACATCGTCGATGTAGACTTGTACATTTTTTCCGATCTGTTGCTAGGCACTTCGCATCATCCGCGATATGTTGCTCCCGCGTTGACCAAAGGGCATTGTTTTGTAGCAAAACACGCCATAAGGTGTGATGAATGCTGTCTTGGCTTCATCTTCTTCTTTTAGTCTGATCTGGTTATAACCAGAATATGCCCAAGAAGGAAAGACGTTCGCATCCTGCCGTGGAGTCGATGATTTGATCGATCCTTGGGAGGGGAAAGTGATCCTTGGGACAATGTTTGTTGAGACACGTGAAGTCGACGCACATGCGAAGGACTATTGTGTGTTTTTTCGGCACCATCACTGGGTAGCTACCCATGTGGCTTCTGTAGATATTTCTCGATGAAACCGGCGTCTTTGAGTCGATCTATCTCGATAACATTGCTTTGCGGCTAGGTTCCGAAAAGCGTCGTAAAGGCTGCTTGACTGGTCTTGCGAGAGGATCCAAATTGAGGTGGTGCTCGGCGAGTTCCCTGGGTACTCCTGGCATGTCAGCTGGACACCATGCGAAGATTTTCCTGCTCACGGAGGAACTCGACGAGCGCGTTTCCTATGCGACATCCATGTTTGCGCTATGGACGTCGTTTTCTTAGGATCTGTCGGGTGGATCTGTACTTTTTGAATCCTTGTTTGTGTTGAAAGTCGGCTCCTTAGAAGATCTCCCTACCTGGCAGTACATCATAATCGGTGAACCGTGGCGCCGCATATTCTGCTTGCATCCCGAAGGTTTCGATAGTCGATGAAAATCCTTGTCGCATTTATCGATAACGCGAAACTTCCTTTGATTGTGATAGGTCCCTTAGGCCCAGGCAACCTCCACAACAGATATGTATAATGCGGTACTGCCATGAACCTGGCATACGCTGGTCGTCCCAACAAGGCGTGATATTGCGACGGAAATCCACCACTTCGAACTCCAAATTCTCTATCCTGTAGTTTTCTCGGGTTCCAAACTGAACGTCGAGGTTGATCTTGCCCAAAGGGTAACTTGGCTTCTCTGTGTAATCCCGTGGAAACGTGTATCGTTGGTTTCAAGTTTGCTAGGGATATGTTCATCTTCCTCAATGTATCCGCATACATGAGGTTTAGCTGCCATCTATGAAGACTCTCGACACATCAAAACCAGCGATTACTGCGGGTAAGATGAGTGCTGATTGTCCTGGTCGAGGAACTTGTTGCGGATGGTCTGCGATTGTGAAGCCGATGTCTTGCCCCGACCAATTTAGATACTCGATGTTGGTGGAGGCATCTTCTCTGCCATGAACACTTGTCGCGAGATTACCTTCTGCGCCCTGTTTGATGGCCTGGCTTTCTGAATCATCGAGACCGCACCATTAGAGTTGGGGTCAACATATGGAGGTGGGTGTGGTGCTGCCGCTATTCTGAGCTGGTGTCGATTTTCGTCGGTAATTATGGGAGGAGGTGGAAGATGGATCTCGCTCCTTGGCTCCCGAGGGTTTCGTTATTTGCTTGGGCATTTGCAATTCCTGCGGCTCGCAACATTGCCTGAAAATTACTGCGTCTTTCTGGAGATGTCCTGACCGCCTCTTTCCATTGTTGTCGAGGTAAAAGTGCATTTGACACGGGCCGTTCATCATCTCCTCGGGAGATACGTAAGGTCTTTGAATCCTTGGTCCACTATTTTGCCTGTTGCCGCGAAAATCACCTCTATTGTCGCCTTGTTGCTCGTTGCTCCTTTGATAATCATCTCGACTATTTCCTCCGGGATTTCCCCGAAAACCAGCCGATATATGGCCGGGAGCATCGTTGTTGTAGAACTGGCGAGAAAATCGCCTTCTATTTTGATAATTTCGACCACGATCCTCTTCTGGCGACCTGTGTCGCTTGTTGTATATTGCATCTTCTCCATCTGCCCATTTATTAGCTATCTCCATGAGTGCTGATATGGTCTTAGGGTTAGTTCTCCCTAAGTCCTCGATGAAATCTGCTCGGCGGACTCCTGCCACGAACGCATCTATGGCTCTCTCGTCAGATATGTCCTCTGCCGAGTTTTTAATAATGTTCCACCGTGTATATATTTCCTCATCGACTCGTCGTGTTTTTGTCGACACGCCCTCAACTCTTCCAACGACGCAGGTTTCTTGCAGGTGGAAGTTTTTCACGAAGATGTTCTCAAAGTTATCCCAGCTGTCGATGGAATTTAGGGGGAGTTTCTTTATCCAAGATCTCGCGGCACCGCTCAGGTGGACTTGAATACTTTGCATAGCTGTTGCTCTGGTTCCTCCTACCAGCTTTACCATCTCGAGATAATCCACGAGCCAGTCCTCGGGATCTTGCAGGCCGTCGAACTTCTTGAAACTTGAACCCTTTCGTACTCGAGTTTTGCGAACTCTTCTCGTAAAGCATGGGAGTCCACACATATCTTCATCGGCACTGCGAGTGCTGACGCTCCCTTCTTTCTTGTCGTGCTCTGTCCACCCTTACTTGACTGTGTGTCTCTTGCCCCACTTGTTCTTGGTGGGTCTTGAACTGCTGCGGTGTGTCGTGGACTAGTTTGCCTAGGATTTTCTTCGGGAGGCGTTGTTGCAAACGCTGTTCCCATAACTCCTACTCCAGCCATTGCCATATTGAACAATGGTTCTCTCGGGTCTCCAGGAGGTGGTCTGGATGCGAGGATGTAAGCTTGTGTTGCCATGTAACCTGCCTCTGGCGTTTTTGGGATGATATTTCCCCGTTCGTCGATCGACATAAAGGACATGTCGAGATTTTGGATTATACTTCCTCTCTCTGCTTCGGGTATGTTTTGCAGCCGAGACATTGCTCTCCTCCGAGCTTCTCTGTGACTATCTCCCGTAGTTCCTGAAAGGCGACTTAACTCGCTCGCGTCTGCTTGATGCAGAAGCTGCTTCTTTCCTCCTATTCAGGGATGCTGTCTGTTTTTCTAACTCTCTGCTTACTCGAGCAAGTCTATATTGATATGCTTGAAGTTCTTGTACGGTAGCAGTGGTGGTCATAGGTTCTGAACCATCCATGGCTTTCGCAGCCCTATCCCACGCTTCTTGCGGGAGCTGTACTCTTGCGCGAGTTGAGGATCCAGGATATTTAGTGCCTAAGCCATGTCTGAGATCAGCGGGATCGACGTATGGATTTCCCAATTCGTCGAAAGCTTCGACGTTTGCGGTTCTGATGTGCCTGCCCTTCTACCACATAGATCTGATGATATTTTGCGCATTGATTTTTATCAGGATTGGTGACACCATCGTATAGAGTGGTGAAGACCTTTCCGATGGCAGCAGACTTGTCGATGAAGTTGAAGTTGTCGACGCTGTCGGAGTCGCTGCTTATAAAGGAGTCCGCAGACGACTCGAAGGATGTGTTGCTGAATATCTTGGCGAGCTTTCCGCTTGCCTTGTTGTCGACGAAGTATGGCGACGAAAATTCCTCGTCACTCGTCGAAAAGTTAGAGTCGACCGCTGAAAATTCCGACGAGATCGGAACTTCGAGACGGTAGGATCCTTCCTTGTTGACGCCAAATCGGAATTCTCCGAACGTCATGATGATGGGCTCCTCCAGATAGGCACATGCATCCATACGGGAGGGCGGGTGAGGAATAAAATTGAATAGATCAGTTTTTCCCTTGTTACCTCGATCCATCGCGTTGCTTGCTGTTGACGATGTCGAAGATCTTGAACGTGCCATCGAGATCAGCTCCTTGCAACCTCTAATCTCCACAGACGGCGCCAATTGACAAAGGATTAACTTGTCAATGCCTACAGATTGTAGACTAGGTTTTGCTAGAAGTAGAGGGCAAGTAGATCTCGAAGGTTTAGGCGAAAAGTACTCGACGATTATGAAAACTAGGTTATGTTGACAGATCCGATCCCTTTCTTTGTCCCTCGACTCCCTTATATAGGAGGCGGAGCCGAGGGTTTCGTAATACACAAGTTACAGAGTTCGAGAGGGTTTCGTACCCAGCTCGTAAGATTACAAATCTCTATCTTTCCTAATACAAACTATCTTTCCTTAACACTAAATGGGCTTCCAAGTCTTCTTATTCTTCGGGTCTTGGGCCTTGAATAAACCCCGGGTACCATCTTTGGCAAGCCCATTGGGGATGCCTATGTCACCGAATGGTTAGTTTAGCTACCAACTGTGATGTTATTTGTTAGGCAGAATTATAACCTCTCTCTCTCTCTCTCTCTCTCTCTCTCTCTCTCTCTCTCTCTCTCTCTAACAGCCAAGATGAGTTCTATACACTAAGACAGTACAATTCACCCTCTTATTTGCTTGATTCCGTTTGATTTCTAGCAAATTTTGTTACACTGTTTTGTTTTGAGTGTTCTTGTTTGATTTGCACACTTTCTACGTGTTTTTCAGAAGGCCAGTAGCCTGGCAGTGTTAACTTTCGAGCATGTTAGCTTGACTGCATTTATGCTCATGGCAGCAGATTTTTACAAGCAGTTATTGTTGTACGGTTTCTTTAACATCTGGATATCACAGCTTTAGCTCTGCTATACCCTCTTGATTTTTCATGCAGAGAAAGTAATTGGTTGCACAATTATATGATCAACCTCCAGAATCTATTTTTTTTCCTGAATCATAGTAACCACTATGAACTAAGATACTTCTGTGTGGTGAGAGTTCGGGCTGCATTCACAGCCTAGGCACATTAAACCTTGGAGGTGTGAAGTATTCATAACGAATGGGTCAGTTCAGTTAACATGATAGTATTTTGTAGCTGCCAGTTTGACGTTCAGTACATTTTTGCAGTCCGATATTGTTTTCAGCTCGTGAACTTACGTATTTTCTGACGAGATGAACTGATATTTCACATATATATTCAGGTGTAGACAACATGTTTAAGATCCAGCAGACTGCAATACACAATGGCACAAAGCCATCATGTTATTGTTAGTCCTTCTAGGAACCTGCTGAAATGCAGCCAAATGTGTCTGCTCTGAGTGGTGCCACGATCTTATGGCCAAGATGTAATGTTACATCTTTTTATGGATGAGAGCAAAATGAGATTGATCTCTCCACGGCCTGTGAAAATTTAGACCTAGAAAACTAAATTAGACTTATGAAATGTTCAGTGTAAAATTTTGGTCGTGCCTCCAAAATCTACTAATGATAAGTGGGTCGTTGGTGTGTTAATCACAGGTTTATGTTTGTGTATGAAAACTTCTTTCACAAAAGAAAAACGGCCTAGAAGGCGAATCCTGTCATGTTACTTCCTACTGTTGCTCTTTACTTGTTTGTTCCATGCACCAGTCCAATTTAGAACACATTCAACAATTTGGTTAGATCTATAACAGAAGGCTATGATTTCTTTCAGTTATTTACAGTTGGGAACTGTAGACAAGTACTGGGGAATGCTTCATAGCAACTGAATTGAAGTTAAGTTGTTCGCCATCTCTAGGGGACATTACATTCACTTTTATTATCCTTTCTAATAAGTGGTAATTGTAGTTGGAAATTGGACACAAGTACTGGGGAATGCTTTGTAGCAACTGGAATTGAAGTTAAGTTTTTCACCATCTCTAGGGGAGATTACATTAGCTTCTATTATCCTTTCTAATTAGTAATTGCAGTTGAGCTGCCCACCACATCTTCAGGGTAGGTGACATTCACTTATGTTGTCCTTTCTAATGAGTAGTGAGGACTAACATGCCTACTTGCAGAGTGAGGGCAGAAGTTTCAAAACAGTTGTAGCTCAGGTGTCTTGTGTTCTGAAAATATAATGTCTTAAGTGAAGATTGGTCTGTGGCATTATTTATTTCATTACAAAATTGAGCGCATGTTACATCTGCAACTTTTACTTGCGGATCTTCTTATTTCGATGACCTCTATTTGCAGTTAGGTCATTTTGTCATCTGCTAACAATATAGGCAATATCATAATTTTCCATCTAAGTTACCGGTAGGTGTTATTTCCTTGTTTTCATTACACTTTAGCTCTGACCAGCCCTTGGCTAAACTTTGCTAACATCGTTGTGCAAAGCTTTTGCATTATCATGAAAAGGAGATTAAGTCACACGTCAATCTTCATTTCTTGAAATCTTTGACAACTACTTGGAAGTAAGCACATAAATTGCAGATGCACATTGATCATGCTCATTATTCAACAAAGAGAGCTAGCTTTCTGCGTGCATACTAGCTTGCTACAGTTTTAGAAAAAAGATATTCATCACCACTAAACTGAATAGTGCTAGGAAAAACATAGTGCAGCCTATATGTATTTTCTGCATGTCAATGTTAGATTAGATAAGTTACTCTCTTGACGATGCCTCCCTTTTTTTTTTTTTTTTTTTTGCGAATTTGACGATGCCTCTCATTGTCTTAGAGTAGACAGAAAATGACCGCACGTTTGGCTCCAACTTATCTTCAGCTAAACCATTGATACCTGGAAATTATACACATTTTGTATGCTCGAACAATTATTCAAAATGTTACACCATTCACTGATTCATTTTAATCTGATTGAATGTGTTTAAGTAATGACATGGAGAAATGAAGATGGGGTGTGGCATGTGGCTGAAAGGGTTGCTAGATTTTCTGTTGAAAGCATCCTTATGTTATCACCAAGTGCAACAAATTAATTTCGACTGATGAACCATTATCATTTAATTTGATATACTCTGTATATTATAGTGTTAATCTTACAGGGAAGCAAATGGAAAACTGTTAGAACCCTTTCAACTTTTTTAGAGTAGAATTTAGTATGATCCTCAGAATAACCAAGATTGGAAAAGCCATTGAGCGTGGCAGTTGTTATCAGCTATTGTTTTCTTTTGTTACAAATTTTGACTATATAATATTTTGATCAGGTTTATACTTTTGTTTCAGCAAACAAATACCTCAATTTCTTCTTCGGCTTTGGTATACATGGAGAAAACATTCATAGCTGACAATAAAACTCAATACAAAATTGCCTCCCTACTGAGCGCCAGCCAGCAAACGGCACATGTGAAGCCCAATGTACGTATCATCACGGGAAAAATGGAATGCCAACAGAGAAGGTCGGCGCAGCAAGGCGCGCCAGGTCCTTCTAGTATGTACCTAAGTAACGAACAACTTGACCTTCTCTAGGACACTAGTTTGAGAATATTCATTTACGTTTGACGAGATCACATTCTCAACAGAGATGGTCCTGGAAGTTTATACACTTGGGAATGGAGAGTATACTTTGTTTCAAGCAGAAGGGGAAAAAAAGTAGAGGCGCACGTATAAAAAACTTGACCTTCTGCAGGACACTAGTTTGAGAATATTAATTTACGTTTGACGAGATCACATTCTCAACAGAGATGGTCCTGGAAGTTTATACACTTGGGAATGGAGAGTATACCTTGTTTCAAGCAGAAGGAAAAAAAGTGGGGGCGCACGTATAAAAAACGGTTAATAAGTAGGGCCCAACCGGGTTCGAACCGGTGACCTATTGATCTGCAGTCAATTGCTCTACCACTGAGCTATGGACCCTTTGATGCGTTTGTTCACCACTTAAATTATAAGTACCAAATATCGTATTAAAGCTTAGAGGTCTTCCAAACTTCAGAAGAACTTGAAATGTTGAGGGAAGGAGCACCAAATCACGAGGTGCAGTGTAGGAGCAAAGGGTTAGAGGAAGACCTGGACTAAAGACAGTAAAAGCTTATAACAATTCGTAAAAAAAAAACACCACATGCACGGAAGACAAAAATAAGTTAAGGCTCACTTGCACACAATTTTGGAAGTTTGTACTAAATTCTTGATGGTCAGCAAACTAGATAAAACTTAGCAACGTCAGCATACCATTGTACATGTATACAAAATTGTCGTATTTTTGTTACTTGTTTCAGAGTTGTTTGATTTAGTAGTGATCTAGTGATGAATAAAAATGTAAAATATTGTCTTCTAATTTTCGATTCTAGATTCCGCTATGATTCTTTTTTGGATCACTCATTCACCGGTAAGCCAAGTGGACACCATGCATGGCATTTCTAGTTAACGTTTTCCTATATTTTCTAGATAAGTGAGGAGTGGGCGATGGATTTGAGTGTGCTTGTATCTTATATCCTATTAGAGCAGTAATAGTAAACTAGTTTGCAGTTTCCATGTTCAAGCATAAAGTAGGCGACATACGGTGGTGCATCCAAAGTTCCAAACCCAAACACAACATATTGTCTTAAGTAAACGCTACTATTTATTTTGAGACCAAGGACAGGCTCATATGCACCCATAAGCACACAAAATTTTCAGGATAGTACCAAAACCAAAAGTAGTCAGAAATGGCACATGAACACGAAAAGCCAAATACATTATGTTGCTAATGCAACTCCTATCAATTGCGTAGCAACACGAAACATAAGGACTCGATATATCTCAAAAAAGATGCCTCACCTCCAATGATGACCAAACCATAAGTTTTCACCCGTACGAGCAAATATAGTGCTCAATAACGACATCTTCTTCGTTCCAAAAAAATAACAACATCTTCAGAAAGAAACACCCTAGACCACGTTTGGTGGCCAAGTGAGGATCGTACCTTAGTATTTCACCATGTAGAGTTCATACATAAGCCCGTGAGATGCTTGATGACCAATCTATGCTAGTGTTCACCCCATACTGCCTTCGCCTGCATTTGACACCGCTCCAAAGGAAGGACTTGACTCAAGTAAACGACCATTGTTTCGGTAGCAATAAGTATATAGTACAACCTCTTGCAAAAGAAGAATCTGGCATACCAATAGGAAGTACCGATTAGATAGAAATAAGCAAAAGCAACAAGAAAAAGGTCTCTAAGCAAGTGAAACCTTTAAATTTCTATCTATAGAAAGAACGGTGGGAAATAATATTACAAAAATACAACTAATTAGGGCCCAACCGGGTTCGAACCGGTGACCTATTGATCTGCAGTCAATTGCTCTACCACTGAGCTATGGACCCTGAGTTGATATTTCAATTGAGAAAAGATATATAAAGAAATCAAAGTGCTACAACGGAGAGCAGCGATGTGCAGGACCCAACGCACCACCACTCGTATAGCTCGCGCGAGTCTGCTCATCATGTCATGAGTGTCGCGTTTCATGAAATTTGGTGCATGCATATGTATCTTCTGTCATTTTTTTAGCTAGATTTATCTTCTGTCTTGTGCATGACCAATGGATGCGTGTGAACATGGCCTGTGTCGTACAAAGGCCCCGCAGTGTTCATCTCGAACATGTGCCATAAGCCGGGCCCTACTAGGCCTGTAGAAAATAATCACAATGTATGTTGCGTCAAAAAGGTCTGAGATGCCCTTGCCAAAAAAAAAATTCTAAGATGGACCCTACAACCACAAAGTCTACAAAAGCGTATCATTTTCTTGGTTGAAACTCGTGCCTTCTAGAAGAGAGAGACAAAGAGAGATAAACAATTTCTATTGTAAAATACATAAGCGATGACTAAATTAGAGACATGTATTTACTTTGGTTAACAGGTTTTAATGTACTACTTCCAATCCATAATAAATGTTAGGGTTTAATTTAAATTTAGACTGAATTGAACTAAAGTCCTGACAATTATTATGGATCAAAGGGAGTACTTGAAACACAGACACAAAGAAACTTTGGTTAAACTGAAATCTAGGAACCCATTAACCTTTTGAGGCGCCCTTTTTTGGCGAGCACAACACCGTAGCAAATGGAGCCCGCGGTATCCGCCTGGCGAGCAAGGGTTGCATCGATCACCATCACAACATGCAACGAGGTCTCATGTAATGGAGAGAGACGCGGGAACCAAAGGCTACATTGCTGGCTAGAGCTCATGGACTTGAGCTAGCCCACCTAGGTTCGAGTCGTAGCCAACGTCCGTAACAGGTGCTATCAGTGTGAAAAACCACTAAAGAGGTCTCATCTATCTAATAATATAAAGTCAAGGAAGAGATCATCCCCATTGGTCAATGTTTTTTTGTAGTGCGGAGAGTAACAATGATAGGGGTAGATAGTGCAATGAGCGGTTGCACTCTGCGCCACCTAGAACATTACTTTTTTCATGTAGGTTTTCGCTACTAAAGGTACATGATCATCCGCTCCCTTCTACGCCGTGCGCCCCAACCAGGCAACAAAAAGACAATATGCTTAGAGCATCCCCACTCGTTGGCGCTCCCCACGCCCAAATCCGGCGAAATTTTTGTCCGGATTGGAGGAAGATTTGGCGTGGGGAGTAGTAGTTTCCCAGCCGCGTGCCCAGGCGTAGTCGACGAGGCGAATTTAAAAACGGAAAGTTGACAAACTACGGCTAAAAACGGGTGAATATAGACTAAATTTAATGATATTTATTACATAACGGGCGGAGTTCATACATAGACGCCGAATTCGACTATATTTCGAATTCGGCAAGGGGAATTCAAATGCTAATTCTAAAACACGGCGCTCTACATGCCTAAATGGCGGTAGAACACCGTGTAGTCGCCGTCGTCGTCGTCGGAGCCGTCGTCCTTCGGCTGCGCGGCCTGGCTGCTGCTGCCCTGGCCGGCGTCTCCCCACCACCCCGGGGATGGCTTGTACATATCGTCGTCGGAGGACTCGTGTCGACGACGGGGACAGCGACGCCGGAAGGAGGTGTCGCGGGACGGCGGAAGCGCGTGGCATCGACGTTGGCGGTAGCGGCGCGGGCGGCGCGTTGGCGTGCGGCGGCCAGGTCCAGCAGCCGCCGCTGCTGCTCCTCCTCCTGGCGCTCCCAGTCGCGCCGGCCCGCCGTGCGGCGTCGTCCGCGCGCTTCTCCTCCTCCAAATCCTTCGCGACCTGGCGATCGCCTCCGCCATCGCGGCGTCCTCCGCGCGCTTCGCCTCCTCCTCGGCGAGCTGGATTGCGGCGGCCTCTTTCTTCGTCCTCTTCCGGCCGCTCTGCGGCGCGGAAGGCTGGTCGCGGATGACGAGGGCGCCGCTGCTGCGCCCTCGGTCGGCGGCGGAGACGCCGGCTCCTTCTTGACGCGCACCGGCGTCGAAGGCGACATCGCTCCTCCCTCTTCACCGGCGCCAAGGATGACCTCGGCGCCGATCCGAAGACGACGAGCGGCAGCCATGCGCCGTGGCTGCCGACGTTTCCCACGGTGGCGGCGCGCCGAAGCCGTTGGGCGGGCATCGGAGCCATCGGGAGTTGAGGGAGATGGACGGAGACTAGAGGAGGGATGAGAGTCACGGGGCGGCGCGCTGCATATAGTGCGGCGCGGGGGATTAATGCGGCGTGGAGTGCGACGCGTCCGCGGCGAGCTGACCGGCGGCGCCTTTGACCGCGTGGAGTGCGCGCGGAAGACGATGCGTGCGCGGAAGACGACGACATTAACTCGTCGCGTGGACGGCGAATGCAGACCGGCGGCAGGCTTTTACAGCGCGCGGAAGACGATGCGATGAGGACGACGATCGGTTTCTCTCGCCGACAAGTTGGGGCCACCAGACGCGAGGGAAGTTTCCTCGGTATTTCGCTGCTTTCGTCCGAGTCCCAGCGCTCCCCGGGGCCGGGGATGGCGGGGATCGCGGATGAAATTAGCCCAGACGAAAACGGAACTGGACGGAATTACGTCGTCGGATGGAAAAAGGCTCATGTCGTGACGAGTGGAGATGCTCTTAGTACCAAGCATACTATTCAAAATGAGGGAGATCGAACACAAAAGAACACCCATAAACCTAGAACTCGTTTGGCCCCCTCATTTCATTATTTGTAAATGTAATGAAACAACACTCACACCAGCATTTTATTTGTCAAATTTTGAAATTCGAAGTTGAAATATCAATTTTGGCCGCCACAAGAATTTATGAATAGAAATGATTCCTAAAAGAATGACCGACATGAATTGACTTAACATACTATACCCATTCCCTGGAATTCTGAATTGAAATGATAATTCTAATTTCATGATTACCAAACACGTTTGGTGTATGAAATCTTTGGTCGTGGATGCCGTTTTTCATTATTAACTTTTTAAGAGGTAGGACATCGTCAGTACATCACTAAGTTGTGATGACTATCTTTGGTGGTGGATGCCGTTTGTCAAAATATTCCACATTTATGGCCTCCAATCAAATACAGCAGACCGTAGCCCACCAACCACTGCTCCGTGTAGCGGTCCACGCATGTCAGTGACTGGAACCGCACAACCAAACGCGGGCCCACCCCATTTTAGCGGTGCCCCGCCACCTGGGTCCCACCCGTCATTGTCGCGAGAGGCAGACGGAGGCCACGCGGAGAGGAGTTAAAGCGGGGGCCATTTCTTCGTCGACCTCGTCGTCCCTCGCAGACGTGCTCCGTCGTTGTCGTCGTCGTCGTCGCAGCCGTCCCAAAGAGAACGATTCCACGCGTGGTTGCTGGTTTATCTCCGAGAGACCCGGGTGCTCGGTCAGAAGCGCTCCTTCTCTCTCGCTCTCTTCTCTCTTGGGTCGAGCCTGCTGGATAAGGTGCGATTTTGGGGGGATTCTTTTTTCTCGAATTAGCAGTGCCATCTTGATTGGTTTTGGGCGAACTGTGTTCTTGCGGAGCAATTAGACCGCTGGAATTTGCTCGATTTGTTAGATCAAATTTGCGTTGATGCAGGGATTGTGCGGTGGAGGCGGCGGCGACTCGGTTCTTGGCCGGATTAGGGAACAGGGAGGGATGGAGGGCGGGATGGACGAGAAGGCGGCGAAGATGGAGAAGCTCTCGTCCGCGGCGGCGTTCGTGGAGGGCGGTGTGCAGGACGCCTGCGACGACGCCTGCAGCATCTGCCTCGAGGCCTTCTGCGACAGCGACCCCTCCACGGTACCCCACCTCTCTCCCCCGGCCGTCATGGTGATTGGGGGGCGAAATCTTGGTTGTCTGATGCTGTTATTGTTTCTTGTTTTGGACTGTCGCAGGTTACAAGCTGCAAGCATGATTTCCATCTCCAGTGCATCCTTGAGTGGTGAGGACCATGCTTTCTCTGTCTTTACAATTTACCCTCAACTTCTTTAACCATTCGATGATATTGCCTGAATCTACCATATGACGATCTCTATTGACGTTAGTTTGCTCATGGTAAGATGTGAAACATTGATGAATTGATTTGAGGGCCACACTGGATTGGTTAATGGTTGCTGGAAATTTGTCCGGAGGATTTGTTGTTCTGCACCATTCGTCTGTATTTCTTCTGCCGCTGATTCAGAACTACGAGATGAAACACCATTATATCTATCCGGTAGCTTGATCACTATGATGACCCGTGGGCCGCTACTTGTAATTTGGAAGAGTTGCGGTTTTTTTCTTTGTAATTGCTAGCCGATTGGTATGCCACATCTGCGTGCTGCGATTGCGATTTGTTATCACATACCTTCCGATGCGCTAAATGCAATTGGTGCTGCAGGTGCCAGAGAAGCTCCCAGTGTCCCATGTGTTGGCAGGCAATCAGCATGAAGGACCCTCTGAGGTTGAAATTCTGCTTCATGTAAACTAGGAGTGAAATCCGTTTTATAACTGCAGCTGAGTCTCACTTACGATCTTGAATTACAGTCAGGAGCTCCTAGAGGCTGTTGAACAAGAGAGGAATGTGCAAGCAGATCGCTCACGCACCACGACCGTTTTTCGCCATCCAATGCTCGGACATTTTGAGGTGTCATTTCGTATTTCTGTGTGCTCTCCCAATGATGGATTTCTTGCTGCCGTGTCTCGATCTACACCCATTGGTTTGTACTGCTACTGATGCTGGTATTTCTTCCAGGTACCAGTAGGTACAGATGACGGTGAGCTTGAAGAACGTATCATGCAACACCTGGCTGCCGCTGCCGCGACACGTAGGTCGCACCGCCACGCTAGAAGGGAAGGCCACCGTGGAAGATCAGGAGCACATGGTCGCACCCAAATTGTAGTATTTTCGACAACCGACACTACCTCTAGTGACCCCATTTCTTCAGATTCACGACACATAGGGGACAGTGAGCATTCTCCTGATACAGTATCTGCTCCTGTGGATTCGACGGTAGAAGCATCTGCCGGCACATCTGTGTGCAACAATACTTCTGCTAACTGCCCCGACAGGTGATTCCTAATGTCATCTGACATAGCTATACACAAGGTCCTGAATCTATGTTTTTTCTTCCCATTTATATTGGTTTAAAACTTGATCATGATGGCCTTGACAGCATGTCTTACGATGAATCATCTTCTATCAACCAAGATGGAGCTGGACCATCTGATCCACAATCGTTCTCAGAGACGCTCAAGACCCGCCTGCAATCGGTTTCGACAAAGTTGTACTCTCTGACTCCTTCAGGCCTACAGAAACATTTGAAATACCAACGTTGTTAGCTAACTTATTTGCGTCATCCCTTGGCATTGCCAGGTACAAGGACTCGATAACAAAGAACACGCGCGGGTGGAAGGAACGGTGGCTCGCACGGAGTGACACAATATCTACTCTTAGTTCTGACGTGAGGAGAGAGGTCAATGCCGGAATGGCTGCTGTGTCTCGTCTGATGGAACGGCTAGAAACAAAGGAAGGGAGTGGCTCTGGACCCTCATCGGCTTCTACGAACAATGATCCTCCTGCTACAGATGACCAGAGGGACGCATTGTCCAACTTTTGTTCTCCCGTAAATGGCGCCACGTCTTCGACAACTTGTGCGTCAAGATCTGCTTCACAATGAACCATCTTATACCATGAAAGATGAACTTAATTTTAGGTGCAAGATGAACCTGGCATCTGTTACCATTAGAACAGTCACATGTAACATGTTTGATATGTGCTGCAAAAGATGCAGCTGTAAAGAACTGGTTGGAAGAATGTACATGACTCATGGGGCCTGGGTGGTGCAACACCCCTCACACAGCAGCTCTTGCTTGTTTCTATGTATCAACCTGCAAAACCCACCACAGTAAGTTTTGTCTCCTCTGAGGCCATCCTACGATATCACAGACCCCTCACAACTGAGATGAGATTCATGTCTGCATAAACTTTTAATAACGGAGATGCAGAAGGAACAACTCCTTTCGTTGTTGGGAATATAATTTTGCATCGGCTTCACAGTTGTTTCAGTCTATGAAGCTAATATTATCCGGTGCCATTTAGATTCACCCAAACTGATGCGTTATTTTCTAGCATCTGAGCTGTAGAGCGCAAGCAGCTGACCCCAGTCATGTTCATGTGTTATGCATGAACTCGTAGCTGCCCATGCCACTAGGTGACGTCATCTTCGAAAAATGGTCCTGCTTGACATCATCTTCAAGCCTTCTCATCCATTTTCCTTGGATCCATAATTACAATCATGTTTCCTCGAGTTAAGCTCAAGCCTATGCTCCTCGAAGGCAATCTTGCGAGCCTCCATTTCCTCCATACGGGTCTCATAGTTCTCTTGCTTCTTCAACTTCTCCTTTATCGCGTCCAAGAGTGTCGTGTCCTTCTCTTGCGTCTTCATCTTGGCAAGTTAGTATGCTATTTTGGAGTCTGTTCTTAGCAATCTTGATCTCATAAATTTTCATCCTCATAGCAACAATTTCAACTTCTTTTTTCAACCTCTGCTTGGCCCTCTTCCTCCACTCTGCCCTACCACAGCTTGAGCCTGGAGTACTACTACAGGCTCTCGCTTCTCTCACTTCTCTCCCTTCATCATCATTATCTCCATCTCTCCCTTCTCTCACGTCACCACCACTTCAAGTTCTAGAGAAGATGGAGTAGTCCCAACAATGGAAGAAGTTGAAACTCTTCCCTTTGGCTCTTGGCATTTTCCAAAACCTCTCTCGAGTGTAGGCAAGTTGTACCATGAAGGATTTGCATTAGCACAACTACTGGAAAATTTCACAACAAAGAAATATGCCATCAGATAACTCACATATTATGTTTCTAACTCTCCACTCCGTTGTAGATGCTCCACATGCGTACAACTTGCTGGCCATATGTGCAATGGTCCAAGAATACCCCTCACCGGTTTGATAGCTAGATACTTGGGAGTGGAACATGATTTTTCTCGACAACGCAGCTGAAATTCACGACATTCTGCGCCCAATACTTGTTGCCGGTTCGGTTGTACCCAACCACTGAGATGTTCTCCCGTGCCAACACCAAAGCTTTATCTTTGTCGCTATTATACTTATCTTGCCTTGCACTCGTCGATGGAACTTTCCCATTGGTAGAGGGGTGGAGTGGTGCGATCATCATCTCCGGTGCCGTCATGAACTCTGAAACCATCGTGGGGTATTGAGAAGTTTTATGCCCTCAACCAGAGCCGTTTCATATAAAAAAACATAGAATACTCACGCTGCAAAATGCACTATGACTTTGACTATCAAATTTCCCAATATGGGCATTAAAATCTTGAATCCAATAGAGACACGGTATCTTTTACATTCGGGAAATTTTGTCGAACATGTAGTGGGCACCGACATCGATGACGATGGACAGCTTCGTTGATGGCACATGGCGGGAACAAGCACGACAAATGGCCAGTGGAGAGGCGCTTCTTCCTCTGCGGTATGGCTCCTTTGCCCGCGGTCGGGATACAACTAAAGGAGTGTGCAGCGCCCCCACGAGTAGCATGACATGAGGCATACGGGGCCTCAGCAGGCCAACCCACTCCTTCCCGCCCTCACTGGATCCAGGTAGGATATGGACGGGAGCCGTTGTCAAGCCATCACTGATATTGTTGTGGTGGGTGGCACAAACTTTAGATCTGGAGAATGGAACCATGGGTCCTCTAGGTTCTCCATGATGAGGATGCATGGAATTCCACGTCGACGAGTGGAGGCGGTGTCGATGAAAAGGGTGGGATAAATGCGGGCAAAAAAATTCCTCACAAGGTAGGACATATTATGGAGGCGCCTCTATAATTTGGAGGTCGGGCCCTAAATTCGAAGGCCCAAAACGCCACTTTAGAATCCCCATAAATGTTTGCATGATCTGATAATTCATATACTAGACCTGGTTTTTTCTTTGCATTGGTCCTCTTTATTCTCCAAGCTATGCATACCTATCCCCGATCGGGCGTCTTCTAGAGATGTGCTAGAATGGCCACCACCACTACTCGCCGGAATCATCCCCTTCTTCATTGCACATGTGACACGCCAACCAACAACGGATTAACCTCCGCCATTCCTAAATGCGGCCGACATTGCTATCGTGATATCTCACCGCTCCAGTCAACCCAACTCCCTTCTCCACCTGTTCACCTCATGACCATCCCACAAAGATTGGGGATTGCCGGTCCTTATCCGTCTCCGTCTTTTACCTTGCCCACCCTAATTTTCTTCCTCACTCATGCCTACGTCGCTACAGAAAGTTACATCATTTTCTGCTCGACTTCAACCTTGCCCTTGTCTAGGCCTTCCCCGCGACGGATGGTCACGACGTTAGTGTCTTCGATGAAGGAGTTGTGCCCTATTGATAATAATATAATATGATTGTTTATTTATAACTTCATGTTAATTACTAATGTTTACCATTTATGCTACAACAACTATGGTTCTCGAATATGAGATTTGAAGAAAGCCCATAAGCATGTGTAGAGAGGTGATAACCCCCAAGTGCAGGGGATCACCGCAGTACAATTCGATATGTATTTGAGTGTCGAACACACAAGGAGCTAAAGGTAAACTATCTAATTTATAAATCCCAATAACCCACTTATATGGCATTCTATGCAAAGCTGGGAGATATGGTGTGTGTGTGTAGAGGTTTCTACTATAAACTACATGTGCTGAAATTAAAATGCAAGAAGTAAAATGCAACACAAGTAAAGTGCAATAAAGTAAAATGCAAAGAGATGAAGGTAAGTGAAGTGGAGTAACTCAAGAGAGTAAGTGTTCGGGCAAATTGCTATTTCATTTGTGTGGTTGTCATAATTAGTGAAGCTCATTATAGTCTTTTTAGTGATTCTTCTAGAGAGGAGCCATAGATAGGTGTAGCCATGAATATGAGCAGGTACAACCCTAGTGATTGATCCCAAGACCAGTTAAGAGCAAACAAAGAAATTATTAAGACGTAAAGTCCAACCACCGCTGTAAGATTAAAGGTCCCCATAGTTATACCTCACGTTTGATTAATCATGATTAATACAAAATGCATCTAAGAATTAGTACAAGGTTTCTGTCAGCTCCCGTTGTCCCTCTCCCTATCAACATGCAACGGTGACAACCTTATGCATCCCCCTACATATGTGTGCACTCGTATATCAGTACAAAAGATCATCATAGAAGATAAAAAATACTTGTATGCAACCAACAACAAACTATATCACAATTGCCATGAATAATTCACTACTCAAACATCAACATAGAGATACAATAGATCATGGGAAAATAATATATTGCATCATACATCATGTTTGCCAAGAGATTACAGAGGGGGGTGATGAAGAGTTGCTCTAGATGATGATGAAGATGGTGCAGATGCCTTCACCGGAGGGGGGTGGAGTCCATCGGAGGCGATTCTGGCAGCGTTCCCCCCCTCCGATCTCCGCTGGCGGCGGCCTGCTGGCTCTCTGTTTATGTGTTTTTGATATCCGCCGCTGTAACATCCTAGGATTTGGGGTTACAAAACGAGAGGAAACAGATGTGTGCATTGAAATCATGCATAGAAAATCCAGTGAATTTTCGCGCTTTCAGATAAAACCTGTCACAGTAACTGAAGTTTCACTTGAGTTGATGGGATTGAAATAGATCATCAAGTCAAGCTCTATAAACCTCGATGTGACCTTTTCTAAAACCCTGTTTTGGGTAGAGGTGATTTGAACTAAGGGGTTAGATCAAATGGAACTAAAACCAACACAACAACACCTTAAGCAAGGATCAATGACTAGATATTCTAATTAGGAACATATAGATATTTACTCAACCACAAATAAAAGAATATGAAATAATTATGAACCATTCTTAACTTGTATTTTCCATGTCTTAAACAAATAAATATCCCTACCATGAACCTCATGGTATTCCTTGAACTAAACTCTTGAACTCGACACCAACACAAGCTTATCATTAAACCCTAGAGATGTGAGAGGCCTATAACCATCAGATAGATAAGAATCAAACTCTAAGTTATTAACACTAAAAAGTTAAGAAACTACCTTTCTGTAAAACCTAGTTCAATCTTAAACTGATTACCAAATATTGTAAGCACAGGGTCTAAAGTGCATAAAAGCCACATATTCATCTTTAAAGCATAACTTATTAAATATATGGAATATCATTAAACTAAATTCATTTACATTACAAATTATAGTTCAAACTATTTGAATGAAATTAACTATGAGTATTTTGAAACTCATATGATCATGCCTAGGTGAAATAAAAAACAACCATCCAAAAGTTATGCATAACCTTCCATTTTGGCATTTTGACCACAATTATAAGATAAAGCCAATCATATATGATATGGGGTACTATCCACAAGTATAAAACCATCCACAAGATATTTAGTAACAAATGCCACTTGGCTATCCAAAAACAAATCATCATATGAGAGGATCATACCACCCATGCCACATAGAATGAAAATATCTACATAGCTTGCATCCTAAGCTATGCCATCTCATGCTTAAAGGATTGCTATGGATGATAGCATGACAACCAAGCGCCTTACTCATCAAACTAAAACAAGAGTCATCTACCTAGGTTTCATGATAGTAGAGCATGCTCAAGCCTATAAAAGGATCCTCACACATCATCCATTTCATCATCTTGTACCATGATACAAGCAAACCAAAGAATTGGGACACTCCATACCTTATATAGGACCAAGATGAAGCGGCTAGGAGGTGGAGGCAGACCACAAGAAGCAGGCTTATCAGAGCTCCTAAAGAACAAGCTACAAAAGTTACCAATGTAGAATTCCTAGGAAGATCATATATTTAGATGATCACATCATCATTTCTTGAGTAGCACCCTAGGTTATAATCCAAGTCCTCGTTGAGTGAGTGAGACAACTGATATAACCACAGCCAGATCCTTCTAGTGATACTTTAGGAAGCCCATACCATGATCATCACAATTTGGTAATGATCAGAAACCATGAGAACACTTGAAATAAGAATCTATTGAAGTAAGTTGATCATGTATAATTCATGATCAGAAACCCTGAGAACTTGAACTACCTTTCGCTAAAACCTAGTTCAATCTCGAATACAAGTTAAACCGTACTATGATAAGTAGATATCATCCACCACATGAAATCATAGGGATAACACTATCAACCCTAAACCATCTCCAATATCTTGAGTAGAGAAACAATTGGAGAATATCAAAACCTTGTTTAACCAAGCACTTGTGGCCATCCTAACTATATTTTGAAGTGACCATCTTATCATTGGTGAGGGGGACCAAACCTTAGTCAAACCAGCATGGTATCAACATATACATATGCCATATCTCAATCTAACTGTGTATCACATGGTAATCACAAGTAAACCCAAAAACCATGCCCTAAACTCAAGTATCAGTAAAATAATTATTTAATCAACCCTAACATAAATCAAGTTATGAACTCAACCTATATTCCAAACCATCCTATGGGTAGGTGCACCCAAAATTGTTTCCAATAAATAAAAAAATCTCATGAGAGGAATAAGATCTACCTCAATCATTTCAAACCAACGATTTAGAAAATGATATTAGCACATTAGAATAGACTTAAACACTTTTCCAAGTCCTTAGAAATAATTAAGCCCATAACATCATGCCATGAGAACATATTCTAAAACAAGAAACTAAGTACTAAGATCACATCTTATTAATCATTCCTTGCTAATTAAAACACAACAAACATCCTATCTATTATTAGGTACTCCGAAAAATATTATATCATATATTGAATTCCAAAATAAGGAAAATGACAATAATGGTTATCAACATACCCGCACAAATATTGAGTATGTTTGGAAATGCCATCATGATTAGTGCTCATAAAAAGATTCCTCAAGTTATAGTTCTTGTTTGGAATACATTCTCAATAATACAAATATTTGTGAATAGTTGTGAGACATAATTGAATTCAAATAGGAAATGTAAAATATAAAATAAATTAGAAAGCATAAAATACAAAAAAGAGAAAGAGAAAGAGAAAGAGGCTTACCTGGCCGTAGCAGCCCAGAACCGGCCCACGCCACAACCCAACAGCAGCCGAAACAGCCTAGCCCACCAACCCACGATACCCTTTCAGCGAGAACACAACGTGAAGAAGACTATCTTCTTCTTCCTCTCACCGGAGCTCGACAACGCGACGGCCACGTCCCGTGCCACCTCTTCGAACCGTGTCGAGCTCACGCAACCATCCTGGAGTGCCCTCCAAGTCGACCGAGTTCGAGTCTATCCATCTGCGCCAAGATCCGCGCCCAAACTAACCTCACCGTCGTCGTTGCATCTCGACCACTACCGCCAGCGGGAGGTCGTTGCCGACCACCTCGAGCTCTATTAAACCACCCAGAGAATCACCTCGGAACCCTTGTTCATCTCCACCATTTCCCAGTCTCTCTAACCCTCTCTATCTCCCTATGGCAACCGAAACCATCGACGGCAGTTCTCCGGCTAGCCGCTGTTTAGGACCACCCCGGAGTACCTGGAGTAGCTCAGTCGATGCGCCCAATCACGGTGATCATCCAGATGGAAGGAAACGAGACGGAAAGATCAGGATTGCACCTACCTGTGACTAAGTTTAACCCGGGTACAGCTAGTAATTTCTATTTAATTCAAATTCCAGAAAATTGCTGAGAATTTGCAAAATAATTTCAAATTCATTTCAACTCAGAAAAATACAAATGAGATATCAAAATGGTCATAAAAATAAAATCTATGAAATAAAAATATAATATGAAATTTTCCATAAAAATGAAAATTCAATTATTTAACCTTTATTATTTAAGCCTTTTCTTTTATCCTAAATTCCAAGGAAATTCAATAATTAGTAACATTTCTAGAATAAGTAATAATCATTTAGGAAGTAAATAAAACACCAAAAGTAATATTATTTTATCATAGTAACATTAACATTGTCATTATTATATTTAAACCTCTAAATTGTATTTATCTTATTTATCATTTTCTTTAAATAATAAAAATAATAAAATTGTTAAACCCATTAATACATTGAGCTTAAAAGTTATTTCTTAAGTTTAACTTTAATTAACAAGTTTTTATTTTATAATGGTATACCAAATAAGAAACCCCAGTTTCATCTTTAACCCTACCTCAATAATTTGATGTGAAACCTTAACTTAAATGTTACTTAGCTAATACCTCTAAAACCCTAGGAGCTTATGAAATGTGATCATATGAAATTAAACCTTACTCGTATATCTATAATAGGAAAACAAAATCATGCTAATGTTGTATTAAGATCATACTAGCCCAAATACACATCAAGTTATTATTCTATGTGTGCTCATTTTGAATAAGATCTTATATGACCAACTAATACCATCTCATGATGAACCCTAATTTGATACTTTCATGTAATCACCATTAATCATCATTCATTGATATAATTCCACTTTGATCAACTAAAGTAGAAACCATATATAATGATGTACCTTATTATGTGCTAATGTCCAAGTAAATCCTCCAACTACTATATGATTAGAAAATTCATTCCATTTAAAAGTCTATCTCATGCTTACTTAGTGAAAACCTTGAAAAGGTATTGTAAAACCTAGTTTCTATTGTCAAAATCATCAACCTTAACCACCCTTATTTAGTATCACATCACTGTGATCAACCATAATAACAACACTATGTAGTAATTCACTTTATGTATTCATGCTCAATTAAATCCTACAAATAAATAGATGCATTTAACTTCATCTTTCTTAGGATCCATATAATAACTACTTAGGAAACTCAATTGAGAATCATAGTAAACCATATGAGCAAATAGTTTCTACTTGAAATACTTATTGTTCCTTAAGTAACATGTTCTTCAAAAGTTATTCTTTTAAATAATATAACAAGTAATCATTAACCATGTCATATAGTAACTAACAATTGTTCTTAACATGTTAACATTTTGCCAAATACTATTTCTTGTGTGCTAAGATGATTACTATGCTTTATTATACAACTTGTATATGATACCAAGTTAACCAAACCCTAATAATAACCTTGTTTGTTTGAATCCACTCTAAAAGTGTAACACACCCTAAAGAAAACATCAAAACTCACTAATCCTAAAACATCGGGGTTAGGTCATGCTTAGTACAATTGCATCACATACTTAGGCATTATAACATCTTTGCCAGTTCTTTAAACATAGTCCTTACCAGATGATGATGCCATTTCAGAATTTGGAGTTATACCGTATCGGAGCTTTTGCCTGCATAATCTTGGGTCAAGAAAGGCAAGTTCATCGCTTGCTCATGCCATTTGATTATTTTTATCAAATTACTTGCAAAGTACTATACTTATCACTCCTGAATTGAAAACAAAAATATTACTTTTCCAATTATGAATATGACTATGTGGGAAATGGAACCATGCTATGAGTTTGGTGGAGGTTCCATTGCAACTGGGTTATGCATCTATGTTTAATAACCAATGTCGTCTAGTGATTCTAGTGCCATATAATCCTTGTTAACCATAAGATCTATAATGGCTCTAGGGAAGTCAGTTGTACCTTTTTACTTTCACACATCAATGGACGCACTTTACCGGTGGAGTTGTGTCCTGCTGGGAACAACCAGAGTATTGGGGAACCCTAAAGTCCTCACGGTATTGTGGTCTACAATGGGTTGTAGAAGACCAGTAAAGGTACCAAGGTCGGAACATCCCTAAGGGGGTATGTGGACCGGCGGGGGTATAGAATCAAGGTTGGAAAAGACCGGCGAGGGTTCAAGGTCGGAATTACAATACGGGTGGGTGTACGGGGTCACGAAAAAGGACAATGATTGGCTTGGATCTTATACTGGGCCCCATACCAAGGAAGTGTGGACGGGTTGCGCGAACGGTTGGCAACAAGGATAAGTTCTCTTATGGGAAAAGTAACACACCTCTGGAGAGTGTATCAAATTGTGGCTTATCACTCCTTGTTCCGGGTTTGGAACTGCGAACATGGCCGAAAAGGAACTACATGAAGTTCTAGACACCCGGTGAAGGCTTGCAGACATAGTTTTTCAGAATAAAAGCAACCTTTGAAGAAATGTTTACAAAAACATGCATTGCCTATGACTTCCTGGTCCATGGATGTAGCTAGTGCATTAAACACCTTTTTTCCCTATAATGAACTTGCTGAGTACGCTCGTACTCACCCTTCTTTGAACCCCCTACTTAGACATGGAGGCATCGAAGGAGGGTCTACAGTGAAACTCGAAGACAGAGGAGTCAACTACTTCAAGAAATAGGATTCTGCTAGAGAAGCCAACGGAGTCAACTACTACATCCACCATGGAGAAAACCTAGATTAGAAGTAGAAGGGAACTAGCTCCCTAATCTTAGCACCTAAGTAGCTAGAATCCAGTCATAGTCTCTCTAGCCAGTCAAGTACCTCTATAGATAGAGTTCGTGATAAGTTAGACTACGAGTTGTTCTTCTGGAGTTTATTTGCAGTTTTACCTCATTGTAAAGTAGGAGGCTATGCTGATCTTCTGTAAAGAGTTTGTGTGTAATTCTATAGAAATGTCTTAGACCCACAAATGTTTATGTTGTACCACTCCGAGGGATGTAATACTGGTGGAACAGTGTTTCATTGGTGTTATGTCAACGACTTGCATACTACACCATGCAATGGTATGCTGGGTCACCACAGCCGCCGTAGCCTCGAAGAAACCCATGGGGGTTGTATATATAGTGGTTTTTAGGTCAAAAGAAGTAGGTTCACGAAAAGATGAGGCGAAACGGACACTCGAGATGGAAAAGAGTGTCAGTGGCGCGCCCAAAGGGGGAGGGCGCGCCACCAGGCTTCTTTCCCAGCCTATTGACCTCCTAGTGTCCCTCTTCAGCGCATCTTGTTCGTCTCGAAAATTCCGAAGCGTGGCCCCTGACCTTTCCCTTTTTAAAGTCCCGTAGCTCCTGTAATGGCAAAAAAAAAACACTAAAAAGAGGCGTTTTCTGCCAAACAGAATTAGAACCGGAGGAGGGGATTGTTTAGAAAATCCCCTAAAACATCATAAAACATGGGAATAACATTATATAAGATGAAAATACATGGTAATATGTTGCAATAAAGTGCAAAGTTCATGTATGCATGCATTTTACATGCATTAACATCCCCAACCTGTCGTGGTATCGTCATGACATATGCCATAGGGTGGCTAATCGAAGTGGTTCCTTGTGGTCTCACGGCGGTATCCGGATGCGGGTATGGGCACGAGCGACACGGCGACGTACCCAGGTTCGAGGCCCTCCGATGGAGGTAACACCTCTACTCCTGCTAGAGTGTATATGATAGTGACACAATACAATGGTGCTCCTTGAGCTGTATATCCGGCTGCTCCTGGGAAGCTAAGGTAGACGAAGGTCTCTCTCTCAGGGCAGCGCTAAGACTAGTGAATGAGAAGTGATCGATCGTCCCCCGCACGAGGGGGTAGCCCGGCTTATATAGGCACCGGTACTTTACATATAAGTCCCTATAGTCTAGTGGCCGGCTTGGCCGCCGGCCCCGCTCCTTCCCGAGGCGCTGACATCAGGGAGCCGTTGAGCGTAGTGGCACGTCCCATCCGCCTGCTCAGGTCAGCGGCATGGCGAGGTGGTGACGTTGTCGCCATCATGCTGTAGCGCGTACGGTCCGACGTACGCCATGATGGCGTCCGGCGCGTGGCAACTGCTGCTCTACAGTGCCCCGTACTTTACGGGAGATGAGGTCAGCGTGGACCTTTGAACCCGGATCACCTACCCAGCCTTCCGGTGCAAGACTCGCCAGCTCGAGTCGGTCCGAGGTACGAACCCCGTCGGATATGGCTTGTAGAAGCCGCCCAGCTACGCGTTGAAGGCCGCAGCAGCCGACCAGACTTAGAGCCAGCCGCTTCGAGGCAGCCGCCACGGCGCAGGGCTGCTCGCCGGCCTTTGCCGCGAGCCGGCCGTCCTCAAGGCCGCCCTCCGCGTGCCCCCCGGTCTTCCCCACATTAGCCGAAGCTGGCAAGGTCCTGCGTTAAGAAGGACCTGGCAGGTTTTCCTGGCTTTTATATATCTCTCGCTTGTACCTGGCGGCTCCCGGAGGGGCTAGCTGAGAATTTTCATTCAGCCGGCTGCGCCCTCGTCCTCGTCCGGCTTCCTCCAGCCGGACGCCTTTTTTGCTTCTGTTGTTTCCACTTTTTCTTAAGTGTTGATGATGCTTCCGGCTTGTTGCCAGAATTTGGGGCTGGGTGATTTTATCGGCTCCGGCTTGGGCGCACCGGCGTCTCCGCCGCCTCGAGTCCTGACTTGACCGTTCTGACGGCTTGGTCAGCGCGTTTCGTATAGTCACATCGCTGTCTCCTCCGGATCCGATGCGGTCGTGGGGAAGTGGCGCGGCGGTTTCTGGTAACCGCAGCAGTCGTGGGGGTAGTTATGGCCGCAGTAAATCCGAACGTGGCCCACGATCGCCACGTGGCCACGCAACCGGCGCGCCGGGCGGCTATAAATGCCCCCGGTGCGGTACGAGGCGCTGTTCCTCTTCTTCCTCGCTCTCGCACGCTGTTCTCTCCTACTCCGTTCGAGCGCTCGTTGCACGCTGCTACCTCTTCCCCGGCGACCTCCTGGCGAACTCCGGCGATCCTACGCGGCCGGAACTCTCCGCCGTTCGGCAGCCGCGCGCGCCAAGCCGGCGCCACGGGGCCCCGCGGCTCGACGCTGCGCTCGTCGCCGCCGCGCTCTCCTCCTGGGTGAGATCTCTCCTGGCCTCTCTCGCCTCTTCTCTCCGTCGTTCGGGGCTCCTCTTCGTCAAATCTTATGCTGCCGAAGAGGTATTGCTCGTGGAGGAGCGACCTCCGCCGCGAGTCCTGACGACTTGATCACGGTGGACGCCGCGAAGTTCGGCGAGCGCGTGGGGAACCGGCGGCGAGGGCGCATTTTGACGCGGGATGGGTCTGACCGGGGGCGCAGCCGGCTTCGGGCTCTTTTCTGGATTTCGCTCTCGCCTGTCTTCACCTGATTTGCCTGGCCTCTTCGCGTCTGCGTCTAGCTCCTACGTGGCTTGCTCATGGCTTCCTCATGCCGCACGGGGCTAGCCGCCAGGCGCTTGTCGCGCGACGGTGGGGCCGGATCCGGCTCTTCTACCTAGTCCGCATGAGGCGGCTCGAGGAGCCGACGCTCCGCCTCCGCCGATTCCATGATCATCCCCGCGCCGAAGGTCCCGAAGATTCCGGCTGCCGACCCGGCGCTTCTTCGACTCTGGCTCGTCCCTCAGCCGGCGCTCCGCCAAGCTGCCGTCTTTCGACTACGCCGGAGTACAATCCGGCTCCTCCAGTTCGGCCGGAACCTGGGGCCATAACGCCAAGTCGGCGGATCCGGACGCGGAGTGTGGACCAACCTCGGTGTTGGACCCAGGAGTGGCTCTCGCTCAGCACTCCGGGCCATGGAGCGCCGGGCGACACCACTTCGGGAGCGCGTCACAAGATCGGGCATATGTCACGGGCGGGTCTGGCCGGCTCCGGATCCGACGTATGGAAGGTGGCGCTCACCAAGGCCCAAGTTGCTCACCGGGTGAACAACATCACCAGGGCCAACATGCCGGAAGCCTGGGAGTGGGGGCTGCCGCCTTACGACCGGACCACGCCGAGCTGGTAAGTTGATGTTTCGGCTTGCGCCTTTCGACTTGCGGCTGCGTGGCCCACTTGTTATTCATCTGTTCTTGCTTTCCAGATTTTCCCCCGCCAAGGTATCGAGGACGGCGACTTGGCGCACAAGATCGGACGCGGATCACGTGGATCCGGCTGACCAACGCGGCGACCAAGCCGGCGACGATGACACCGGTGGTGCCCGGCCAGGGCGGCCAAGGGAGCACAACCCGCCGCCCTCGCCGGAACAACGGGATGAGGAGAGGAGCCGGCCATGTCCCTACGGGACCGATCCGGCGGTGCCCCTACGCACGAGGCCGCTCGCGCCTCGGCGACCCGCGCCCCGAGAAGAAGAAGCGAGCCCGCCGGGGAGCACGGCCAAGCTGGAGAGTCGGGCCAGAAAGGCGCCAGCAAGGGCCAGGGTCCGGAGACGGCCGGGTAAGTCTTTTTCTTCATTGTTTGATTCCTTTTCTTTCCTTACTTTGCACTCAACTTCTTTTGTTTGTTTGATTAGGGCCGCCATAAAGTTCACCCAGGGCGGCGGCTCTGGGCCGGCTGCTCGTGTTGCGCCGCCGTTCCGTCGGCCCGAGAGGGAGCCGCCGCCGCCGCCTTCGACACTGCGCGCGCCGCCCGTTGTTGTCGTGCTGCCTGGCCTACGCCGCGCCTTCGCGAGGGGCGTCTTCGGCTGCGCGCCTCCTTCGAGCGCCGTGGCCGGGAGCGCCCGGGGCGAGTCGGCCCAAGGGCCCGCTCTTGGCGACATGTTTCCGCACCGCGCGCCGCTGTTGGGGCCGGCGGCTGGAGCCGACCGAGGTGTGCCACCGGGCCCCGGGCCGGGGGCTGCGGAGGAGCCGGAGGTGGTTCCCCTTTGGGCCAACGCGCCGCCTCCCGGAGCCCGCCGAGGGGAGCGGCCGGGAAGGAGCCGCGGCGGGAGGAGCCGGCGCGCGCGGGACGCCGACTCCCGGGCGTTGGTGAGGAAGGCGGCGGTGTCGCCCACTAGCCTCCGTGGCCAAGGGTGCCCGGGTGGTGAGCGTGCCGTCCGCCTCGGACTCCAGCTTCGGCTCGAGCGCACCATGGAGAAGGCTGGCACCGGGCGGACTCCTGAGGTGATCGATCGGAGGAGCCCGGCAGTGCAAGATGCTTTTCTTCCCCAACCTGACAACTAGGCCAAGCCAGGCCATGGCCCATTGTAGACGCCGAGGATGCTGACAAGGTAGGTGGCTTCTCATCTTATTTTCTGCAATTTTATTATTATCCTGGTAGCCCTCCGAGGCATGGGTCGGCTGCTAGGAGCCGCCGGCGCAGGTTTCGCCTAAACGATTGACTCTTTTTCAGGCGGTCGACGAGCGACGCACCGTCTTGTACAACAAGGTGGTGACCAGCTACCACCGGGCCAAGATTGAACGGGCCGCCTTGGTTCGTGAGCTGGAGGTGGTCAAAGGTGAGACTTTTCCTTGTCTTGTCTTTGTTTTTTCTCTGATTTCATCCGGCTGATAGTTTTTCTTGCCCTTTTGCAGCCGAAGCTGCCCGGGTTCCGCAGCTGGAGAATGATCTTCGGATCGCCCGCGCTCAATGCGAAGCGAGGAGGCGGGTCGTGCGGCTGCTGCCAAGTGGCCGGACGGGCCGACGGCGGCGGCTGCGTGGCAGCGGAGGCCAACCACCTCAAGGAGTTGGCCACCCTCAGGAAAGGCTGGCGGATAAGGTGGACGACTGTCAAGCGGCTGGAGAGGTGGAGGCAACAGCCTCGAGCTTCGAGCAAGAGGTGACCTCAGAGTACGAGGAGCTGTCGGCCGCCAAGGCGGTGGTGGGTGAATGAGCCGGCTCGACCGCGCTGCGGGTGAGTCCTTGTGCTTTTCCTTTCCTTTGCCGCTTTCGGCTGTCGGCTGCCAGCTGTGGTTGGCGATCGGCGGCAGCTCTTGTTTGTTCTCTCCATCTTGGGCTGGGGGAGTCGGTTCTTCTTGCGGCTGCCGCCGATCTCCTATTTTTTACTTCGAAATCTCCATCTTCGAGCTGGGGGCGATCGGTTGGCAGCTGCCGCCGATCTTACTAGGACTTAAATCTCCATCTTCGAGCTGAGGCGTCGGTTCTTGGTGCCGCCTGGTCTACTAGAACTTCGAAATCTCCATCTTCAGTAGAGGCGATCGGTTCACCGGCTGCCGCCGGTCTTACTTTGAGCTTCGAAATCTCCATCTTTAGGTGGAGGCAGTCGGTTCTGCCGCTGCCGCCAGTCTTGCTGAAAATTTGCGTTTTTCTATTTTTCGATAAGCTTCGACTTGCTTTTTCTTGCAGCGGCCTTCCCACGAGGCGCGAGGCGGCGTTAGCTGCGGCCGGCAGGCGCGGGATGCGCGCCGGCAGGCTACTGGGGAGCGAGCTCGGACGCTTCTCCATGGACGACTACAGCGTCCATGGCCGCGTCGAGCCCATCACCAAGCTTGGTTGGGAGCTCCGGAAGGCGGGCGAGGACGATCCGGCTGCTGTGGCCGAGCGGCAGACGCATGGGGACCTCGCCAACCTTATCAAGTGGTTGGAGACGGCGCCAGATCGCTTCGCCGGCGGAAGGATTCGGCTGCGCGTGCGGCGCAGGACATGGCCCTCTCCTTCGTGCTCTCCTGGTACACCGAGGTCAGCCTGGATCAGCTGGAGAGCCGGCGGGCCGACGTGGAGGAGAACCTTCAAGTGGAGAACAAAACCGCCCGGCTCGCCCGCGCCTGCGCCATCGCCGACTTCGTTGACAAGCGTATTTTCATCGCGGATCCGAACCCGCCGTCTGACGACGAGGAGGAGCTTGAAGACGAGGAGATCGAGATGGAGTCTCCGCCTCCTGCTAATGATCCGGCTGGTCCTCCTCCAGCCGGAGCTTACTTTCCTGTTCTGTATGCTTCTTTGCCAAAACAGATTATTAAATCCCCGGAATGCCGGGTGCCTATGTAAAGACAGTATTATCGCCTTTTTATTATAATGCACTTTAGTGTGTTTGTTAATCATTTGTGTGCCGGCTTGCTTTCTTCCAACTTGTTCGCTTTTTCCCATCACCCCACTCTTTGGCTGTGCTCTTGCCGTCGCACGTCCGACTTGGGTCCATCGCCGGATCAAGCGTGCCGTTGGTGAGGCGATAGTATCGGTCGAACGAGTCGATTGGCTGTCCGACACTTTATGAAAAGTTGCAAGTCAACTCGCTTTTACTCTTTCCTTAGTCGTTTTCGCGTGCCGGCTCCCTAGGCCTTACTCCCGACCCGGACAGCGGGTTGCGGTCTGTATGGTCGGAGGCCGGCTGTCGGAAATCGGATTACGTTACTAAGAAGCCGCGTGAAAGGGTTCAAGCCAATTGGCGAAACGAAGTAGAGTTCGCGAAAAACTTGTCGGAAACGGCGCTTTCGGCGCATGCTTTTTTCATAGCTTACAAACGGGGATACAAGGGATACATACATTCCTGCTCTCAAGTGTAAAATGGTCGAAGCAACCTAACATTCCAGGGACGTTTTGTCTCCTCGTCAGTTTTGCTTGCTTTGTTCTTTTTGGCCTCTTGGGCGTCTATGAGATAGTAGGAATCATTGCCTACTGCCTTGCTCACGATGAAGGACCCTCCCATGGGGATGCTAGTTTATGCTGTCATTTATCAGTTGGATCGGCAAGACACTAGGTCTCCTTCTCGGAATGCTAAGGACACCTTCCGGCTGTGATAGCGGGAGGCTTGCTGGTATACGCGAGACCTGGATTGGCCATCAGCCGGACCTCTTCACCAGGTCGACTCCATCTTCACGAGCTTCTTTGGCCTTCTGTGTATAGCTTGATTCTTAGCGCGTCGTGCTCGATGTCGGTCGCGGGAGCGGCCCGGCCGTATACGGGAAGAAGGGTGTGAAGCGGCGACGGTTTGTGTTGTGCGCAGGCTCCGCCTTGCGGGCAGCTCTTCAATCCGAGCGTGGTGACGCTCAAGCGGCTCACCGGCCGGGAGCCGGATGCCGGCTAAGATCAAGCCATTTGCCTTCTCCACTTGGCCGTTGGTCTCCGGGTGCGCTCTGAACGATAGGTCCATTCGGATCCCCATCTCCTTGATGGCGCTTGAATATGCCTTGGCGAAATTCTTGCCTTAGCGGTTGATGATGCTATGCGGGTAGCCGTATCTCGCGATTATCTCCTTGAGGAATGTGGCTGTGGGCCGTCCGGCTTCTTGATCGGCTTGGCCGATCCACTGAGTGAATTTATCAATCATCACCAAGAGATGTGTCATGCCGCCTCGGGCCGTCTTGAATGGGCCCACCATATCCAAGCCCATACGGCAACGGCGGGTAATGGGGATGGTTTTAGGGAGCTTTGCTTTGCGAAGCGCTGGCAGCCGTTGCACTTCTTCACCAAGTCTTCTCCGGCTCGGCCCGTAAAAACCGTGCCGGAAGGCTTTGGCCACTAGCTCTGGAGGAGCGTGATGGCCCGCCACTACTGGATTTCCGTAGGAGCTCAATCCCTTCAGCCGGCTCGACGCACGCTGGAACACCCCACTTACGCTGCGTTTGTACAGCTCGTGGTTGATGATTGTATAGGCCTTGGCCTTCTCTCAATCTGCATGGAACCCTGTCATTGGGCAGCACACCATCGGTGAGGTAGGAGAGGGATTCTTGTGCCCATGATGGTACGCATTTTATTTCAAATACGTGACCACCAAGGCCTCCATCTTCGGAGCTTCGGTTTGACTGCGTGGTGCGGGTTCGGCTGTGTAGTCGGTTTGGTGAAAGCCAGTTTGGCTGAGAAGCGCGTTGGGATAACCCGGGTTCGGTGTGGAGCCGGCGGGTTTGGCGATGAGCCCCCGACTTGGGCAATGAAGCCCCCGGGTTCGGCTGAGCCCCCGGTCAGCCGACACGAATATGGAATCCGAGTCCGGTGACGGTATGATGGACGGTTTCTTGAGAATCGCCAGGGCAACGCCCGGCGGAATAGCTTGCCGGGTTGAGCCAATCTTGGATAGGGCATCTGCCGCCTCATTGTTTGCTCGGGGGCACATGGTGGAATTCACAACCATCGAAGAAGCCGGATAGCTGCTGGACGTGGAAGCGGTACGAGGCCATGTTGATCCTTCGCGTCCCAGTCGCCCGATGCTTGCTGTATAACCGTCGGAGTCGCCGAAGCGGAGAGGATGCGACGCACGCCGATCTCCTTGGCCAGCTTTAGCCCATGGATGAGCGCTTCATACTCCGCCACATTGTTGGATGCGGCGAAGTGGATCGCAGGACATAGTCCAGCCGATCTCCCTTGGGGGAAGTGACGACGATGCCGGCTCCCAAGCCGTTTCGCATCTTCGAGCCGTCGAAGTGTAGCTTCCAGTGCGTGGAGTCAGGCACGGGCGGCGGGTATTGCATCTCGGCCCGGTCGCAGAAGAAGTCCGCGAGGATCTGCGACTTGATGGTGTGCGCGGCTCGTAGATGATGGTGTGGGCGGCTAGCTCCAGGGCCCACTTAGCGACCCGGCCGTTGGCGTCCTTGCTGCCAATGATTTCTGCCAAGGGTGTTGTGGCCACCACCTTGATGGGATGCTCGGAAGTGGTGCTTGAGCTTCTTGGCCGCCATGTGCACGCCGTAGGTGACCGCAGTAGTGGGGGTAGTTCCGCTTTGTTGGGACAGCACCTGTTTGAGATAGTAGGCCAGTGGTGGTTTTGCTCATTGCCGGCTTCATGCGCTCCACCACGGACGGCGCTAACCACGATTGGTGGCAGCGATGTACAACAACATCGGCTCCATCCGAAGCCGGCGATGCGAGGATGGGCGCGGTCGAAAGTCTGCGCTTTAAGTCACGGAAGGCTTCATCCGCTGCGGTGACCGGCGATTGTCGATTTCTTCAGCAGCTGGTACATGGGCGGTGCCTTCTCCCCGGCCGGCTGACGGCTCAAAGAGGCCGGCATCAGTGAATTCTGGGCGTCCTTGAGGCGCTGGCGGCCTCCATCTTCTCAATGGCAGATTTTCTCCGGGTTGGCTTGATTCCTCGCGAGAGGCGAGGTAGCCCAGGAGTTGGCCGGCTGGCACACCGAACGTGCACTTGGCCGGGTTGAGCTTCATCGGAATCTTCGCAGATTGGTGAAGGTTTCTCTCAAGTCATCAAGGAGGGTAGGCATCTCCTTGGTTTTTACAACGACATCATCCACGTATGCGTGAACATTTCTGCCGATTTGCAAACACACCATGCACCTTTGGTAGGTGGCGCCTGCATTTTTCAAGCCGAACGGCATAGTCGTGTAGATAAGCCCCATACGGGGTAATGAGCGAAGTCTTTATTTGATCAGCCGGATTCAAGGGAATCTGGTAGCCTGAGTAGGCATCTAGGAAAGACAACGGTTCACAGCCGGCAGTCGAGTCTATGACTTGATCTATGCGCGGCAGGGGGAAGGGGGGCACGCCTTGGTGAGGCTGGTGTAGTCGATACACATGCGGAGCCGTTCTTCTTCAAAACCAGGACCGGGTTCACCAACCAGTCCGGGTGCAGCACTTCCATGATGACGGCAGCTAGGAGCCGGCGATTTCTTCACCGATAGCCTTCCTTCGTTCTTGGCGGCGCTGAGAGGCCTTCACAGCTTGGCTTCAGGCCTGACGTGGAGGTGGTGCTCAGCCAGCTCCACGGCACCCGGCATGTCCCTTGGAGACCATGCGAAGATGTCCCGATTCTCACGGAGGAAGGTGGTGAGCTCGCTTTCCTATTTGCTGCTCAAGCCGGCACCGATGGTGACGTACTTGTCCGGCTGCGCCGGGTCGAGCGGGATCTTCTTGGTGTTGTCGGTCGGCTGGAAGTGGGTCGTCCCAGCCGGGTTGCCTACAGCATGTCCGCCTGCGCGGCCTTAGCCAAGGCGACGGCGTCGTGGATGAGCTGCTTCTCGGTGGCGATGACCGGCGTCTGGGCCATCTTAGCTCTGCGTGGCGCAGTCCATGGAGCGCGATAGTCGCCGGCTACGGTGATGACCCCCTTAGGGCCGGGTAGCTTCATCTTGGTACCCATGGTGGGGCACATATGAACTTGGTCGGGCCGGCCTGCCCGAGGCGCGTGGTGGGGCCGCGGGTCACCACCTCGAACTCGACGTTCTCCGTGCGGAAGTTGTCAGCTTGCCGAACACGACCGCCCGCGTGATCCGGCCGACGGCTGGCAGGTGGCCCGGCACGATGCCATAGGCAGTGGGGGTGAGCAACTCGGCCTCTGGATGCCAGCTTGCGGGCGGTGTCGCGATGAGGATGTTGATGCTTGCTGCCGTCGACGAGGACGCGCGACGCACGCTGCGCCGGGTTGTGCCGATGGTGGGGTTGAGGACCATAGCGTAGCTGCCCGGCTGGCGGGATTGGCCGGGTGTCGGGCGATCAAATGTGATAGCCTGCTCGACCAGTTCGTCTTGGGGACCGCGGCATGGCGCGTTGACTTCGAGAGCAGCGCTGCTGGCTCGTTTTGTCCTCGGGCTCGGAGGTGAAGATGATGTAGGTGGCATCCTCGGCCAAGTAGCGGCCATGGTGCACTTGGTTATCCTCGTGGTGCTCGAGGTTGTTGGCTTCTGCGTCGGCTTGGCCACCCGGCCCGCCGGCTGGTGGAGGTGGGGGTGGAGGCAGAAGTGGCTCGCCGCTCGTCAGCCGCTTCATGAAGTGGCAGTGGTGGTGTGGTTGGAGGGGATTCTTGCCGCTGTGGTACTTGCACGGTGAATCGAGCATCTGCTCGAAGGTGTACGGCTTCAGGGCGGTCCGTGCAACCGGTCGGCTTCCGCCGGCCGCCGCGTGGTCGGCACGGCTGCCACATGGGCGGGCCGTGCGTGTCCGGCTGGTCGTGCCTCTTGCCGCGGTAGTTGTCGCGACTGCCGTGGTGGCCGCCCTCGGCGGCTTGTGCTCGGCCGGCTTGTTGTTGTCGCCTGGATGGAGCCGGCGAAATCTCAGCTGGCGTGCTGCTGGTTCCTTCGGCCAGCGCATGCTTGTGCGATGGCCATCAGGCAGCCATCGTCTTGGGTTCGCTGCGGGCGGCTTGTGCCTGCATGGTGTTAGGCCGGCAGCCGGCCATGAAGCCGACTGCCTGGATCGTGCCGCCCTCGCGAGTTGCGCATTGCGCTGTGGCGGTGGTATCTGCAGTCCGTCTCGTCCGGCATACCTTGCACATCTCAAAAATTGTTGGCGACCGACGCGATAGGGCAGGTGAAGTTGCTGATGAAGCGTCTTGAAATCGAGCCAGCCGTTGATGCTGCGGTGGCAGGTTGTTGAGCCATGTGCGGGCGGGGACGGCATAAGGGGAGTGAGCGTACAGCCCAGCGCTTGTTGCCTTTGGCGATGCCGGCTGCGGTGGAGTAGTCCTGCCTTCCTCCGGCTTGGCCGTGCCGTCGTACTTGGGCGTGTCGGAGGGGCCAGAGCCGTCGATCATGGGCTCGTTGAGGATCCGCGGCCCAAGCACTCGGCCGGCTGGCCTTCTTCCTCCCGCGATGCGGAACCGACCGGTCGAGGCGATCTCGGCGTCGGTTGGCTCGGCGCGGCCCCGGCCGGGGCGGGCAGGCGCGGCCAGCGGCCTCTGGGCGCGCGGTGCTTGATGGTGGACGGCCTCTCGTACTCTTCTTCGTCACGCCGGCTTGATGGTGGCCGGCTGGCCGCTGTGTGGGCGGCCGGCTTGTGCGGTGGAACTTGCGTGGGTGTTCCGGGAGTCCCGCGCCGGCTTGGTGCGGGGAGGCGGACTCGGCCGTGTCCCTCGGGCCGTCCCGGTCGTTGCAGCGCCACGAGCGTGAGAAGCTGCGGGGCATGGCGTGCACCAGGGTCTTTGGTCAGCCGGTTGGCCGCATCGATGGCTCGAGTCACCCGCTCAGTTTGGCGGCGTAACTCATGCCCGAGCGGTGCTTCTGCGGCGGCTTCGGCCGCGAGCATGTTCTTGTCGGGGGTGTTGTGACGGGTTGCTCCGCGACGACAGCGATTGCGCCGTCCGGGCGATCTCTGCCTAGGGCGCCTCCTCTCAGCGGATACGCCGCTCGGCTTGGGTTGTCGCCGGCGGGCGTGAGGCCGTGGCGCGGTTGAACTGTGTTGGTGATTTCCCCACGCTGCGGCAGCAGGTTCTTCTGTTTCTTGAGAGGCGGCGGTGCTCTCGAATCCTTCGATGGTGGTGGGGTCTGCGCGGGCGTGGCGGTGCTCAGCACCGGACTTCCTCGGCCGGGACAGGTGGTGGCGCCGCCTTGGCGGATGCGCGGCCGGCCCGCGCTCGGCTGGTCCACGGATGCGCGTGGATTTGCCCCGGCGTCGTCGCCGGTGGCCATGACCTCCTGCATGATGCCGGGGCCGGCGGTGTGCTGGCGCCGGCTTAAGGAGGCACAGCGCACGATCTCGCGCGGGTAGGCGGTGGTGCGACGGTGGCGACGTGGACGTCGAAGCCGCCGAAGCTGTTCTGCGGCCGCCGCCGGTGGCGAAGCAGCCAGCGTTGTCACTGACGCAGTCGAGGGAGCCGAATCTCCAGACCAAGCTGACGATCTCGCCGGTGGTGGTGGTGAGGCCCGTCCGGATGAAGACACCGCGCCACTGAGAGCCCCACGGTGGGCGCCAAATGTCGTGGTATCGTCATGACATATGCCATAGGGTGGCTAATCGAAGTGGTTCCTTGTGGTCTCACGGCGATATCCGGATGCGGGTATGGGCACGACCGACACGGCGACCCAGGTTCGAGGCCCTCCGATGGAGGTAACACCTCTACTCCTGCTAGAGTGTATATGATAGTAACACAATACAATGGTGCTCCTTGAATATGTCCGCTGTCTGAGAAGCCAGGTGACAAGGTCTCTCTCTCGGGGGCGCTAAGACTAGTGAGATAAGTGATCGATCGTCCCCGCAAAGAGGTGGCCCGCTTATATAGGCACCGGTACTTTACATATAAGTCCCTATAGTCTATGGCGCGGCAGCTCAAGCTCCGCTCCTTCGGCTGACAGCAGGAGCCGTTGAGCGTAGTGGCACGTCCCATCCGCCTGCTCGGGTCAGCGGCATGGCGAAGTCGGTGTCGTTGTCGCCATCATGCTATGGCGCGTACGGTCGACGTACGCCATGATGGCTGTCCGGCGCGTGGCACTTTGCTCTACGGTGCCCGTACTTTACGGGAGATGGGGTCAGCGTGGACCTTTGAACCCGGATCACCTACCAGTTCCTTCCGGTGCAAGACTCTTGCCTCGAGTCGGTGGAGGTAACCCCAGCCGGATATGGCTTGTAGAAGCCGGCCCAGCCTCTGCGTTGAAGGCCCCAGCCAGGTGAAACCAGGACTTAGAGACCCGGCAGGGGCAGCCGCCCACGGCTGACGGGCTCTCAGCCGACCTGCTGTGACGGCCATCCTCAAACCGCCGCTCCGTCCATTGCCCCTACAGGGGTCTTGACACAACCTTAACCTATGGTCGTCCTTGAGCATAAAGGTGATAAAACTAACATGGACTTTGGAGTTTATTGCATCTCTTCTATGTAATCATGCAAAGTCTTAGAAGGTTTAGTCAATAAAGAATGAAAATAAGCAATATGAAGTATAAAGTGATATCTCTTACATTCTATAAAGCATGCATACCAATAAATATCATTGTAAGAAACATGAATGATAAGTATCTATGAATCATAAAGCATGCTTAGGAGAATCCTATAGAATTGTTGGAAGACTCTTTGTCCTCTCTTTTCATGAATATTTCTTTTGACTCTTGAACACAAGAAAGTAAGCAGAGAATGTATGTGCTAAACCTCCAACAAAATAAAAAGTACAGAGAATAAAACAAGGTTTTGAGCTATGCAATTTATGTCAACAATAATAATAAGGATGGGGTACCAAGTATATCATGTATGAAGATATCTATGTGTCATGAGTTTGACCTCTTATGAGTAAGTGTTGCCCCATTTTCTTGAATTCTAAGGACTACACCTCTCGTTTCTCAACTTCGAGTTACCAAGACTTATCGACATACATGTTTCAACCAAGTATCGCAATGGGGTACCTTCATGTCGCATGTACAAAGGACCAAAGGACATGGGTATCTCAACTATAGGCCATCCGTACTGGGACAACATGAACAACAGACGTTGAGCATCCTCTCTAACTCTCTCTCACTTTTTCTCTTACTCTTTTTTTTTTTTTTTCTTTTCTTTCCTTTTCTTTTATTTTCTTTTCTTTTTTCCATTCTCTCTCTCTTTTTCCAAAGCTCGTTTTCTTTTACTTTTTTCACTCAACCTATTGATACGTCTCCGACGTATCGATAATTTCTTATGTTCCATGCTACATTATTGATGATATCTACATGTTTTATACATTATATGTTTACGCATTTTCCGGCACAAACCTATTAACAAGATGCCGAAGAAAAGTTGCTGTTTTCTGTTTTTGGTTTGAAATCCTAGTAAGGAAAATATTCTCGGAATTGGATGAAATCAACGCGAGTCCTATTTTTGCAAGCTTCCAGGAAGACAGGGGGGAAAGGAAGGTGGGGCCAGGGCGCCGCCACACTAGGGCGGCGGGAGGCCTTGGCCGCGCGGCCCTAGCGTGTGGGGCCTCGTGTGGCCCCCCGCGTGCCTTCCGCCTACATAAAGTCTTCGTCGCGAGACCCTCTGTGCAAGAGCCCACGATACGAGCCTTCCAGAGACGCCGCCCGCCAATCCCATCTCGGGGGATTCGGAGATCGCCTCGAGCCCTGCCGGAGAGGGGAATCATCTCCGGAGGACTCTTCATCATCATGATCGCCTCGGAGTGATGAGTGAGTAGTTCACCACTGGTATGGGTCCATAGCGGTAGCTAGATGGTCGTCTTCTCCTAATTGTGCTTCATTGTTGGATCTTGTGAGCTGCCTAACATGATCAAGATCATCTATACGTAATACTATATGTTGTGTTTGTCGGGATCCGATGGATAGAGAATACTATGTTATGGTGATTATCAATCTATTACCTATGTGTTGTTTATGATCTTGCATGCTCTTCGTTATTAGTAGAGGCTCTGGCCAAGTTTTGCTCTTAACTCCAAGAGGGAGTATTTATGCTCGATAGTGGGTTCATGCCTCCATTAAATCTGGGACGTGACAGAAAGTTCTAAGGTTGTGGATGTGCTGTTGCCACTAGGGATAAAACATTGATGCTATGTCTAAGGATGTAGTTGTTGATTACATTCACACCATACTTAATGCAATTAATGCTTGCAACTTAAGAAGGGGTTCGGATGATAACAGAAGGTGGACTTTTTAGGCATAGATGCATGCTGGATAGCGGTCTATGTACTTTATCGTAATGCCCTGATTAAATCTCACTATATTTATCATATCATGTATGTGCATTGTTATGCCTTTCTATTTGTCAATTGCCATTGTAATTTGTTCACCCAACATGCTTTAATCTTATGGGAGAGACACCTCTAGTGAACTGTGGACCCGGTCCTATTCTTTACATCGCATACAATCTACTGCAATTTTCTTTACTGTTTTCTTCGCAAACAATCATCTTCCACACAATACGGTTAATCCTTTGTTACGACAAGCCGGTGAGATTGACAACCTCCTGTTTCGTTGGGGCAAAGTGCTTTGGTTGTGTTGTGCGAGTTCCACGTTGGCGCCGGAATCCCTGGTGTTGCGCCGCATCACATTTCGCCACCATCAACCTTCAACGTGCTTCTTGGCTCCTCCTGGTTCGATTAAACCTTGGTTTCTTTCTGAGGGAAAACTTGCCACTGTGCGCATCATACCTTCCTCTTGGGGTTCCCAACGGACGTGTACATCTACGACGCATCAAGCACATTTCTGGCCGTTGCCGGGGGAGATCAAGACAGTTGCAAGAGTCTCCACTTCCCAATCTCTTTACTTTGTTTTTGTCTTGCTTTATTTTATTTACTACTTTGTTTACTGCACCTAAACAAAACACAAAGAATTAGTTGCTAGTTTTACTTTATTTACTGTCTTGCTCTCTATATCAAAAACACAAAAAAATTAGTTACTTGCATTTACTTTATCTAGTTTGCTTTATTTACCTGTTGCTAAAATGAATACCCCTGAAAATACTAAGTTGTGTGACTTCACAAACACAAATAATAATGATTTCCTATGCACACCTATTGCTCCACCTGCTACTACAGCAGAATTCTTTGAAATTAAACCTGCTTTACTAAACCTTGTTATGAGAGAGCAATTTTCTGGTGTTAGTTCTGATGATGCTGCTGCCCATCTTAATAATTTTGTTGAACTTTGTGAAATGCAAAAGTATAAGGATGTAGATGGTGATATTATTAAATTGAAATTGTTTCCTTTCTCATTAAGAGGAAGAGCTAAAGATTAGTTGCTATCTTTGCCTAAGAATAGTATTGATTCATAGACTAAATGTAAGGATGCTTTTATTGGTACATATTATCCTCCCGCTAAAATTATATCTTTGAGAAGTAGCATAATGAATTTTAAGCAATTAGATACTGAACATGTTGCTCAAGAATGGGAGAGAATGAAATCTTTGGTAAAGAATTGCCTAACCCATGAATTGACTACTTGGATGATCATCCAAACCTTCTATCAGGGACTACATTTTTCTTAAGAATTTATTGGATTCAGCTGCTGGAGGTACCTTTATGTCCATCACTTTGAGGGCGGCTACAAAGCTTCTTGATGATATGATAAATTACTCTGAATGGCACACGAGCTCCACAAGGTAAGAAGGTAAATTCTGTTGAAGAAACCTCTTCCTTGAGTGATAAGATTGATGTGATTATGTCTATGCTTGTGAATGGTAGATCTAATGTTGATCCAAATAATGTTCCTTTAGCTTCATTGGTTGCTCAAGAAGAAAATGTTGATGTGAATTTCATTAAAAATAATAATTTCAACAACAATGCTTATAGGAACAATTCTGGTAATAACTATAGGCCATATCCTTCTGCTAATGGTAATGGTTATGGTAATTCTTATGGGAATTCTTACAACAATAATAGGAGTGTACCCCCTGGTCTTGAAGCCATGCTTAAAGAATTTATTAGTACACAAACTGCTTTTAACAAATATGTTGAGGAAAAGCTTGATAAAATTGATATTATTGCTTCTAGAGTTGATAGACTTGCCTCTGATGTTGATCTATTAAAATTGAAAGTTATGCCTAATGAGGATATTGATAATAAGATTACTACTACAGCAAATGCCATCCAAGTTATAATTAATGAGAATATAAGATTAATGGCTGAATTGCGTGCTAGGTGGGATAGAAGAAAATGAAAAACTAGCTAAAGAGAATAATGTAGCTAAAGTTTGGACTATTACCACCACTAGTAATGATAATGATTCACATGTTGCTGCACCTCCTACTATCAATGGTAAAATAATTGGTGTTGGCAATGTTTCTACTCCTAGTGCAAAGCGTACAAAACTGCCTGAAATTGCTAAAACTGCTGAAACTGCTTGTGATAAAACTGCTGAAATTTTTTCCAACCTTGGGAACAATGATCCCATTGCTGTAGCTCATAATGATTTAGATTTTGATGATTTCCACATCTCTGAAGTTATAAAGTTCTTACAAAAACTTGCTAAAAGTCCTAATGCTAGTGCTATAAATTTGGCCTTTACAAAACATATTACAAATGCTCTCATAAAAGCTAGAGAAGAGAAACTAAAACTTGAAACTTCTATTCCTAGAAAGTTAGAAGATGGTTGGGAGCCTATCATTAAGATGAGGGTCAATGATTTTGATTGTAATGCTTTATGTGATCTTGGTGCAAGTATTTCTGTTATGCCTAAGAAAGTCTATGATATGCTTGACTTGCCACCAATTAAAAATTGTTATTTGGATGTTAATCTCGCTGATAATGCTAAAAAGAAACCTTTGGAGAGAATTGATAATGTTCATATTATGGTTACCAATCCCCGTTGATTTTGTTGTCTTGGATATTGAATACAATGCATCTTGTCCCATTATATTGGGAAGACCTTTTCTTCGAACCGTTGGTGCTACCATTGATATGAAGGAAGGTAATATTAAATATCAATTTCCTCTCAAGAAAGGTATGGAATACTTCCCTAGAAAAAGAATGAAGTTACCTTATGATTCTATCATTAGAGCAAAATATGATGTTGATGCTTCATCTCTTGATAATACTTGAATTGCACTTTCTGCGAGGCGTTAAAGAAAAACGCTTATGGGAGACAACCCATGTTTTTGCTATAGTACTTTCTTTGTTATTATATTTGAGTCTTGGAAGTTACACTCTAACCTTCCTTATCATGTTTTTGTGCCAAGTAAAGTCTCTATGGTAAAGTTGATGCTAGATTTGGATTGCTGCACAGAAACAACATTGCTGTCTGTCACGAATTTGAGCATAAGTCTCTGAAAATAATTCGAAAAGATCTGCAAAATTACGAGCGTGATCCTCAGATATGTACGCAACTTTCATTAGTTTTGAGTTTTTCCATTTGAGCAAGTCTAGTGCCCCTTTCAGGTTCGTCTTCTGACTGTTCTGTTTTGACAGATTCTGCCTTTTATTTAGCATTCCGTATTTGCTATGTTGGATGAATTCCTTTGATCCATTAATGTCCAGTAGCTTTGTGCAATGTCCAGAAGTGTTAAGAATGATTGTGTCACCTCTGAATATGTGAATTTTTAATTGTGCACTAACCCTCTAATGAGTTTGCTTGAAGTTTGGTGTGAAGGAAGTTTTCAAGGGTCAAGAGAGGAGTATGATATACTATGATCAAGAGGAGTGAAAGCTCTAAGCTTGGGGATTCCCCCGTGGTTCATCCCTGCATATTTTAAGAAGACTCAAGCGTCTAAGCTTGGGGATGCCCAAGGCATCCCCTTCTTCATCGACAACATCATCAGGTTCCTCCCCTGGAACTATATTTTTATTCATCACATCTTATGTACTTTGCTTGGAGCGTCGGTTTGTTTGTTTTTGTTTTTGTTTGAATAAAATGGATCCTAGCATTCTTTGTGTGGGAGAGACACGCTCCGCTGTTGCATATGGACAAATATGTCCTTAGGCTTTACTCATAATGTTCAAGGCGAAGGTTGAATCTTCTTCGTTAAATTGTTATATGGTTGGAATCGGGAAATGCTACATGTAGTAATTCTAAAATGTCTTGAATAATTTGATACTTGGCAATTGTTGTGCTCATGTTTAAGCTCTTGCATCATATACTTTGCACCCATTAATGAAGAAATACATAGAGCTTGCTAAAATTTGGTTTGCATATTTGGTCTCTCTAAGGTCTAGATAATTTCTAGTATTGAGTTTTGAACAACAAGGAAGACGGTGTAGAGTCTTATAATGTTTACAATATGTCTTTTATGTGAGTTTTGCTGCACCGGTTCATCCTTGAGTTTGCTTCAAATAACCTTGCTAGCCTAAACCTTGTATCGAGAGGAATACTTCTCATGCATCCAAAATCCTTGAGCCAACCACTATGCCATTCGTGTCCACCATACCTACCTACTACATGGTATTTCTCCGCCATTCCAAAGTAAATTGCTTGAGTGCTACCTTTAAATTTCCATCATTCGCCTTTGCAATATATAGCTCATGGGACAAAATAGCCTTAAAAACTATTGTGGTATTGAATATGTACTTATGCACTTTACCTCTTATTAAGTTGCTTGTTGTGCGATAACCATGCTCTGGGGACGCCATCAACTCTTTGTTGAATATCATGTGAGTTGCTATGCATGTCCGTCTTGTGAAGTAAAGAGATCTACCACCTTAATGGTTAGAGCATGCATATTGTTAGAGAAAAACATTGGGCCGCTAACTAAAGCCATGAATCATGGTGGAAGTTTCAGTTTTGGACATATATCCTCAATCTCATATGAGAACACTAATTATTGCCACATGCTTATGCATTAAAGAGGAGTCCATTATCTGTTGTCCATGTTGTCCCGGTATGGATGTCTAAGTTGAGAATAATCAAAAGCGAGAAATCCAAAATGCGAGCTTTCTCCTTGGACCTTTGTGGCATGGAGGTACCCCTTTGTGACACGTGGTTAAAACATGTGTGTTGCGATGATCCGGTAGTCCAAGCTAATTAGGACAAGGTGCGGGCACTATTAGTATACTATGCATGAGGGCTTGCAACTTGTAAGATATAATTTACATAATACATATGCTTTATTACTACCGTTGACAAAATTGTTTCATGTTTTCAAAATAAAAGCTCTAGCACAAATATAGCAATCGATGCTTTCCTCTTTGAAGGACCTTTCTTTTACTTTTATTGTTGAGTCAGGTTACCTATCTCTCTCCACCTTAAGAAGCAAACACTTGTGTGACCTGGCATTGATTCCTACATACTTGCATATTGCACTTGTTATATTACTTTATTGACACTATCCATGAGATATACATGTTATAAGTTGAAAGCAACAGCTGAAACTTAATCTTCCTTTGTGTTGCTTCAATACCTTTACTTTGATTTATTGCTTTATGAGTTAACTCTTATGCAAGACTTATTGATGCTTGTCTTGAAGTACTATTCATGAAAAGTCTTTGCTTTATGATTCATTTGTTTACTCATGTCATTACCATTGTTTTGATCGCTGCATTCATTACATATGTTTACAATAGTATGATCAAGGTTATGATGGCATGTCACTCCGAGAAATATCCTTGTTATCGTTTACTGCTCGGGACGGCAGAACTAAGGGGATGCGATACGTCTCGACGTATCGATAATTCTTATGTTCCATGCTACATTATTGATGATATCTACATGTTTTATACACATTATATGTCGTATTTACGCATTTTCCGGCACTAACCTATTAACAAGATGCCGAAGAGCCGATTCTTGTTTTCTGCTGTTTTGGTTTAGAAATCTAGTAAGAAATATTCTCGGAATTGGACGAAATCAACGCCCGGGGTCCTATTTTTGCTGAAGCTTCCAGAAGACCGAGGGGAAAGGAAGTGGGGCCACGGGCGCCGCCACACTAGGGCGGCGCGGCCATGGCCGCGCGGCCCTAGCGTGTGGGGCCCTCGTGTGGCCCCCGCGTTGCCCTTCCGCCTGCCAAGTCTTCGTCGCGAAACCCTCTACCGAGAGCCACGATACGGAAAACCTTCCGGAGACGCCGCCGCCGCCAATCCCATCTCGGGATTCAGGAGATCGCCTCCGGCACCTGCCGAGGAGGGGAATCATCTCCCGGAGGACTCTTCATCGCCATGATCGCCTCCGGAGTGATGAGTGAGTAGTTCACCCCTGGAGTATGGGTCCATAGCAGTAGCTAGATGGTCGTCTTCTCCTAATTGTGCTTCATTGTTGGATCTTGTGAGCTGCCTAACATGATCAAGATCATCTATCTGTAATACTATATGTTGTGTTTGTCGGGATCCGATGGATAGAGAATACTATGTTATGGTGATTATCAATCTATTACCTATGTGTTATTTATGATCTTGCATGCTCTTCGTTATTAGTAGAGGCTCTGGCCAAGTTTTTGCTCTTAACTCCAAGAGGGAGTATTTATGCTCGATAGTGGGTTCATGCCTCCATTAAATCTGGGACAGTGAGAGAAAGTTCTAAGGTTGTGGATGTGTTGTTGCCACTAGGGATAAAACATTGATGCTATGTCTAAGGATGTAGTTGTTGATTACATTACGCACCATACTTAATGCAATTGTCTGTTGCTTGCAACTTAATCTGGAAGGGGTTCGGATGATAACCTGAAGGTGGACTTTTTAGGCATAGATGCATCTTTGGATAGCGGTCTATGTACTGTGTAATGCCGATTAAATCTCACTATATTTATCATATCATGTATGTGCATTGTTATGCCCTTTCTATTTGTCAATTGCCCGACTGTAATTTGTTCACCCAACATGCTTTAATCTTATGGGAGAGACACCTCTAGTGAATGTGGACCCCGGTCCTATTCTTTACATCGCATACAATCTACTGTTCTTTACTTGTTTTCTTCGCAAACAATCATCTTCCACAATACGGTTAATCCTTTGTTACAGCAACCGGTGAGATTGACAACCTCACTGTTTCGTTGGGGCAAAGTACTTTGGTTGTGTTGTGCGGGTTCCACGTTGGCCCAGGAATCCCTGGTGTTGCGCCGCATCACATTTCGCCACCATCAACCTTCAACGTGCTTCTTGGCTCCTCTGGTTCGATTAAACCTTGGTTTCTTTCTGAGGGAAAACTTGCCACTGTGCGCATCATACCTTCCTCTTGGGGTTCCCAACGGACGTGTACATCTACGCGCATCACCTATTGAGGATGCTCGTTGCTGAAACTTTCACCATGATTAAGCATGGGATCGATTAGCGACCCATTGCTCTTCTCTAACAATGTATACATACTTACTCTTAAATAACCTCCATTTATTCCATGATGTCTACGCACACTCCTATTCCTGTAGACAGTGTTGGGCCTTCAAGAGCAGAGGTTTGTAGAATAGCAACAAGTTTCCCTTAAGTGAATCACCCAAGGTTTATAGAACTCAGGGAGGTAGAGGTCAAAGATATCCCTCTCAAACAATCCTGCAATTAAGATGCAAGAAGTCTCTTGTGTCCCCAACACACCTAATACACTTGTCATATGTATAGGCGCACTAGTTTGGCGAAGAGATAGTAAAATGCAAGTGGTATTGATGATTGAAAATAATAATAGCGATCTGAAATAAATAATGCAAGAAATATACATGCAGTAAAACAGTAAAATAAGCGGTGTTTGCAGTATTCAGAAACAAGGCCTAGGGCTCATACTTTCACCAGCGGTCACTCTCAACAATGCAATCATAATTGGATATAAATATAAGCACTTCATCATGCTACTACGAAACACTTTCTTGTTGGATAAAGAACACAAACTCATCGTGCATGGGCTATAAAAGCACACCTCAACATGCAGCCCCAAGTACCATGAACACCCCACGCTGTCACTTTGAGCATTCATAGGAGGAACTAACATTACACAATTCATAAGGGAGCCACACACGGTACATACCGCGATCACGCTGACCCCAAAGTTCATATGATAAAACACTAGAGTAGCACAACAACATCTAGATTACAAATCCCACGATCACATAAAAGATCATATCACGAAAGAGAGAGAAACCACATAGCTACCGGTATAGCCCTCAGCCCCGAGGGAGAACTACTCCCTCCTCATCGTGGGAGGCAGCGATGGCGATGGAGATGGCGGTGAAGTCGATGGCGATGGCTCCGGGGGCACTTCCCCGTCTCGGTAGGGTGCCGCAACAGAGACTTTTGTCCCCCGAAACTTGGTTTCGGCGTTGGCGGTGGCTACGGAGCTCTTATTCCACGGGTCAGGAGCTTCTTATAGGCGAAGAGGCGACGCGAGGAGGTGCACGAGGTGCCATTACATGGGCTAGGGGCGGCCGAGGCCCTGGCCGCGCCTGGCCCCTGTATAGCCACCCTGTGGCTCTCCCGACACTCCCCTTCTAGCTCCCGGAGTCTTCTGGTGAATAAGAATTTCGGTGAATTTTCCAGATTTTTCTGAGTACTTTCATTTTTGTACTATTTTTGCAATAAACAGACATAATAAACAGGAACTGGCAGTGTGGTACTTTTTAATAGGTTTGTCGGGGGTGTTCCTCGACAATGTCCTCTGATTGGGACTTAGGGTTGATGGAATCCTGCAAGCTGATACGAGGCATCGGTATACGGACAAACGGGGGGAGCGATTTACCAGGTTCGGGGCCCTCGATGAGGTAAAACCCTTACGTCTGTGTGTTCTTGATTATGAAGAAAATAGTGTTACAATGGGGTGCCGAATAGTTCGGCTGTGATCTCGTCGAGATAGCTAATCGCTAGGGTAACCTAGTTCTAAGCTCTGTTGGCTAAGATCGCTAAGATTGGTCGTGTCCTCGATAGCCTCTCCTAGCCTTTATAGGTGGCCAGGTCCCGAGAGGTTAATCGAGTACGAGTAGGTTTACAATAGATCTATCTCTAATCTTTCCTTCTTCGGCTCTTTCGTGTCTTGTACTTCAAGTAATCTTTCGCACCGTCCTAATGGCCCATCTTGTCTTCGAGTACCTTCATGGGCCTCCACAGGCCGTATAGGGTAGAGCAATAGTGGTTACCCGAAGGGTAATGCCACATAGTAGCCCCCGAGTGTCTGGCAACATAGTTCGGGTAGAAACTGAATGTCTTCTTCCGAACTCCTTTTCCTTGATCGTTCTTGCATTTCTTCGTCTTCTATCGGATGCGTGTGGCTCCCGATGGGAGTAACCGAGTCTAGGTGCGGATGCTCGCAATCCGTGCGTAGACTCAAGTTCTCTCGAATATCTTCTTCTGAAACTTTCCTGCAAGCCTCTTGTAGTGCATCCGATACATTTTCTTTATGCAAGGGATACCGAATAACGTGCCCAACTTTTGTTGGTTAGCGCGATGGCAAAACAGTTACCCTACACAGAATCAAGTCCCGGGCAGGATCCGGAGTTGAAAAAAAGTTACGTGGGTGCTCCAGTAGCTCCCGATGGGAGTAGCCCCGAGTCTGGGCGCGGGCGTATTACGCCTGGGCGCAGACTTGAATCAATTATTTCCTTCGAGTCCTCATTTTATCGGGTGCGACAGCGCTCCGTGGGAGTAGCCCCCGAGCCTAAGTGCGGATGTTTGCAATCGCGCATAGGCTCAAGTCGATCACCCGATCTTTTCTTATCCTTCGTATGCAATCATTCTCCATGACGTCATTGATGACGTTTTTCGTCCCCTTGATTCTGACTGATAAGACACGACCTGCCAGCCTTGTTTTCAAGCGATTCCTGCTCCTCTTTACACGGTTAACAAGGCACCTCCTCGATTTCCGCGATCATTAACTGGGGAAAGGCCCATTTAACAACACGAAGCCTTCCTTAAGTTCCTTAAGAGATAAAAAATCCCTTTTATTCTCCTCCATTCGTCTTCTTCGTCGTTCTTGCTCTTCTTGTTCGCAACTGGAGCTCGCGCCGCCACCACTGTCTTTCCGATTCGTTCAGATCTCGCAATGGTGAAGAAGAAAATCCCTAGTGCCATCGCCAGCTCCACGAGCGTCGGTGCCGCCGCCAGATCTTCTTCGATTCTTGCGAAGGAGGTCGCCCCAATGCTCCTCCTCCAGCTCCGGCGCCGCCGCGCCACCAAGTTCATCAGCCAAGCCTAGTGATTGGACAGCCTCGACCGTCACCAAGCGTGACGAGATCCCGAAGCCTGGGACTGATCTCCTCCGATGAGGGGAACGTAATCTTTCCAGTGCGATTTCTCGACCTAACCCTCTGCCGGCTTTACTTGTGATGTTCTGTCGTTCTTGTACCGAGGCCTTTCCCTTCCTGTTCACGAATTCCTCCTCTATCTCCTGCGAACTTACGAAATCCATGTGGCAACTCACTCCCAACTCGATTCTTCACATTGCTGTGTTCATTACCCTCTGCGAAGCATATCTGGCGTTGAGCCCCACTTTGGTTGTGGAAGAAGATCTTTTACGTGAAGAGATACGGCGGTAGCAATGGATCTTTGTCACCGGAGGAGTAGGATTCGTAGCTCGTTCAAATGTTAATTACTTCAATTTCCCGATGAGAGAGTCCGTACAAGGGTGGAGATTGAAGTGGTTCTACATCAAGGATTCTCCATCACCCGAATGCCACTCCCTCGCTTCATCGACGTCCTTGAGGCCAAGCCTAAGAATTCTGGAAAAATGTTCTCTCTCTGACGAAAAACAGCGAGATGAATTATTTGATTCCTTCGGATCAAGGAGGTGACGGGCAAACCATGGTCGGTGCAGTAGCGGCGGTGTTTGAAACGTCGAGTCCAACCAATCATGGCTAGGGTCGCCCAATGTGGTTGTACTCAGTCCCAAAGATGAAACTAGAATCAACGCTGCCGAATTATCGGAAAAAGAGCTGCTTGATGAAGTCCGTCGCCTCACTTCCTTTAGTCAAGAGGATTCGATCCCGCTGATATCTCCATATATTCCTTTCGATGCTGATCATCCAGCACCAGAGGTAATTTCCCCCTTAAACTCTTGGTATGTTGTTACCGACATATATTACTGTTATCCTTATTTACTTTTCCTTTCGACAGACCTTCGCAGCCTCCGAGGATTTTCATAAGTTGCCAAATGACACTTCCGAAGGAAGAGGCTCTTCAGAGCCTGTTGACTTTCGTCTATTGACACAAGCCCATTCAACGAGCCTGATGACCCGATAGATTCTGAAACTGCCCATGCCAATCTCCCCCATCGGCCGGTGATACTTGCGACACAGAGGATCAGTGCGCAATGAAGATGCTGATCACAATGCCTTTGTTGATGCAGCTGCGGAGGAGACCAGGGCTTCTCCTATGAAGAGATCAATCGGCGGTTTTGCCGACGAAGATGACCTCCTTGATTTGTAAGTGCTTTTCTTCTTACTATTTTCAACTTTCTTAACTTTTTCAAATTCTTCTGATAATCTTGATTAATCGAATCTTCCTTGCAGTGATGATACTTTCATTGAGCCTCCCCCAGAGGCCGGATCGATCTTGTTTCACCGGTTGTCGCGACTTCGAAGCTTCGGCTCTTAAAGCGGTTCTCGTGATGCAAGCATCGACAGCCTCCTCCCTTTCCAAAGGGAAAGATGCTCCTGCTGCTGCAGCTCCTCCTTCTGTAAGTCTTTGCTGAATCTAACAAGAACCTTTCAAAACATGTCTTTGCTTAACGATCCTTGTCAAACATTTCCTTTTTTCAAGGATCTACGAGGTGTGATATCCTCTTTAGAGGCCTTCGCCTCTCAATTCACCTCTCTAGGGCGGACAAGATTCAGCTGCAGGAGGAGGCTAAGTCTTCCTCTTCAAAGTTGGAAGGTGCCATCAAAAAGGCCGCCATAGCTCGCCGGAGGTCGACTCCCTGAAAGAAGAGCTAAACAAGCTAAAGGAGCGGCTGAAGGAGGAGGAAGCTCGGACGGAAAAGATGAACTCCTCCGTCTGCCTTGCCTTGCTTGGTAAGTTCCTCGTCCCACGTGATTATTACTTCTTTTCTTTTTATGGATCTGCTTCTTCGTCAACGATTTCTTTTGACCACTTGAAGGCTGCCGACATCCCTGCTCGCCTTGGATAAAATTCCGAGCAACTCCCCGGCAAACGGTGTGTCGGTTCTCGCCGCTCACCAACTCACCCAGGGGCTCCTTGACAAGGGAAAGGGTGCTCTGGCGCGGATGCATTCGATGATATTCCCCAAGGCCGGCAGGAGAAGACTCAGGGCAACTAATTGATGCTTTCGCAGTCGACACCAAGGAGGTCATTGAGGTATTCAAGCGTACCTCGCGTACCTATGGCGCCCTACTTGCCTTCCAACTTATGATGGGTTACGGCTTTAAGGCTGACATTGAATAAATGACTAAGGAGCTGCGAAAGGAAAAGATGGGCGATCTATTGATCTGAGCACTTTTACGGCGTCTGCCCGTACTTGTGCTCGCCAGCTCCTTGATTTAGTCTCGAGAAAAACATCGGTTGGCCCTAGCCTGTCCCAGACTCAAGCTCCTTGATTGTTGTAACATTTTCACCCTTGGGCTAGCATGAAACATTATTCTGCTGCAAGAACTTTAAGTTTGTAATGAATATTATGCCGGCAATGTTGCCAGCATGTTTTTAACGTAATATCTTCACTTGTGCTTCTCCTGATAGGGATTGCTTATACCTCTCCCGATGGGAGTTTTGCTGAATGTCTAATTTGACCATATTATCCTCTTTAACACTGTTGCCTGCAGGTTTTCCCAGTGCCCTCGTTTGTTGATGACTCCTCTGGTGTTGTTCCCGAAAATGATCGGATCCAACGGATGAAGGATCGGATCACCCGATGGAGAAAGACCTGCGCAGCACTTATGCCCTGGCCGCAATTATCAACAAGAAGAGCGAGACTGCAGCCGACGGAGCGGTATGCTCTGAGCTGCATAAGGCTACCGAGAGCTTGAGCTGTGAGTCATTTAATCTCTTTACCCTTTGGTTGATAGCGTTTTCTCTGATCCTCTTCTGCTTCTTTATCAGTCATAGCTCTGAATCGTGCGGAAGAGAGCAAACGGATTCACGAGTGTGTGAATGCCTTGGTCGAGTTATCTTCAGCCGAGGAAATTTTCTGGCGAGAGCACTCGAAGGCATCGGTTGTCGCACGGTTTCAGGATCGAGTCCAACAGGTCCACCTTTTCTTCGACAAGTGCTATAGAGCCATGAGGGTGGTTTGGAAGACGATGTTTCCTTTGAACGCAGTTCCCCCCACGCTTCTTGCGTTAATGTCGGAGTTTGGTAACGCCAGGAAGATCCGAGACTTGGTGCGCACGCAAGTTTTTGTAGGAGCCAAGTTTACGCTTGCTCTTGTACTTGCCCGTTATCTTTCAGCAGGTTTACTCTCGATTGCCAACGTTACTGGAGATTTGGAAGCGCTGTATCCGAAGGTGTTGTTGCTGCGAACATAATTGTCGACAGGCTCGAGAAGATTCAAAGGTACCTGAAGAAAAAGAAACTCCGCAAGGTTGATTTCAGGGTTTTAATAACTGTTTGTAAATAGTTTGACAACTTCATCGAAGCGTGTAGATGACGCCTTTTCATTCGGTAGATACATGCGTATGTATTTTTACCACGTTATTGCCGTTGGCAAGTTTCAATTTGGAGCGAATCTTGGTTGCTCGTTTTTAAATGTATGTATATTGGCTGTTTTAGCAAATCATGTGAGTGATCAGCTCGTGTTGCAGGTCTTGCTAAACCTGTTGTATGCGCAACTTTGCTTTCAACCGTTTTAAATTTCGACGGGCACTCCCAAATATTTCGGGTGTAGTGATTCGCCGATGAGCCCGTTGTTCCTTGATATTTCCATAAGTGAAATATCGAACGTGGGTTGTTTGTGTGTATTTCCAAACTCTTGCTATTTACGGCACTCGTAGAGGCATCTATAGCAGAGGAAGGGTGAACGTCTTTCCGCGCTCGTAGAGGCTTTCGGAGCTGGATCTTCATGTACTATGTTTGTATAGTGATGGGGCTTACAAGTTTGTGATCACTGCAATGCTTAACAAAAAATTGAAGCTTAAGTTCTTATTGATAAGGTAAGCACAATGCTGGAGGGCGAAAGGGAAAGCCCTGTTTATACTAAAGGAAAACAAAAATAAATCTGATAAACGCAAAAGAAGGGGTTCTTTTCTTCCTCTGGCTTCTTCACCATGTTAGGAGTAGCCGCGGCGTTGTTGATTTCACCGGGGTTTGAGCAGTGACTGCCAGCGTCTTGCTGTTTTCTATGTCTTCTGCATCATCAATGCCGAACCTTTGCGGAAGCTTTTGTTGCCAAAGCTCCTGTGCGAGGCCTGCTGTCGAGCTTTAAGAGCAAGGTCGGCTGGCTTCTTTGCTTCCCCTGTCATCCTTTTCTTCCTTTATTTCACGCAACAACTTAGGTGGAGGCTTAATAAATTCTTGCTTGCTCCAAAACTTCGCGATCCTCTGAAATCGGTGCAAGCTGAGAGCGAAAAACTTCCATGGACTGTGATGTTTGTCCCTTTGTTGCCAGGCATCTTGACTTGAGATAAGCATAGTGCGCACGGCCATGAACTTAGTAGGCTGGTCTCCCGAGTATGGCGTGATACTGTGACTCCAGTTCACTACCTCAAACTCGATCTTTCCTTCCTGAAATTGTCGGATCTGCCGAAGACAACGTATAAATTCTTCAAAGGGAATAACCTGGTTCGTTGGCAAAATCCCATGGAAGCAGGTGTATGTCTCTTCCAGCATTCCCATGGTGATCCCCATACTCTTAATCGTGTCGACGAAAATCAGGTTTAACCCACTCCCCCCATCCATAAAGACTTTGCTCATCTTGAATCCCCCTATCTGTGCCTCAACTACCAGCAGCATGTCCTGGTTTTGGTATGGTCATCGGGTGATCTGCTCGAGAACGTAATGTTCTGAGAGGACCACTCAACATACTGGGGATGTTTGCCATGATGCTTTCGGCCAGATTAATTTCTCGTGAGCTTCTTCATCTCTCTTCTCGAGACACCTGTCTTGTGGATCATGCTCATCTGCCCACGTGGTGGTGGGAATGTCTCGTTGGGTTGATGAGGTTGGGCCTGCTGGACTTGGTGCTGTGGTGGAGGTGGAGGAGGAGGTGGTAACGTTCTGTCCTGACTGCTGGATGAGTTTATGCATGTCAAGGAACTATCGACAATCCCTGAGAAGGTGACTTGACTTTGTTTTGCGTCCTTGGAGTCGACATACGAGTGCAAGTAACGGGGCGTTGATCGGTTCAGCATAAGGTAACTCGGGAGCCCTATGTTGCCGTGGTTTATAATTGCCGCGGTTTCGAGTTGTTTCGGTTGCCATCTTGTCGATCATCTCTTCTTTCATCATACCGATCATCATGTCGCGGAGTATCCTGCGGCTACCAGATTGTTGTCGTCGTAGTTGCGATTTTCCTCCTTTGTTCGATCCCTTCGGCTGCCAGTCGTGTTTTGGCTGGTCATCGTCTTCGTCATCACTGGCTGTCGTGGTCTTCGCGTTGTCCTCGCCATCAGCCCAACTGTTGGCGATTTCCATCAGCTTGGTGATGGTTTTTGGCTTTTGCGTCCAAGTTCTTCTATGTAACTTTCAGCGCCGGACGCCATCGCTGAAAGCGTCGATTGCTCTGTCTACAGATACATCTTCGGCAGCGTTTAGGAGTTTGGTAAACCTCCCTATGTAAGAGCGCATCGACTCCTTCTGCTTTTGCTGGCAGTAACTCCTCGATCCCGACGGGTCTTTTATATGTTGCCTGGAAGTTAGCAACGAAGGCATCTACCAGGTCGTCCCATGACTTGATGGAACCTTTCGGCAGTCCTCTTAACCAGGCCCGTGCCGAGTCCTTTAAGTAGAGCTGTAGGCACTGCATTGCTGCTATCTGGTTTCCTTTGTGCAGAATCACAGTCTGCAAGTAATCGTCTATCCAGGATCTTGGTTCCTGCTGCCCGTCATACTTGGCAGCGTCAGTGGGAGTAGGCTTGAATTTTTGGTGGCATTCGCATCGAACTCAAGGGGCATCTGTTGACACCAATTTTGTCCTAAGTTGTAACGAAAATAAATGATCATGAAATATGGTAAAATTAATAAGTAAATTCCAAATATAAAAAAGGTCTACCAAATAATCAAATGTAAATTTATTAACATGTATGTCGCCATCGATGGTGGTAGTTTAATATTGACCTAAATTCAAAACTCCGCGAGCGACACTAAAATTCTGAAGTATTCGACCTTGCGCGTGATAAAAATCAGCCTTGTCACGAAAACACTATAGAATATAGTTACGTTAAATTAAATAAACAGGGAATCATGTATGTAAAGTGTTTCCTAAAAAAAGGAAATTTTGCAAGGTACATGCATAGAGAGCATGGTTGCTAAAGGTTTATTAACTAAGTAGCTAGCTCAGATGTCATATGCATCATATGAACCAGAAAAGCTACGTGCGGCACCTAATGACGTGCATGCATGGATTTGGCGGCACCACGCGCAATTAACTCATTAAAATAATATAACAAGTGATTATCAGGCCCATGACCCACATGCATTTATGGCAGCAGCCCAATCAAATTGGCCAGAACGTTGTACCATGGAGGAGTCACGATCCGATTCGATCGGTCAGCACTCAGCACTCCGTGATATGCACGACATCAGGCTCGAACGATCAGCCGAGCGTAGAACCGCTGCCTCACGTTCCACGTTCTGATCGTGGGAGCGTCTCTCCGCGTCGAGGATGGAACTGTCATCGGCTCCCTCTATAAATACGAGGACAGATCGATCGCTTGCAGCCCCGCTCAATCGCTAATCCAGACTCCATATTAACAGCCCCGCTAAATCCCCCGCCCAGACTCCATACTGCCCATTTTCGCCAATCGCCCATCATCCATCGCTAAAACCATCCATCGTCCATAGCATCCGCTCCCATATCTGTACACAATTGCCCACATACGCGCGCGTAGCCGCTGCTGTACGCTGTCGGCCGGCCGGCCGCTGCCCTTGCACACGCGCAAGGAGAAGACTCGGAGGACATCAACGTAAAGGTGAGAATATGTGATTCCTTCTTTGCTCCTTGGCTGGTCACATTGACACATGCCATGGAGTTTCTCCTCTTAATTGCTAGTTTGGTCACATTGATACAAACTAGGGATTTTTCTTCCTAAATTTCCATCTCTCATATTGCATTTTGTCTATGATCCTAAAACTATTGGCTCTTGTTTTGGTCACATTGACACAAAACAAGTTGCTCTGAAAACACATACTACTAAATCGCTGCTCTTGGTTTGGTCACATTGACATAAACCAAGTTGCTTTAAATTCATATAATCATGAAACAAATGACTCTTGGTTTGGTTACATTGACACAAACCAAGTTGCTCAAAATACATATGTCACTAAAATCATGCTCTTGTTTTGGTCACATTGACACAATCCAAGTTGCTTTAAATCCATATAATCGTGAAATAATTGGCTCTTGTTTTGGTCACATTGATCGAAAACAAGTTGCTCTAAAAATACATACTACTAAATCATTGCTCTTGGTTTGGTCACATTGACACAAACCAGGTTGCTTTAAATCAATATAACCATCCATACCCACATGATAATAAAATTCGCCTCTTGTTTTTGTCATATCGACACAAACCAAGTTGCTATAAAATACACATATCACTAAAACAAATGGCTCTTGGTTTGGTTACATTGACACAAACCAAGTCGCTCAAAATACAATGTTACTAAAATCATGCTCTTGTTTTGGTCACATTGACACAAAACAAGTTGCTATAAAATCAAATATTGGTAAAAATCAAGCGCTTGGTTTGGTCACATTGACGTGAACCAAGTAGCTTTAAATCAATACCATCTAAAATAAATATATATTGGCTCTTGGTTTGGTCACATTGACACAAACCAAGGTGCTATAAATCTACCACATATACAATAAAAAAACACAGCTCTTGGTTTGGTCACATTGACACAAGCCAAGGTGCTCTAAATTAAAATGCTACTAAATTACGCCTTTGGTTTGGTCATATTGACACAAGCTAAAAAGTTTTAAAATTCCATATATTATCCAATAAATTAAACTACCAAATATTAAATCTTGGTACAGTTTAAAACGTACCACAAAGTCTAGCTAGCCAAATCTTTCAAACAGATGGATCTAGTCTAGAATGAAATGAAAGAAAATCGTTTACAAGAGCTTTAATGCTCCGCTGGTTAATATTTGTGTACACTTTGTGTGATCCTTGAGTTGTATAACCTTTGAATGTTAAACTATGCAATAAAACGGCTGTGTGCATCAATTGATGCAGAGGCTAGGACGAAGCTCCCATTTCGGAAAAAACGAAAAAAAAGGACAAGTATGAAAATCACCACGCTGCTATTAACCTGCCCAAAAGTAGATAAGCAGCCTCCATATATTTCCGCCTGCATGCCCCAACATGCATGTATGGCCAAAATCAAGTAACAAAATGCATGTAGGTTAATCCAAGATGTGATCATTAACTTACATTTCTCATATATTCTCATATTAAAAAAGCTGAGAATTAAACTATGCATACCCGTGTGCGTGGAATATGAGTACCAGTACTATACATTAGTACTAATGAAGATATGAAAATCTAGATGCATCCAGCTCGCTCCATGCATGTAGAAAAGTGTGCCGTACATATATACGGCCAAAACTGCACACACAATGTTAGATACAAGTTTAGTCGGCTAACTAAGAAGCAAATGACCTTACAAATAATTCAACAATATATTCCATATAAGCCGATTAAATAAAATTGTATTTGATGCATGCTTATTCCTTGTACTTCTAATATTAGTGCAAGTAAAAAATATGACACATATGTCACCAAACAAACAATATGAAATCATGTGATAATTAAAAGAAGATTAAATGCTCCCCCAAGCACGGCGGCGTCGACGACAGCGAGGACTTAGATTTTCTATTTTTATCTTTTGTAATAGTCATATGATGTAATCCTTTATATTAGAAATGTTGGAATTCTTAATCAGGGGTTTTCTCTTCGGAGATGTAATTAACAGTTCTTTTATGCATATGTAAGAGTTCTGGAAATAAAGTACTCGCAATTCTTGATTTGTTGTCATGTATATTCGCGCAACTTTAAATTTACATACTATCTGTCTCTATGACGTGGACGCGCATTAGTTATTTTTGTCGCCGCCATTTTCCCGTCATCAGATTCTGGCACGCCCGGTGGGACTTATTTCTCCCCTCATCTTTGAAATTCCAACATAGGATCATATGACTCTATGAAATAAATATATCATATACAAAAAGAGAAATAAATATATCATATAAAAAAATATAAGAAAGCTAATATATGGTTTTCTTGATTTATATGAAGGTATGAAGAGGCATGGAAGATTCTACGAAATACTCGCTGACAAAAAAAGAAATGGTGGTGTAGATGGAAACAATGACCGATCTTTGCCAGAATGGCGCCTTAATTTACAAAGAGTTACTAAAATATCAGAAGAAGAATCAATAAAACTATGTTTTGATAAATTAGAAAGACTCGGTGGAAAACTACATCAAGCCTTGCAAAATCTAGGGGCATACCAAGTTAGGATGTCTCGAGATTTCGACCAACATTTTAAATGAATGGCGTAATTTAAAGAAGAAGGTCTAGTGTTCGTTGTTCTTCACCCCATGATTATCACATGGCGGATAAAAGGGAAATTCGAACCCAAATGTAAAGATCCTTTCGTCGTAAAAGATGTTTATTCTAGCGGCGATCCAAACTCATTCCGCTAGATAGTAAATATTCACTGTCACCAGTAAATGATAAATTCATTAAGAATTGTTATGCTTGAGAAAATAAATAATAAACACTCCATCGTTTCATGAGTATAAACTGGAATGCAAATAAATAAAACTATTCAATTGCTTCATAAGTATAAATTGAAGCACGAAATTGAAATAAAGCTTACTCCTAGCATTCACGAGTATAAACTGATTGCACCAAAAAAATTCTCCTAGCATTCACGAGTTTAACTGATTGCGCCAAAAGAAAATACTCCTAGCATTCACGAGTATAAATTGATTGCGCATAAAGGAATACTCCTAGCATTCACGAGTATAAACTGATTGCACCAAAAAAAAAATCTCCTAGCATTCACGAGTTTAACTGATTGCGCCAAAAGAAAATACTCCTAGCATTCGCGAGTATAAATTGATTGCGCATAAAGGAATACTCCTACATTCATGAGTTTAAACTGATTGCGTAAAAAAAACATACTCCATCGCTTCATGAGTATAAACTGAAGTGCAAATAAACAGAACTATTCCATTGCTTCGTAAGTATAAATTGAAGCGCAAAATAAAAATAAATCTTACTCCACATTTTATGAGTATAAACTATGATGAAATTAAAAGCTACTCCAACAACTTACGAGTATAAAGTGTGATGATATTAAACTATACCCCAACATCTTAAGAGTATAAACTATGATGATATTAAACTATACTCTAAAATCTTACGAGTATAAACAATGGAAAAATCTTACTCCAAAATCATACGAGTATAAACTATGATGATACACTCCAAATCCTTATGAGTATAAACTATGGCATCAATATACATAATTTCCTAACTCTTGATATGAGTTTTACTAAAATAAATAGTATGAGCTGATGGCTTATAATCTGCTAACACACCAAGGTTGAGCGAGTATAAACCTTCAACCACCTCATGTAAATAAAAATATATGAAAGAAATATACTCCAAATCCTTATGAGTATAAACTATGTCAAATTAAAAACTACTCCAAATCCTTATGAGTATAAACTATGCCAAATTTAAAAAAATACTCCAAATTCTTATGAGTATAAACTATGCCAAATTAAAAAATACTCCAAATCCTTATAAGTATAAACTGTGACGTATTAAAAAAAACTCCAAATCCTTATGAGTATAAACTATGCCATATTACAAAATACTCTAAAATCTTATGAGTATAAACTGTGTGATACAAAAAAAATACTCCAACCTCTTACGAGTATAAACCGTGATGATATTAAAAAAAATACTCCAAACTCAGATTATAAACTGTGTCGAAAAAAAATACTCCCACCCTCACGAGTATAAACTGGCCACATAATAAAATATAAATTCAAAAAAAAAACCCCAATAAAGTATAAACTGTCTCGTATAAAAAAAATACTCCAACCCTCACGAGCATAAACTGGGGCACAAAATAAAATATAAGTTCATACTCCATACCCTCATGAGCATAAACTGGGGCACAAAATAAAATATAAGTTCATAATATATACTCCAATAGCTTATGAGTCTAAAATGTGTCGTATAAAAGAAACTACCCCACCCTCACGAGTATAAACTGTGACATGCATTGAAAAAAAACTACTCCATGCCCTCAAGAGTATAAACTAGGGCAAAGATAAAAGAAAATTACTCCATGCCATCACGAGTATAAACTGGGGCAAAGATAAATGAAAGTTCCTCCACGCCATCATGTGCATAAACTGGGGCAAAGATATTACTCCATGCCATCACGAGTATAAACCGGGGCAAAGATAAATGAAAATTCCTCCACGCCATCACGGGCGTAAACTGGGGAAAATATAAAATAAAATTACTCCACAATATCACAAGTATAAACTAGGGCAAATATAAGAGAAATATCCCTGCATTAGTATAAACAGGGACACAAAAATTACTCTAATAACTTTCGAGTCTAAAATGTGATATAAAAAAAAATTACTCCAATAAAAGTCATGAATCTAAACTGTGACAAAAAAAAACTCCAACAACTTACGAGTTTAAACTGTTGTAGTAACAAAAAATACTCTAGTGAGTCACAGGTATATCATAACCTCCATAAAAAATACTTAAACAACATGCAATTCAGAGTGTGAATGAAATAAAAGGTCTCAAAAACATATGCCCTAAAATTATAGAATATACAAATAAATTTACCTTGGTAATCATAAAACATGGTGCAATGCAAGTAGACACACCATGTCTTTATAGCTTCAAGAATAAATATCACATTTAATAAATAGGTCATAGTAAAAAAATGGCTTAATTACTCATCGTAGAAAAGACATGCAGGTCATGATAGAGCTCCAAATTATTAGCTCCCAAATAAATAGTGCTGCATGTAGACATCAATGAATTTCAACAAGGGATGGGGGTGTAACCCATCAACTATTCAACCAATATTTCTTTAGATCATTGTGCTCTATATCATGAGCTACAAGAATTTTGCAAAATGACAGAAGTTAAATGCTCCATGATGTATGCCTTCATGCTGGGCCAGAAGAAGCTAAAAGGCGACATCAAGATGTTGTGTCAAAGATCTCTCGGCATGCTAAAAAAGTGCTCCCTTGCAATCACAAAAGGCACATTCCATCAAAACTAAAACAAACACAATTTTGTTTCTAGGAGTATAAAATGCAGGGTGTAATTGAGTGTAACCCGGAATCTCCTATGTAACTTAGCACAAACTCATGTAAATGGGAATCCAACATGCTGGGGCATACTTTACCTTACCGTGTCCTAATATGCATGGTACATTAGATCCTGCATTACATGGATTTTTTTTTGATGTTTCCTTGATCCGTCGCCATTACATTATGTTGAGTTCTATACAAACTCACATAAATTCACTCCAAGTTGATATTGAGACATCAAGCTCACCTCATCTTAAAGGGTTGTTGGGGATGAATTCAGCCAAAGTTTTCCAAGACATGTCAAGGATAAGTTATTTAATGCGGAGAACATTTATAAAGGCACATATGCATGACCTGTCATAAAAGGAAAGCTGGGGATTTGCTTTTGGTCCATATTACACACACAAAAAAAGAATGAACAATTCGCTTGTACATAATTAAAATTTATATATAAAGGTATTAACGATCAATATACGTAAATATGGCATGGCATTATGCCAAGGTACAAAACTACCTTACCCACAAAATGTTGCATTAATCCTTTGTGCAACAACTACTAGCGAACCCGATTCAAAAGGTTCGTTGGTTCTGGATCTCGTCATGATCATATACCCAAATTTATCGCAGCATGTATAATGCCCACAAATGGAACCTACTTTGCCCTAACTGGTTAAAACTTTATCTGGTTTGGACATAACTTTGGTATAGAAAATCCCCACCATGCTCGATCAAGATCTGGAAATAAATGCAAGAGAGGTGCCTCACCCGAACAGTTCTAAATCACCAAGAAGATTATAGGCATCACCAAGGTACACTAAAAAAAGGTTGTTGAAATTATTACAAAGTGGAGTAATATAAGCCATGGTTGCCCGCGACATTTCGTATCAATCGAACCTATCCGGATAGGAATAAACATATTTTTCCAGACATGGCTACGCAACAATGTTTTGTTGATGTGCCATGGCTACGGCCTAAAATTATCAACGCTGATGTGTTGTATCCATGTAGGAGAATATACAAAATGAAAAGGCACAATAGCAACATAAGTACAAAGTTCTCCATAAAAAAAACTTCAAAGCTACATGAGTATAAGCCGATAGCTCCATGTGGACATATACTTATGAAAATTTAATTAGTCCAATGCTATACAAGCTTAAACTATAAGAGTAATATGAAAACTTAAATTTATCCAGTGCTTTATAATCCCACTCTGAAAGCATCATGTCTAAAGAAGACTCCAATGCTCCACGAGCTTATACCGCAAGCACCAAACTTACATATGCTCCAATGCTATAAGAGTCTAAACTATAAGCATCATACGAAAATTGCTCCAATGCTAAATGAGCCAAAACTATTAGCACAAAATAAATCAAATATGCTCCAATACTATAAGAGCCTAAACTATAGCGACATACAAAAATCATTAGCTTACTTCAAAATGCTCCAATGCCATACGAGCCTAAACTATTGGAATTAAAAAATCAGGATATGCTCCAATGCTTTATGAGCATAAACTATAAGCATAAAAAATAAAAAATGCTCCAGTGCTATATGAGCCTAAACTATTAGCATGGAAACTCCACTGCTATACGAGCCTAAACTATTAGCATGAAAATTCATAATATGCTCCAATGCTATACGAGCCTAAACTATTAGCATGGAAATTCATAATATGCTTGAATGCTATATGAACCTAAATTGTAAGTGTCATATGAAAATTTAAATTGCTCCAATACTATACGAGCCTAAACTATAAGCATCATCATATGAAAATTTAAATTGCTCCAATACTATATGAGCCTAAACTATTAGCATAAAAAAATCATGATATGCTCCAATGCTATATGAGCCTAAACTATAATCGTCATATCACAAATTAAATTGTGCCAATGCTATGCGAGCCTACTATTAGCAAAAAAAATTGAAATATGCTCCGATGCTATATGAGCCTAAACTATAAGCTTCATATGACAATTTAAATTGTTCCAATGCTTTATGAGCAGCATCATGTCTAAAGAATCCTCTAGTTGCTTCATGAAATAGAACTGTAAGCTATGTTTTTCTTTAAATAAAATGAAATATTAAATCGCTCGATCCCAAATCATCATGAGATGAAATTATAAAAGAAAAACTTATTTTTTTCTCTCTTTCCAAATGAAGGTGAAACGTCACATTAAGCTGACTCTTCCTAAGTCAACATGCGAAGCATCAAGTTCAGTAATGTGCATTGGCATATTATTTCCCAACACCAAAGGGAAATGTTGGTAAGCCTGAGTGCTAAAGTATTTAAAATCACATACTTCATAATAAAATAATTGTATAACGGGCGATAACAAAACATCGCTAAACAGGTGCAGTGCTCCGCTCGAATATTAGCATAAATTATATGTAAAAATATGTCAAATAAAAACATCCCCAAATTGGAATGTCTATGTTTGCATGACGTTACATCGCCAACCATAAGAACAAATTCATAATCATAAATGGAATGCAGTCAGTAACTAAATGAATTGATGCATGCCATGAGCTGCAACTAATTCAATCTAAAAAAAATATAAGGAGCATATACGTCCGTCAGCTAAAAAGCGATCTGATACGCAGACTATAATTAGCCCACCTAAAAAAAGGGAAGAAGGTCAAAGATTCAGAAGAGAGTACATAAAAATCTTCCTGACATGAATGATTGTAGAAACGATCGATCACTCACCAGCATCGGAACTAAGGACTGATGGATCTGCACTTCTCCAGAAATTGCTAGCTTATGTGCCTAGTAAGAAAAAAACGAGAAGAACAGATCAGTTAGATGATGGAACTACAAGATCAGCTTACATCGATGTTTAGGATAGCGGTACATACTCTTTTTTTCGCCAAAGCGCGGCACAGTAGAAAAAGTGGAGCAAGCAGAATATTCAGATAGAGCAAAGGATAATATACGTCTTGTTGCTGAACATGCGGAATTAAACAAACTCAGCCGGCCAGCACACTGCTAGATTATCGGCGAGTAGCTGCGGCTAACTAATTTTCAAATCAGCTAGCGCTCCTTATCCTAAAAAAAGAATCAAAATGAGGGACAAATAATGTCCCCCATCAAAAGAAAAGGGGTTCTAACCATACCATTAAGAATAACAATATCTACATATATTTCGAGCTCTGGATCCGAAAATAAAATTACATTCGCATCCAGACCTCGAGGGGCATCTGTTGACACCAATTTTGTCCTAAGTTGTAACGAAAATAAATGATCATGAAATATGGTAAAATTAATAAGTAAATTCCAAATATAAAAAAGGTCTACCAAATAATCAAATGTAAATTTATTAACATGTATGTCGCCATCGATGGTGGTAGTTTAATATTGACCTAAATTCAAAACTCCGCGAGCGACACTAAAATTCTGAAGTATTCGACCTTGCGCGTGATAAAAATCAGCCTTGTCACGAAAACACTATAGAATATAGTTACGTTAAATTAAATAAACAGGGAATCATGTATGTAAAGTGTTTCCTAAAAAAAGGAAATTTTGCAAGGTACATGCATAGAGAGCATGGTTGCTAAAGGTTTATTAACTAAGTAGCTAGCTCAGATGTCATATGCATCATATGAACCAGAAAAGCTACGTGCGGCACCTAATGACGTGCATGCATGGATTTGGCGGCACCACGCGCAATTAACTCATTAAAATAATATAACAAGTGATTATCAGGCCCATGACCCACATGCATTTATGGCAGCAGCCCAATCAAATTGGCCAGAACGTTGTACCATGGAGGAGTCACGATCCGATTCGATCGGTCAGCACTCAGCACTCCGTGATATGCACGACATCAGGCTCGAACGATCAGCCGAGCGTAGAACCGCTGCCTCACGTTCCACGTTCTGATCGTGGGAGCGTCTCTCCGCGTCGAGGATGGAACTGTCATCGGCTCCCTCTATAAATACGAGGACAGATCGATCGCTTGCAGCCCCGCTCAATCGCTAATCCAGACTCCATATTAACAGCCCCGCTAAATCCCCCGCCCAGACTCCATACTGCCCATTTTCGCCAATCGCCCATCATCCATCGCTAAAACCATCCATCGTCCATAGCATCCGCTCCCATATCTGTACACAATTGCCCACATACGCGCGCGTAGCCGCTGCTGTACGCTGTCGGCCGGCCGGCCGCTGCCCTTGCACACGCGCAAGGAGAAGACTCGGAGGACATCAACGTAAAGGTGAGAATATGTGATTCCTTCTTTGCTCCTTGGCTGGTCACATTGACACATGCCATGGAGTTTCTCCTCTTAATTGCTAGTTTGGTCACATTGATACAAACTAGGGATTTTTCTTCCTAAATTTCCATCTCTCATATTGCATTTTGTCTATGATCCTAAAACTATTGGCTCTTGTTTTGGTCACATTGACACAAAACAAGTTGCTCTGAAAACACATACTACTAAATCGCTGCTCTTGGTTTGGTCACATTGACATAAACCAAGTTGCTTTAAATTCATATAATCATGAAACAAATGACTCTTGGTTTGGTTACATTGACACAAACCAAGTTGCTCAAAATACATATGTCACTAAAATCATGCTCTTGTTTTGGTCACATTGACACAATCCAAGTTGCTTTAAATCCATATAATCGTGAAATAATTGGCTCTTGTTTTGGTCACATTGATCGAAAACAAGTTGCTCTAAAAATACATACTACTAAATCATTGCTCTTGGTTTGGTCACATTGACACAAACCAGGTTGCTTTAAATCAATATAACCATCCATACCCACATGATAATAAAATTCGCCTCTTGTTTTTGTCATATCGACACAAACCAAGTTGCTATAAAATACACATATCACTAAAACAAATGGCTCTTGGTTTGGTTACATTGACACAAACCAAGTCGCTCAAAATACAATGTTACTAAAATCATGCTCTTGTTTTGGTCACATTGACACAAAACAAGTTGCTATAAAATCAAATATTGGTAAAAATCAAGCGCTTGGTTTGGTCACATTGACGTGAACCAAGTAGCTTTAAATCAATACCATCTAAAATAAATATATATTGGCTCTTGGTTTGGTCACATTGACACAAACCAAGGTGCTATAAATCTACCACATATACAATAAAAAAACACAGCTCTTGGTTTGGTCACATTGACACAAGCCAAGGTGCTCTAAATTAAAATGCTACTAAATTACGCCTTTGGTTTGGTCATATTGACACAAGCTAAAAAGTTTTAAAATTCCATATATTATCCAATAAATTAAACTACCAAATATTAAATCTTGGTACAGTTTAAAACGTACCACAAAGTCTAGCTAGCCAAATCTTTCAAACAGATGGATCTAGTCTAGAATGAAATGAAAGAAAATCGTTTACAAGAGCTTTAATGCTCCGCTGGTTAATATTTGTGTACACTTTGTGTGATCCTTGAGTTGTATAACCTTTGAATGTTAAACTATGCAATAAAACGGCTGTGTGCATCAATTGATGCAGAGGCTAGGACGAAGCTCCCATTTCGGAAAAAACGAAAAAAAAGGACAAGTATGAAAATCACCACGCTGCTATTAACCTGCCCAAAAGTAGATAAGCAGCCTCCATATATTTCCGCCTGCATGCCCCAACATGCATGTATGGCCAAAATCAAGTAACAAAATGCATGTAGGTTAATCCAAGATGTGATCATTAACTTACATTTCTCATATATTCTCATATTAAAAAAGCTGAGAATTAAACTATGCATACCCGTGTGCGTGGAATATGAGTACCAGTACTATACATTAGTACTAATGAAGATATGAAAATCTAGATGCATCCAGCTCGCTCCATGCATGTAGAAAAGTGTGCCGTACATATATACGGCCAAAACTGCACACACAATGTTAGATACAAGTTTAGTCGGCTAACTAAGAAGCAAATGACCTTACAAATAATTCAACAATATATTCCATATAAGCCGATTAAATAAAATTGTATTTGATGCATGCTTATTCCTTGTACTTCTAATATTAGTGCAAGTAAAAAATATGACACATATGTCACCAAACAAACAATATGAAATCATGTGATAATTAAAAGAAGATTAAATGCTCCCCCAAGCACGGCGGCGTCGACGACAGCGAGGACTTAGATTTTCTATTTTTATCTTTTGTAATAGTCATATGATGTAATCCTTTATATTAGAAATGTTGGAATTCTTAATCAGGGGTTTTCTCTTCGGAGATGTAATTAACAGTTCTTTTATGCATATGTAAGAGTTCTGGAAATAAAGTACTCGCAATTCTTGATTTGTTGTCATGTATATTCGCGCAACTTTAAATTTACATACTATCTGTCTCTATGACGTGGACGCGCATTAGTTATTTTTGTCGCCGCCATTTTCCCGTCATCAGCTCCCCTTAGTTCACCATCGTACTCTTGATCCTCGTCTGAGGAATCGCTGTCGTCATCCTTCCTGGCGGCGCGTCGTTGTCTTGCTTTATCGATTCGGCTCTGGGTGATTTCATCCCGAGCATCTCTCGCCCGATGTTTCGAACCACTGGCATGTGCCGTGGTTTTCTCCTTCTGCGGGACTAGATTGTTTCCCAATATGGCGAGGCTTTCTAGGGCACCGCGATGAGCTTGCGCCATGGATCCTTCGGGCGTTGGTTGATGAGGATACGCGGCGAGATTGGCTGTTGCTCCCGCAACGTTCTTCGGCCGTGGCATGCGTATCCGTGGTCATGAAAGATTTGGTCAGATTCGACGTTATTTCTCGGCATCGTCTTCTGAGCACCTGGATATCCTTGATCGATGTTTTCCCGCCCCAAGAGAACTTCGGGGAGCGCTTGTGAAGCTCTCCGCCGCTCGCTGGATCGTTACTGCCGCGGATAGTCGTCTCTCGGCGTGGCTTGCTCTCTCGACAGTGCTCCCGGTTTTTCTCTAGTATAGAGCGGTATGCATTTAGGGTTCCAACCGAGGTTCCTGCGGGGCGGGGTGTTGTTGAGCACGGCTGTCCTAGCCGCATTCTTCGTCCGCGATGGTGTAGTCGCTGTCGCGATTACTAGCGCTATTTTCGAAGCTCGCCCTTCTGCTGGAACGAGGCGTGCGATCTCCGTCTCCTCCGTGCCTTGTATTTCATGTGTTGTTGGCGACGTAGACCTGATGGTGTGCTGTTCTTCGGGTGGTTCTCGGGACGATGCTGCCGACGCTGTCTTCTCCTGACGAGTATCGGGCATTGCAGATGAACGGTGTGTCGCTTGATCCCAAACCGTGCCTGGCGTCGCAGTTTGAGCAGTAGTAGGAGGTTAGTTCTGAAGTCATGGGTTCGTCAGATCCCACCGACATTGAGGACGGTGAACGAGGAGTCGAAGGCGCGGACGAGCCCATCGACTCTGCCAGGCCAGCCAATAGATCGGACGATGACGACGCACTAGGACTCATTGATCCGGAGGTGGGTGACTCTAGCAGCTGGAGGATTCCCTCCGCATTGACGTTGTAGTGGACGCTGCCAATGGTCATCTCCATGTTTCCTTGCAGATCTGAGAAGTTCGAGCGAGAAGAATCGCTATGCGGGTAAACTCGTAGGAGCCGAATCGGATCGGACTTCCCAGCTGGTGATGGCGGGGCCGATGAAGATGTCGATGACATGATCAGATCTGCCGATGACTGATCTGGTGCTGCAGGTTTCCACAGACGGCGCCAATTGTCGGGGGTGTTCCTCGACAATGTCCTCCGATTGGGACTTAGGGTTGATGGAATCACGCAGGCGATACGAGGCATCGGTATACGGACAAACGGGAGCGATTTACCCGGGTTCGGGGCCCTCGATGAGGTAAAACCCTTACGTCCTGCTTGTATGTTCTTGATTATGAAGAAAATAGTGTTACAATGGGGTGCCGAATAGTTCGCTGTGATCTCGTCGAGATAGCTAATCGCTAGGGTAACCTAGTTCTAAGCTCTGTTGGCTAAGATCGCTAAGATTGGTCGTGTCCTCGATAGCCCCTCTCCTGGCCTTTATATAGGTGGCTAGGTCCCGAGAGGTTTAATCGAGTACGAGTAGGTTTACAATAGATCTATCTCTAATCTTTCCTTCTTCGGCTCTTTCCGTGTCTTGTACTTCAAGTAATCTTTCGCCGCACCGTCCTAGTGGCCCATCTTGTCTTCGAGTACCTTCATGGGCCTCCACCTGGGCCGTATAGGGTAGAGCAATAGTGGTTACCCGAAGGGTAATGCCCACGTCAAGGTTAGTCCAAATAATGACATAATATGATACAAAGTTCCTATAAAACATGTTGGAATTGTTACAAAACAAGCATGGAGCATCAAAAATTATAGATACGTTTGCAACGTACCAACATCCCTAAGCTTAACTCCTGCTCGTCCTCGAGTAGGTAAGTGATAACAAACAAATAATTTTTGAGGTGACATGCACCTTCAAAGGATGACTAAATACAAATAATTTAAGAACAAGTAATAACACATTCATGATTCAATCAATAATAATTTTGGGACCATGCACATAAAACTAAGAATGACAACTATGCTCTCTTAATGGTGCGCATGAACTTAGAAGATGAAGACTCAACATAAAAGTAAAAGAAAGACCCTTCACAGAGAGAAGCAAAGATTACTCATGTGCTAGAGCTTTTTATTTTGAAAGCATGGAAACAATTGTGTCAACGGTAGTAACAATTCATATGGGTTATGTATAAAACTTCCTATAAGTTGCAAGCCTCTTGCATCGGATACTAATAGTGCCCGCACCTTGTCCTAATTAGCTCGGATTTCCATGGATTATCATCGCATTACATATGTTTCAACCAAGTGTCACAAAGGGGTACCTCCATGCCACCTGTACAAAGGTCCAAGGAGATAAATCACATTTGATTTATCGATTTTGATAGATCTCAACTTGAGGACATCCATACCAGGACAACATAGAAAACAGATAATGGACTCCTCTTTTATGCTTTAAGAATTCAACAATAGATAATATTCTCATAAGAGATTCGAGGATTAATGTCCAAGCTGAAACTTCCACCATGATACATGGCTTTGGTTGGCGGCCCAATGTTCTTCTCTAACAATATGCATACTCAAACCATTTCAACTCATGGAAAATCTCCCTTACTTCAGACAAGACGAACATGCATAGAAACTCACATGATATTCAACAAAGGTGTGATAGGTTGATGGCGTCCCCAGATAACATGGTTACCGCTGAACAAGCAACTTATAAGAACTAAGAAGCGACATATTCCTTACCATAATAGTTTTTTAGGCTACTTTCCCATGAGCTATGTATTGCAAAAACAAGGAATAATTTTTGAAATGTTTTAAAGGTAGCACACAAGCAATTTACTTTTGGAGTGGCAATGAAATACCATATATAGGTAGGTATGTGGACACGATTGGCATTTTGGTTTTTGGGAGTTGGATGCACGAGTAGAGCTCATACTCAGTACAAATGAAGGCTAGCAAAAGAAACGGGGCTACCGACTAAGAGAGCAATAATGGCCATAATCATGCATAGAGACAAAACTTATTAATGAAAGCATATGGTGATATTAAAAGTCAATAACTAAATGATCATGTAACAAGTCAATCCAATTGAAACATCAAAGGAGATTACACCTCCCATTTGCATCACTAAACATACTAGACTTTTTCTTGCTTCCAACACCAACCCTTTTATTTGAAACCACTCTCAAGGATAATAAACAAAAAGGACCAGAGAGCTATTCAAACATAAATGAATCAAACTAACAGGCTATGAACAAAATATGAGTGAAAACTCAGAGCTAAACGAAGTACTCAAAAAATAGAACGCTCACAAAACAATGAAAATGAAAACTAGAGCATTCATATGCAATTAAAGCGGAGCGTGTCTCTATCCCACACAATGATGCTATCACTATTTATTACAGCAAACAAAACAAAACAAATAGAAAACAAAAACAAAGACGCTTCAAGAACAACACATAATGCATGAAGCAATAAAAATATAGCGCATTGAAAAATGACCTGGTGCTTTTTGTTGATGAAGAGGGGTGCCTTGGGCATCCCCAAGCTTTGACGCTTGTAACTCTTGAATATTTCTTGGGGGGGTCTAGGGGACATCCCCAAGCTTGAGCTCTTGTCCATGCTTCATCTTATTGTATCATTCTTATCTCCCTACACTTGAAAACTTCCTTCACACAGAACTCAGCACAATTGATTAGCAACATTAGTGCAAATAAAAATATATCAAACCAGCAAGGCTTCACTCATTTTAAAACATGATACTATAGCTACTTCTTTGCAAAGCTCTTTTTCATAAAAGAACTCAAAAAGACGAAGCATAAGACGCAAATGCAAAACATGGCAGAAATCTGTCAAAACAGACCAGCATGCAGAGATCAAAATTAAAGAAATAGTTATGTTGCTCAAATCGAAAAATGCTAAACTAACGAAAGTTAGCTAACATACTGGGGCATAAGAACAAAAATTTGCATCTCAAAATAACGTTCCGGCGATTTTTAAGAATTTTTCCGTGACCGGCACAGAATCTGTTTCAGAATTGCAAATACCCCAAACACTGTTTTCTTTCTATTAGAGGCTACCCTTGGCACAAAAACGAAATAAAACTGATAAGGAGAGGTCATTATAGTAGTAACAACTTCCAAGAATCAACAAAAAAAGCTGGAATAAAAATATTGGGATATCTCCCAAGAGTTCTTTCTTTATAGCCATTAAGATGGGCTCAGTAATTTGATGATGCTCTCACATATATAAGAGTTGAGGCACAATAAGAGGGCATCAAGAAGCAAATATGAAACACATTTAAGTCTAACCCACTTCCTATGCAGAGGAATCTTGTAGAAAAACAAGTCAATGAAGCACAAAGCGGCTAGCATAGCAAGACAAAATAAGTGGAGCTTCAAAAATTTCAACATAAAGAGGGAAACTTAATATTATTGAGATGCATATAACCATGTTTCCCTTTCTCATAATAACTTTAAGTAGCATCCTTGATGAAATCCACAATATAACTATCACATAAAACATTCTTATCATGATTCACTTGCATAATATAATTATTACTCCCCACATAAGCATAGTCATTATTAATAGTAGTGGGAACAAATTTAACAAAATAGCTATCATTATTATTCTCATCACCATAATCATCAAATATAGGAGGCATATTGAAATCATAATTAATTTCCTCCTCAATAGTAGGTGTACTAAAAATATCATATTCATCATTGCAATCATCATATATAGGAGGCATAGTATCATCAAATAAAATTTTCTCCTCCGTGCTTGGGGGACTAAAAATATCATGCTCATCAATACCAACATCCCCAAGCTTAGACTTTACCATATTATTAGCAATAATGGTGTTCAAAGAATTCATACTAATATCATTGTAATCATCATGATAGAGAAGTTTCATAATTATTTTTATGTTTTCCATTAAGCCTAACTAGTGAAAATAAAAACAAGAAACAAAAAGATAAAATTGCAGAATCTAAAGGAAATATCTTCAAGCGCTCACCTCCCCGGCAACGGCGCCAGAAAATAGCTTGATGTCTATGCACACTCCTATTCCTGTAGACAGTGTTGGGCCTCCAAGAGCAGGGGTTTGTAGAACAACAGCAAGTTTCCCTTAAGTGAATCACCCAAGGTTTATCGAACTCAGGGAGGTAAAGGTCAAAGATATCCCTCTCAAACAATCCTGCAATTAAGATGCAAGAAGTCTCTTGTGACCCCAACACACCTCATACACTTGTCAGATGTATAGGCGCACAAGTTCGGCGAAGAGATAGTAAAATGCAAGTCGTATTGATGATTGAAAATAATAATAGCGATCTGAAATAAATAATGCAAGAAATAAACATGCAGTAAAACAGTAAATAAGCGGTGTTTGCAGTATTCGGAAACAAGGCCTAGGGCTCATACTTTCACCAGCGGTCACTCTCAACAATGCAATCATAATTGGATATAAATATAAGCACTTCATCATGCTACTACGAAACACTTTCTTGTTGGATAAAGAACACAAACTCATCGTGCATGGGCTATAAAAGCACACCTCAAGATGCAGCCCCAAGTACCATGAACACCCCACGCTATCACTTTGAGCATTCATAGGAGGAACTAACATTACACAATTCATAAGGGAGCCACACACGGTACATACCGCGATCACGCTGACCCCAAAGTTCATATGATAAAACACTAGAGTAGCACAAACAACATCTAGATTACAAAGCCCACGATCACATAAAAGATCATATCATGAGAGAGAGAGATACCACATAGCTACCGGTACAGCCCTCAGCTCCGAGGGAGAACTACTCCCTCCTCATCGTGGGAGGCAGCGATGGTGATGGAGATGGCGGTGAAGTCGATGGAGATGGCTCCGGGGGCACTTCTCCGTCCGGCGGTCGGAACAGAGACTTCTGTCCCCCGAAACTTGGTTTCGGCGTTGGCGGCGGCTACGGAGCTCTTCTTCCATGGAAAAGTTCGCCTCGTAACTTTTAGGGTCAGGAGCTTCTTATAGGCGAAGAGGCGACGCGAGGAGGTGCACGAGGCGCCAGTACATGGGCCAGGGGCGGCCAGGGCCCAGGCCGCGCCAGGCCCTGTGTAGCCACCCTGTGGCTCTCCCGACACTCCCCTTCTGGCTCCCGAAGTCTTCTAGTGAATAAGAATTTTGGTGAATTTTCCAGATTTTTCCAAGCACTTTCATTTTTGGACTATTTCTGCAATAAACACACATAATAAACAGGAACTGGCACTGTGGCACTTGTTAATAGATTAGTCCAAATAATTACATAATATGATACAAAGTGCCTATAAAACATGTTGTAATTGGTACAAAACAAGCACGGAGCATCAAAAATTATAGATACGTTTGCAACGTATCATTCCACAAGAGATAGCCATCAACAAAACAAAATAAATGATGATCAACACAGGGTGCAATAACCTGAAGGTGCAATGTTGAAAGACTTTCCCAGTAAACATGCTTACGGTCTAGCTCATTACTCATAATCAGTCAAACCCATAACATGTATAGTGGTATTTTCCTTCCACACATTACATTCTTATGAGCTTTAAATTACACAAAAAGGATATTTTGAAAAGGTTGTAGGCAAAACACACACAATATACTTGGAATAGCAAGTGCTATATAGGTAGGTATGATAGACATTGGATTTGAGTTGAACTTGGAAACAACTCTATGCTTGTGTAAGAATTCAATTCTTTTGGCTAGCAAGAGGTCTAAAAGCATGCTATAGTATCCATAGAGCTATTCATTCATTCTTAAACAATGATACTTAAAATTAAACATCTATGTATATTGGTGAGAAGCAGCACTCAATAAGGCACATAGAAAATTATCACTCAATAAAGCATTTGAAACTAATAGTATTGTGCACAATATAAATTTCAGCTTTTAATGCATCCCTCTTCATCTTTTTATAACATGCAACTCACTTTCATGGAGGCATTCAAGTATATGATAATTTTTTTTAGTAGTTCTTTAATAAGAATTCAAGGCATTTGCCATGATGGTAATATTTATTTCAAAGCAAAACTAGACACAAAACTAATAAAGGACGCTCCAAGTTTTGCGAGAATTCTATGTTGCTTAAAAAACAAAGTTTAGAAGTGTGCCAACAGAGAGATTTAATATGAGTCCAGTGGGGTGCCTTGGCCATACCCAATCTTATGGTATTCACAATTCTTGGATTGTTCTTGGTGTGGTGATCTTATATTCCCTGTGAATAAAATTACCACATATAGACAAATCATCTAATGAGCTTATGGTATCATCTATTTCGTTTAAATCATCATGATCCTCCCATAAATTAGACAAACTTATTTCACATAGAAGATTATCATCAATATTATAAGAAGGGGTGCTCATAGGAATTTTTGTGTTACCATTGTTGGGAGTTGGAGATGGGTAGCTACTCCATTCTTCCTCCTCTTTTTTTCTTCATGCTCTTCTTGGGGTTGCATGGGCATCCCCAAGCTTATGCTTTTATCATCCTCTTCCTCCTTCTTTTGTTCTTCTTTGTCTTCCTCTTGGGGCTACATGTACATCCCAAGCTTATGCTTTCATCACCCTCTCCTTGCAAAATATTAGTGCTCTCTTGGGGCAGCTTTGACCCTTTTATTATAATCAAAAACAAAGATATTATCCTTGTGGTATTCCATACTGTAAGGGTATATTGACCCTATGTGTGGTTTTGGTAATTAATGACAACCCCTATGGACTAATGTTTTCATTGAGTTTATATGAAGGAATATTCCATAGGTACTACTTGTATTCCATGTGTTGGATTCAAGTATGGATGCCATGAAGATAAAGATATACCTTGTGTATTGGCATCAAGATCATCGATTTGAAGATATATATGTGATATGATCAAGAAGAAGAAATGAAGATGGAGTTATTATGTGGAACTCAATATTAGCCATGCTCTAGCTTATGTGATAAGCAATGGATGATCAAGATCTTGAGTGCTTGATTCCAAGTGAAGAATTCAAGTTATGGCTCTCACTCGGTGTCATGATAGTCTCATAAGTTGAGCTATGGTTGACTAAGATTTAGAGCATGCAAAAAAATGAAGAATTCTTTATACACCTCAAGATAGTATGATAGAGCATGAGAAGATACAAGGTTGACCAATACAAAGAACGAAGAATAGATTCAAGTTTGGTCAACACATGAAGCATGAAGAATGTGCCACGAGAAGTCATGTGGTATGGTAAGCCGTGTCAATCATGCTTTATGAACTAACCCATCATATATGTTCCCTTGTGTTGTCTATGTGGGTTAGGTATCTTTCCATGGGCATGCATCAAAAGTGAGATATCATATAGCCCATGAGAGGATGACGTCAAGTGGTGATCGTCATCAAGGTTGAGTTGGGCAAGTTCAAGTTGAGCATCTCGGGAGGATTATGCTTGAAGCTTGCCGTCCATTTGGTGAAAATGGACAGGTGAAGATGTGCATCAATGGAGCTTTCCCATCATGGTGTATGGGGGAGCATTTGTGAGTCTTCACGAAGCAACAATGATCAAGTGAGGCATTCCGGCTTGAGTGGAGCTTGAAGAGTTATCATCAAGATCAAGCGGGATGCGCAAGGCAAAGGTATGGCCTTGCTAGGTTTCCTTTTTATCGGTCTCAAGGTGGTTGTTGGGAGATCGGGTTATAGGATACATAGCCGCACTATCAAGAGGGGCTTTCGGTTGGATAACTTGATCACATCGTTTTAGGGAGCTCAACCCTTTGCATGCCTTGCATTCCATAAAACTTGTTGCTTCTCTGTGTGAGATTCTTGAGCTTGTTGCTAGCTTTACAACAAGCCCAAGTTCATAGAAAACGGAATTCATATGCATCTTCTATTGCATTTTCGAGCTTGGAGGTTTTACCGGTGTTTCTTTTATAGATAGGTAAAAACATTCATCTTTTGGTTTTACTCCGTGGTTGGACAATGATGTTTCTATGCATAAAGTTGTAGGGCTTGTTGTTCTGATTCCAACAAGCCCAAGATCATCGAAATTGGAGTCCGGACGCAAAAGTTATCATGGTTTTTGTAAAACATGTTTTCATGATTGACCCGGTATGTGGCCCGGTCGGACCAGCCCTCACGCTAGGCGCCCGGTGCCTAGCCCGGTCGACCAGCTCTCACGCTAGGGCCCGGTGCCTGGCCCGGTCGACCAGCTCTCACGCTAGGCGCCCGGTTCCTGGCCCGGTCGACCAGCTCTCACGCCGGCGTCCGGTGCACCCCGGTTTCTGGCTGCGACAGTGCCCACCTCCCGGATATGTCCCAAACGGTCATATTTCGTTTGGCTATAAATGGGGCTTCTTCCCCAACAGTTTTCTAGGGTTCTTGAGCACGTTTTTGACCACCATTGTTGAACCTCTTGAGCTTGCTTCCTCTCCCTTCCCTCCCATGATTCTTGCTCATTCTTGAGGGATCTAAGAGAGGAGATCTAGATCTACAACCTCTACCAATCAATTTCTTCTCTAAGTGAGGGAACCCTTTGGATCTAGATCTTGGAGTCTTTTGTTGACTTTCCCCATTGTTCTTCATCTCCAATCTCATCCTAGCATTTGTTGCTTGGGTGGGATTTGAATGTGAAGGACTTGAACACCTCTAGTGTTCTTGCTTTGCATCATTGCATAGTGTTGAGCTCTCCACCACGATTAGTTCGAGTGAGAAACCGTGAGCTTGTTACTCTTGGAGGGAGACCTCCTAGTTGGCTTGGAGGTTGGTGCTCCGGTGATCTCTTCAAAGAAGATTGTGAAGAGGCCCGGGCTTCTCCTTCGTGGAGCTTGTGAAGTGGTTGTGGAGCTTGCCATCTCCGGAGCGGAGGAAAAGCTAACCATAAGGAAAGGGCCATTATCCTTCGTGGGTGTGGCTCGGAGAATAGGGTGAGCCTTCGTGGCACGGGGAATCCTTCGTGGTACCTCCACTCCTCCAAATGTGACGTACCTTCTTGCAAAGGAAGGGAACACGGGAATACATCCTCGTCTCCGTGTGCCTCGATTATTTCTATACCCAAGCTCTCTTTCCTTGTGATAGCCATCGTGCTTGAAGTACATATATCTTGCTATCACTTGTGCTACATATATCTTGTGCCTATCTTGCTTAGCTCTAGTTGTTATTGTTACACCTAGTTGAGCTTAGCATATTTAGGGTTTGTGCTTGTAAACTAAACGTTAGTTTAATTCCGCATTCTTACAAGACAAATCCGCAAGAGTTTTTAAACGCCTATTCACCCCCCCTCTAGGCGACATATCGTCCTTTGAATTGGTATCAGAGCAAGGTCTCTCCTTGTTTAAGGCTTCACCGCCTTGAGAGTAAAGATGTCGGCTAGTAATATAGTGCACAATAACACAATTATCCTTGATGGCACAAATTATGTTTTGTGGAGAAATTTCTTGCTTTATAACCTTCGGACTTTGTCTCCAAATATAGAGCAATTTCTAGATGTAGGTTTTTCTCCTCCGATGGATTCTCAAAATCTATCTTTAGAGGATGAGAAAAACTTACATCTTGAAGCTCAAGTATCTAATGAGCTTTTATTCTCCTTGAGACCAGATTTTCATAGGTTCTTGATATATATAAAGCGAAAATCGTCTCATGAGATGTGGATGAAGCTTAAAGAAATGTTTGGTGGATCCATTTCTCATTTGGTTGGTGGTTTCTCCGAGGATCTTTCTTCCCCTTCACATCATGAAGAGCTCCAAGTTGCTTCCACCTCCGGCCGTGATGATATATCATCTTCTTCCACTTCACCAACGTGTTGCAAGACACAAGGTAATGATATGGTGAGTGGTGAGGAAAATTGCAATATTGATATTGTGCTCAATAGTGATGATTCTTCATCTCTATCCCATTGCAATGTTTCCTCTTTGGACTTGAACACATATAGCACTAAAAATAATCTACATGCTTGTGTTGATAGTCCTTGCATATCATGTGTAAATTGCTTACATAGATCTCATGATGATATGCTTGCCTTGTCTTGTTTACATAATCAAAATGCTTATGTTTCCTCTAGTTGTTTGTTGACTAACAATGTAGAGGAAACCAAACACTCTATGGATCAAGACACAACTTCAAATAGGGATTCAAGAATATCTTCATCTTCATCCTCCGGTATGCACATGTGCCTTATGGCAAATGGATCAAAGGTATCTCCTACTTTGACTCCTAACACATCCTCTAACGATGAGAGTGATGATGATGATAATGATGAAGAATATAATACCTTGTTGCATGATATGGGAATGGTATATGCTTCTCTCCATGGTAATAAAGAAGCTAGTGCTAATCTCGAACACTCTATGGAAACCTTAAATAAATACAAGGAAACCATAGTGGAGTTAGAGTCTCATATTGAAAATAGGAGACTAAGAGTAGTTCTCCTCAAGCAAGAGCTAAAAGATGAGAAGCATACTAACTTTATGCTTACACAAAAAATTGAATCCTATGAGCTTGAAAATGAAAAATCTATTGTTAATGCTTGTGCTACTAACTCTACTTCTTGTGAAGCATCTATCTTAAAGGAGAATGTTGAGCTAAGGGCTCAACTTGATTGGCTAACTAGCAATTGTAGGGAATTGGAAGAAAGCAATAAAACGCTCTCACACTCTCTTGATGATATCCTAACCTCCTACGATGAGCTAAAGTTAGCTCATGAGGCTAGTATCACTAAGGTAACATCTTGTGAGCCTCATGTGGACATTAGCACAATCTCTACTACAAATGCTATATTTCCATGTGCTAGTCCTTGTAATCCATCTAGTCAAACTATTGATACACCTTGTGTTGGATTACTTACCTTGCCTTGTTGCTCTAACAATGAAGCTTCTACTTCCTCTAGTACTTGTATTTCTACTAACCATGTAGAGGAAATCAAAGAGCTCGAGGCCCAAGTCCTTTCTTTGAAGAAAGACTTGGAAAAGCGTCATGAAGGGAAATCCGCACTTGACAAGATGCTAAGTGTGCAACAATCCCCCAATGACAAGAGTGGACTTGGATTCAACTCCAATAACAAGAACAAGTCCAAGAGCATGAGCAACAAGAAGAAGGGCCAAGATAAAGTCAAGGATCCGACCAAGTTGGTTTGCTTCAAGTGCAAGGTTGAAGGGCATCATGTTAGATCATGCCCATTGAAGAAGAAGCACTTGAGTGAGAAACAACAAGGGAAACGGCCACAATGTCAAGGTCAAGCTCATACTCGACCTCAAGTTGAAGATAAGCCACTTCCCAAGAAGAATCAAGATAAAGTTCCCCAAGAGAATAAATCAATAAAGAAGAGAAAGGGGAACACTTGCTACTTATGCCGTGAGAAGGGGCACTTTGCTTCTTCATGTTTAAGTGGTTCCTTATCCAGCCCTATCATTGTTTATGATGATTATTCTCTTGGTAAGGATAAGGATGGCAATGTGTTTGCCAAGTTTGTTGGAACTCAAAGTGGTTTCAAGAAAAGAACCATTTGGGTTTCCAAGCCTATTGTGACTAACTTCTTAGGACCCAACTTGGTTGGGGACCAACAAGCTCAAACTTGATCAATAGGTGCATGTGGAGGTCATTGGAGACTTGACTACTTCATGAAGAATTAAGGGATCTTCATATATTATATTTTGATCAAGCCAAGTCGTATGGATTATCATCTATATCTTATATCCAATGTTCCTCTTTGCGGTAACTTATACTTCAACTCACCATATTTATTGTAAGCTACTTGCGCCTTTGCATGTTTGGTTTTGTACCAAATATGTGTTTGTATGTGTTGTGTCTTACTTGCCTATCTTGTGTATTCAAGTATATTTGTTTGACTCATCATATACTTGTGTATTTATTGTAAGCCTAATGCATCTTGATGACATCTTATTTGGCTCTCTTTGAGTGATTAATGGAACATCCCATTTTGGGGGAGTGATATGCATTGTGCATCTCTCTTTCTTTAAAGTGTGTGTACATGGGTACCACCACTTAGTATATTGATATTGCAAGATTATCTAGTCACTATGTGGTGTGTCATACTCATGATAAATTCAAATTCTAATGTCCATTAATCATCTCTAGTCGAATTTTAGTTGCCTCTTGTTCAGAAGAAATGTTTTGTCACATTATGGGGGAGTAATATGTTTTGTACATATCACAAGCCTAGAAAATGTGAACATATAAGGTTATGCCACTTAGAGTTGATACTCTTAATTATCTTGATCCTAGGTGGCATGTTTGCTCAAACAAGCTCCACTTGTATTAAAAAGCTTTTATTGCTCATCTTATGGGTTCTTGTTTGAGTAAGAAATTCTTGGTACGGTTTTCCTCAAATACATATCTCTATACATTATTTGGGAAACCGTTTGCTTCATGTTATTCTAATCATTGCCATGCGTGATTGTTTGACTAGTTGAAGCTATCAAGAATCTTCATCCGTGCATAGTGCTTAATTCTATATACTTACCCTATGCCTTTTATTGTGAAGTTGATCCTTACTATTCTTGTTTATATACCACCGGAAGTTAATTTCAATATTCTCATTGTCTTTGACAATTGATAACCTTGTATGTGGTTGAATTTATGGATCACCTTCACCTTGGATTGCTTCTTATTGCCTTATTTTATTTCCAAGAAATATTTGTTGCTCCCATGTGTCTTCCATGTCCCTTTGAAAAATCTTTTGATAAACTCACTTGATTCATATCAAGTGTTTGTTTTGGAAGACAAATCTTTTCTTTACGGTACATTGTGCCATTGTGAAAAGTGTAGAGGGTTTGGTTTATTTGTTCGAACCTTGCTCTTTTGGGAGTTTGCTATCTCATTCCTTCTTCTATGTTTTATTTGTTTGAATGAGATAAATCTTTGAGCATGTTTGCTTTATTTCATCATTTATGCTCAATGGTTTCTTCTTAGTTCATTTGTTGAACTTGGTTGAACAAATCTTTTGTGATTTGCTTCTTTGATATAATTTGGACAACAAATTTGTTTGGTCACACCTTTATGCCTTTTTGAATTCATTTGGTGTTTTGTCCAAAGTGTACCTTTCTTGGATCTTTAAAGTCTTTGTGCATGCTTATATGTAATTTGTTTATACTTGTAGCATGCTTGCTTTCTTTGATCCATTATATAGAGTATACTCCATCAAATCCTAAATGGCTAAGATGTGCATTAAATTCCAACTTCATCTATAAATATGCACATATTGATATGGAGTGTATCCTATGTATTGTGGTTAGTCTAACCATTTTGGACCCAATAAGTTTGGGGACCAAGATTTACTTGAATGTTTTTTAGGTACATTGGAGATGCAATGGAGGCTTGTCTCATCTATAAGGAAGGTGTTGTCACCATATGAGAATTGGAGTCAAGCTACGATGATCAATGAATTCTTATCTACTACATCATGCCATTGCTATCTCGGTAACAAGTATCTTATTCATGCATACTCATATAGCATCCAACCTCTTGTAGGTTGCATCTTGGCATGAAATTATTTATTTCAAAAGTATTGCGGTTATTGAAAAATCCTTTTAAATAAAACTCCTTATTGTACATTTTAGTAAATTGAGAAGATGCATACGATGGGAATATATAAAAATCATGTTTATGATTCACATATCCCAAATATGCCCTCTAGCAATTTATTGCATATCAATTCCTCAAAGAACTCTTATATGCAATATTGATGAAATTAAGAAATAAATCCCTATTTGTGATACTTGTTGCCTTTCTCAAAATATTCCAACTAGCTTTACTTCCCTTATTGTTAGTTGTGATGTTTTTGAGATTTTACTTGGTTGAAGTTCATTCATATACCATAAGTGAGAATTGGAGCCATAGGTTATATATGCTTTTAAGCAAACATCCTTTGGTATATTTTATGACTTCATCTTGGATATCATGTCTTATTTATTGTATTAACCTCTTGTGTGTGCATGTTTCTTTATGGATCATCTTGTCCACTTTAGAAACTCATATACATGAGAGCGTTAATCCATCATCTTGATATCCTTGTTCTTTGCCGACCATCTTTTTATCCTTTTGATTTTAGTGATGTTGGTAAAGAAGATTTATGAGTGATGTGTTTATTTGTTTTTCTTCATGCACTCATATCTCGTAATTGTTGGACTCAAGTTGTTCTTGATAAGAATATTATCTTTATCTTGGTTGTGTTCTAAATGATATAGAGGGAGTGAGGATTCCACGTTTGTGTATGTTGTATTCAAATGCAAACATTATAAATTATGCACGAACCTTGGGGAGCTTCCTTATTTCATTTAGAGCACTATATCTCTCTTATCATGATATCTTTATTTGTCCAAATTGGATCTTTGATTGCTTGCTTTATTTGTTAAAGCTTTCTTCACCATGTTATCCTTGTGCAATCTTTGATCCTCAATATAGTTTGACTTCCTTCAAGTATTCATCATTGGATATGTGCATTTGATTCCACTCAAATTATGAGAAGTGCACACCTTGGGGAGGAACTCACATTATATTGGCTTTCTAAGTTTTTCACCCATTTTGGCACTTGATGCCAATGGGGGAGAAGTTTAGAGGGTTTAAGGAAATGGTTTATACTTAAGTTTGGTTTGTGCTTAAGTGTCTTGCCTCTCATGCATTCCATATTTATATGTCTTGCATGGTTGTATATGTATAGTGGAAACTATCCCGAAGGTTAATCTTGACAATGCATGCAATGAATTCATGTTCATCACATGTGCATACATTGTGGGGGAGTTTGCTCTATACATGTTGGTTCTACTCACATCCCTTGCATTAGTTGTAGTTGTGTGAGTAGAGCTGGTTTTGATATGGACTAGTAGCTTCGTGTTACTTGACCATATCAAATACAACCTCTTGTATACAACTTATTCTCGGATAAGTTGCATACTTGTTTCTAATATTCATTATATAAACCCTCTTATTGTGGTTGTCATCAATTACCAAAATGGGGGAGATTGTAAGGGTATATTGACCCTATGTGTGGTTTTGGTAATTAATGACAACCCCTATGGACTAATGTTTTCATTGAGTTTATATGAAGGAATATTCCATAGGTACTACTTGTATTCCATGTGTTGAATTCAAGTATGGATGCCATGAAGATAAAGATATACCTTGTGTATTGGCATCAAGATCATCGATTTGAAGATATATATGTGATATGATCAAGAAGAAGAAATGAAGATGGAGTTCTTATGTGGAACTCAATATTAGCCATGCTCTAGCTATGTGATAAGCAATGGATGATCAAGATCTTGAGTGCTTGATTCCAAGTGAAGAATTCAAGTTATGGCTCTAAGTCGGTGTCATGATAGTCTCATAAGTTGAGCTATGGTTGACTAAGATTTAGAGCATGCAAACAAATGAAGAATTCTTTATACACCTCAAGATATTATGATAGAGCATGAGAAGATACAAGGTTGACCAATACAAAGAACGAAGAATAGATTCAAGTTTGGTCAACACATGAAGCATGAAGAATGTGCCACAAGAAGTCATGTGGTATGGTAAGCCATGTCAATCATGCTTTATGAACTAACCCATCATATATGTTCCCTTGTGTTGTCTATGTGGGTTAGGTATCTTTCCATGGGCATGCATCAAAAGTGAGATATCATATAGCCCATGAGAGGATGATGTCAAGTGGTGATCGTCATCAAGGTTGAGTTGGGCAAGTTCAAGTTGAGCATCTCAGGAGGTTCATATGCTTGAATCTTGCCGTCCATTTGGTGAAAATGGACAGGTGAAGATGTGCATCAATGGAGCTTTCCCATCATGGTGTATGGGGGAGCATTTGTGAGTCTTCACGAAGCAACAATGATCAAGTGAGGCATTCCGGCTTGAGTGGAGCTTGAAGAGTTATCATCAAGATCAAGCGGGATGCGCAAGGCAAAGGTATGGCCTTGCTAAGTTTCCTTTTTACCGGTCTCAAGGTGGTTGTTGGGAGACCGGGTTATAGGATACATAGCCGCACTATCAAGAGGGGCTTTCGGTTGGATAACTTAATCACATCATTTTAGGGAGCTCAACCCTTTGCATGCCTTTCATTCCATAAAACTTGTTGCTTCTTGGTGTTTCTCTGTGTGAGGTTTTTGAGCTTGTTGCTAGCTTTACAACAAGCCCAAGTTCATCGAAAACGGAATCCATATGCATCTTCTATTGCGTTTTCGAGCTTGGAGGTTTTACCGGTGTTTCTTTTATAGATAGGTAAAAACATTCATCTTGTGGTTTTACTCCGTGGGTGGACAAGTATGTTTCTATGCATAAAGTTGTAGGCTTGTTGTTCTGATTCCAACAAGCCCAAGATCATCGAAATCGGAGTCCGGACGCAAAAGTTATCATGGTTTTTGTAAAACATGTTTTCATGATTGACCCGGTCTGTGGCCCGGTCGGACCAGCCCTCATGCTAGGCGCCCGGTGCCTGGCCCGGTTTGACCAGGCTGTTGACCAGGCTGCACGAAAAACTCCCAGATCTGCCTCAAACAGTCATATTTCGTTTGGCTATAAAAGGGGCTTCTTCCCCAACATTTTTCTAGGGTTCTTAAGCATGTTTTTTACCAGCATTGTTGAACCTCTTGAGCTTGCTTCCTCTCACTTCCCTCCCATGATTCTTTGCTCATTCTTGAGGGATCTAAGAGAGGAGATCTAGATCTACAACCTCCACCAATCAATTTCTCCTCTAAGTGAGGGGAACCCTTTGGATCTAGATCTTGGAATCTTTTGTTGACTTTCCCCATTGTTCTTCCTCTCCAATCTCATCCTAGAATTTGTTGCTTGGGTGGGATTTGAGTGTGAAGGACTTGAACACCTCTAGTGTTCTTGCTTTGCATCATTGCATAGTGTTAAGCTCTCCACCACGATTAGTTCGAGTGAGAGACCGTGAGCTTGTTACTCTTGGAGGGAGACCTCCTAGTTGGCTTGGCGGTTGGTGCTCCGGTGATCTCTTCAAGGAAGATTGTGAAGAGGCCCGGGCTTCTCCTTCGTGGAGCTTGTGAAGTGGTTGTGGAGCTTGCCATCTCCGGAGCGGAGGAAAAGCTAACCATAAGGAAAGGGACATTATCCTTCGTGGGTGTGGCTCGGAGAATAGGGTGATCCTTCGTGGCGCGGGGAATCCTTGGTGGGACCTCCACTCCTCCAAACGTGACGTACCTTCTTGCAAAGGAAGGGAACACGGGAATACATACTCGTCTCCGTGTGCCTCGGTTATTTCTATACCCGAGCTCTCTTTCCTTGTGATAGCCATCGTGCTTGAAGTACATATATCTTGCTATCACTTGTGCTACATATATCTTGTGCCTATCTTGCTTAGCTCTAGTTGTTATTGTTACACCTAGTTGAGCTTAGCATATTTAGGGTTTGTGCTTGTAAACTAAACGTTAGTTTAATTCCGCATTCTTACAAGACAAATCCGCAAGAGTTTTTAAACGCCTATTCACCCCCCTCTAGGCGACATCTCGTCCTTTCACATACAATGATAAAGGATACAAAGATCACACTTCTAAATTTAGAAGCTACAGGGCAAGTTTCACGTTTGCAAATGAAGTTGTATAATTCAGAGGCTGCCATAGAAACAAAAAATTGCTCGACTTGTTTCATCCCTAAATGAGCATAATCACCCCTATGATAGGATGCAATAAAATATTCTTCATGGGATCTACATTGAAATTCAAAGTGTCTAGAATTTTTCTAGAGCAACAGTTTTTATAGCAATGGTAGTCAAGCAAATTCTTAGCAATAGAATTCAGAAGTCTCAAGCAACTTTCTAATCCTTCCCCTTCTTCTGATTCTCTATGTTTCTTAGCAATCTCAGCAACTCAAGTACATAAGCAAAGTGTCATTGATATTCATACGTGTGCTCATAACAGGAGTATTTTTGGTATTTTCCATTTTCTAAAATAAAGGTACTAAAAGTAAAACTAGCAATGCAAGCAAGAATAGAAGCCTAGCGCTACGCTCTCTGGCAACGGCGCCGGAAAAGTATCTTGATAACCCCCAAGTGCAGGGGATCAACACAGTACAATCCGATAAGTATTTGAGTGTCAAACGCATGAGGAGCTGAAGGTAAACTATCTATTCTCTAAAGACCAAACCACTTATATGGACTTCTATGCAAAGCTAGGAGATATGGTGTGTCTGTGTGTAGAGGTTTCTACTATAAACTATATGTATTGAAATTAAAATACAAGAAGTATAATGCAAGACAAGTAAAGTGCAATAAAGTAAAATGTAATGAGATGAGGGAAGTGTTCAGGAAAATTGCTATTTCATTTGTGTGCTTGTCACAGTTAGTGAAGCTCATTATATTATTTTTGGTGTTTCTTCTAGAGAGGAGCCACGGATAGGTGTAGCCATGGATATGAGCAAGTACACCCCTAGTGATTGATCCTAAGAGCAAACAAGGGAATTATTAAGACGTAAATTCAAACCACCGCTATAATATTAAAGGTCCCCATAGTTATACCCCCCGTTTGATTAATCATGATTAATACAACATGCATCTAATAATTAGTACAAGGTTTCTGCCAGCTCCCGCTGTCCCTCTCCCTATCAACATGCAATGGTGAAAACCTTATGCATCCCCTGGCATATGTGTGCACTCATATATCAGTACAAAACATCATCATAGAAGATAACAAATACTTGTATGCAACCAACAACAAACTATCTCACAATTGCCACGAACAATTCACTACTCAAACATCAACATGGAGATACAATAGATCATGTGAAAACAATATATTGCATCATACATAATGTTTGCCAAGAGATTACAGAGGAAGGTGATGAAGAGTTTCTGTAGATGTTGATGAAGATGGTGTTGATTCCTTCACCGGAGGGGGATGGAGTCCACCGAAGGCGATTCCGACAGTGTTTCCCCCCCTCTGATCTCCACCGTCGATGGCCTACTGACTCTTTGTTTATGTGTTTTTGATCTCCGCTGTTGTAGCCTCGACGAAACCCCTAGGGTCGTATATATAGTGGTTTTTAGGTCAAAAGATGTCGGTTTGCGAAAAGATGAGGTGAAACGGACGCTCGAGATTGAAAAGAGTGTAGGTGGCACGCCCAAAGGGGTAGGGCATGCCACTAGGCCTCTTTCTCATCTTGTTGACCTCCTGGTGTCTCTCTTCATCCCATCTTGTTCTTCTCAAAAATTCCAAAGCGTGGCCTGATACGTCTCCAACGTATCGATAATTTCTTATGTTCCATGCCACATTATTGATGATACCTACATGTTTTATGCACATTATATGTCATATTTATGCATTTTCTGGAACTAACCTATTAACAAGATGCCGAAGTGCCAGTTCCTGTTTCTGCTGTTTTTGGTTTCGAAATCCTAGTAACGAAATATTCTCGGAATTGGACGAAATCACCTCCCAGGTTCCTATTTTTCCACGAAGCTTCCAGAACACCGGGAAGGACCAGAGGGGGGCACCCCCAGACCATAGGCCGGCGCGGCCCAGGCCCCGCCGCGCCGCCTTATGGTGTCGCCACCCCTTCGACCCTCTGCCCGCCTCTTCGCCTATATAAAGCCCCATCGAAAACCCTTAGGGAGGAAGCCACGATACGAGAAAAGTTCCGAGCCGCCGTCATCGCGAAGCCAAGATCGGGGACAGAGTCTCGTTCCGCACCTGCGCGGGGAAGTGCCCCCGGAGGCTTCTCCATCGACACCGCTGCCATCTCCACCGCCATCTTCATCAACGCTGCTGCTCCCATGAAGAGGGAGTAGTTCTCCATCGAGGCTCGGGGCTGTACCGGTAGCTATGTGGTTAATCTCTCTCCTATGTACTTCAATACAATAATCTCATGAGCTGCCTTACATGATTGAGATTCATATGATGATGCTTGTAATCTAGATGTCATTATGCTAGTCAAGTGGGTTTTACTTATGTGATCTCCGGAGACTCCTTGTCCCACGTGTGTAAAGGTGACAGTGTGTGCACCGTGTGGGTCTCTTAGGCTATATTTCACGAAGTACTTATTCACTGTTGAAGAGCGTAGTGAAGTGCTTATTTATATCTCTTGATGATTGCAATGTGTTTGTATCACAATTTATCTATGTGCTACTCTAGTGATGTGTTATTAAAGTAGTTTTATTCCTCCTGCATGTGTGCAAAGGTGACAGTGCGTGCACCGTGTTAGTACTTGGTTTATGCTATGATCATGATCTCTTGTAGATTGCGAAGTTAACTATTGCTATGATAATATTGATGTGATCTATTCCTCCTACATATGCATGAAGGTGACAGTGTGCATGCTATGCTAGTACTTGGTTTAGTCGTTTTGATCTATCTTACACTAAAGGTTACTTAAACATGAGCATTATTGTGGAGCTTGTTAACTCCGGCATTGAGGGTTCGTGTAATCCTACGCAATGTGTTCATCATCCAACAAAAGTGTAGAGTATGCATTTATCTATTCTGTTATGTGATCAATGTTGAGAGTGTCCACTAGTGAAAGTGTAATCCCTAGGCCTTGTTCCTAAATACTGCTGAGTTACTACTGCTTGTTTACTGTTTACTGTGTTACTGCTGCAATACTACCACCATCAACTACACGCCACAAGCTATTTTACCATTGCTACTGCTTCATATATATTCATACCACAATGTTCACTATCTCTTCGCGAACTAGTGCACCTATTTGGTGTGTTGGGGACACAAGAGACTTCTTGCTTTGTGGTTGCAGGGTTGCATGAGAGGGATATCTTTGACCTCTTCCTCCCGAGTTCGATAAACCTTGGGTGATCCACTTAAGGGAAAACTTGCTGTTCTACAAACCTCTGCACTTGGAGGCCCAACACTGTCTGAGGAAAGGAGGGGAACGTAGACATCAAGCACTTTTCCGGCGCCGTTGCCGGGAGGAAAGGTAAAAGGTCACACTCCGGATCTCGGCTACTAAGCTATTTTCCGGCGCCATTGTAAGTACTCGAAGCTATTTCCTTTAGACTCTGCAATTGCGACATTTGGTTTCTTGTTTACACTAGTTAGGCATAATGGAAAACAACAAAAATATGAGAGATCTTTATGAACTTTATCTTGAATTAGGACATGATGTGTTTGAAGAGAGAATTAAAAAACCCATGGAACTTTATATGCATGATAATGGGAATGTTATTAGTATGAATGCTTTGAACACCATTGTTGCTAATGCTATGGAAAATTCTAAGCTTGGGGAAGCCGGCTTTGATGAGCATGATATTTTTAGTCCCCCAAGCATTGAGGAGAAAATTTACTTTGATGATACTTTGCCTCCCATTTATGATGATTATAATGATAGTAGTCTTTTGTTACCACCTGTTATGGAGGATAAATTTGATTATGATTACAATATACCTCCTATATTTGATAGCTACTTTGTTGAATTTGCTCCCACTACAATTAATAAGAATGACTATGCTTATGTTGGGAGTAGTAATTATTTTATGCATGAGACTCATGATAAGAATGCCTTATGTGATAGTTATATTGTTGAGTTTGCTCATGTTGCTACTGAAAGTTATTATGAGAGAGGAAAATATGGTTGTAGAAATTTTCATGTTACTAAAACACCTCTCTATGTGCTGAAATTTTTGAAGCTACACTTGTTTTATCTTCCTATGCTTGTTACTTTGCTCTTCATGAACTTGTTTATTTACAAGATTCATAGGAAGCATGTTAGACTTAAATGTGTTTTGAATTTGCCTCTTGATGCTCTCTTTTGCTTCAACTTCTATTTCTTGCGAGTGCATCATTAAAACTGTTGAGCCCATCTTAATGGCTATAAAGAAAGAACTTCTTGGGAGATAACCCATGTGTTATTTTGCTACAATACTTTGTTTTATATTTGTGTCTTGGAAGTTGTTTACTACTGTAGCAACCTCTCCTTATCATGTTTTTGTGCCAAGTAAAGTTTTTATGTCAAAGTTGATGTTATATTTGGGATCGCTGCGCAGAAACAGCATTGCTGTCTGTCACGAATCTGGGCACAGTCCTCTGTAGAAAATTCGAAAAATCTGCCAATTTACGAGCGTGATCCTCAGATATGTACGCAACTTTCATTAGTTTTGAGTTTTTCCATTTGAGCAAGTCTGGTGCCATCTTAAAATTCGTCTTTACGGACTGTTCTGTTTTTGACAGATTCTGCCTTTTATTTCGCATTGCCGCTTTTGTTAAGTTCAATGAGTTTCTTTGTTCCATTAACTTTCAGAAGTTTTGTGCAATGTCCAGAAGTGTTAAGAATGATTGTGTCACCTCTGAACATGTGAATTTTGATTATGCACTAACCCTCTAATGAGTTTGCTTGAAGTTTGGTGTGAAGGAAGTTTTCAAGGGTCAATAGAAGAGGGTGATATAATGTGATCGAGAAGAGTGAAAGGTCTAAGCTTGGGGATGCCGGTGGTTCATCCCTGCATATTTTAAGAAGACTCAAGCATCTAAGCTTGGGGATGCCCAAGGCATCCTTCATCACAACTTATCAGGTTTCTTCTAGTGAAACTATATTTTTATTCCATCACATCCTATGTATTTTACTTGGAGCGTCTGTGTGCTTTTATTTTGTTTTTGTTTTGTTATCTTAGTTCTCTGAATAAGTTCATCCTTGTGTGGGAGAGAGACACGCTCCGCTGGTTCGTATGAACACATGTGTTCTTAGCTCATAATATTCAAGGCGAAGTTTCTTCTTCGTTAAATTGTTATGTGGTTGGAATTGGAAAATGCTACATGTAGTAACTCTAAAAATGTCTTGGATAATGTGATACTTGGCAATTGTTGTGCTCATGTTTAAGCTCTTGCATCATATGCTTTGCACCCATTAATGAAGAAATACATAGAGCTTGCTAAAATTTGGTTTGCATAATTGGTCTCTAAGGTCTAGATAATATCTAGTATTGAGTTTTGAACAACAAGGAGACGGTGTAGAGTCTTATAATGTTTACAATATGTCTTTTATGTGAGTTTTGCTGCACCGGTTCATCCTTGAGTTTGCTTCAAATAACCTTGCTAGCCTAAACCTTGTATCGAGAGGGAATACTTCTCATGCATCCAAAATACTTGAGCCAATATTCATGCCATTTGTGTCCACCATACCTACCTACTACATGGTATTTCTCCGCCATTCCAAAGTAAATTGCTTGAGTGCTACCTTTAAAATTCCATCATTCACCTTTGCAATATATAGCTCATGGGACAAAATAGCCTTAAAAACTATCGTAGTATTGAATATGTACTTATGCACTTTATATTTTATTAAGTTGCTTGTTGTGCGATAACCATGCTTCTGGGGAACGCCATCAACTATTGTTGAATATCATGTGAGTAGCTATGCATGTCCGTCTTGTCTGAAGGTCTATCATTTTAGTGGTTGGAGCATGCAAAATTGTTAGAGAAGAACATTGGGCCGCTAACTAAAGCCATGAACCATGGTTGAAGTTTCAGTTTTGGACATGTATCCTCAATCTCATATGAGAACAATAATCATTGCTACATGCTTATGCATTTAAGAGGAGTCCATTATCTGTTGTCCATGTTGTCCCGGTATGGATGTCTAAGTTGAGAATAATCAAAAGCGAGAAATCCGAAATGCGAGCATTCTCCTTAGACCTTTGTACAGCGGCATGGAGGTACCCCTTTGTGACACTTGGTTGAAACATGGCATGCGAAGACCCGGTAGTCCAAGTTAAGTAGGACGAAGGTGCGGGCACTATTAGTATACTATGCGTGAGGCTTGCAACTTGTAAGATATAATTTTCATAACTCATATGCTTTATTACTACCGTTGACAAAATTGTTTCATGTTTTCAAAATAAAAGCTCTAGCACAAATACAGCAATCGATGCTTTCCTCTTTGAAGGACCTTTCTTTTACTTTTATTGTTGAGTAAGTTTACCTATCTCCTTCCACCTTAAGAAGCAAACACTTGTGTGAACTGTGCATTGATTCCTACATACTTGCATATTGCACTTGTTATATTACTTTATGTTGACAATATCCATGAGATATACATGTTACAAGTTGAAAGCAACCGCTGAAACTTAATCTTCCTATGTGTTGTTTCAACACCTTTACTTTGATTTATTGCTTTATGAGTTAACTCTTATGCAAGACTTATTGATGCTTGTCTTGAAGTACTATTCATGAAAAGTCTTTGCTATATGATTCATTGTTTACTCATGTCATTACCTTTGTTTTGATCGCTGCATTCATTACATATGTTTACAAATAGTATGATCAAGATTATGATGGCATGTCACTGAAATTATCTTTGTTATCGTTTTACTGCTCGGGACGGAACTAAGCTTGGGGATGCTGATACGTCTCCAACGTATCGATAATTTCTTATGTTCCATGCCACATTATTGATGATACCTACATGTTTTATGCACATTATATGTCATATTTATGCATTTTGGAACTAACCTATTAACAAGATGCCGAAGTGCCGGTTCCTGTTTTCTGCTGTTTTTGGTTTCAGAAATCCTAGTAACGAAATATTCTCGAATTGGACGAAATCACCTCCCAGGTTCCTATTTTTCCACGAAGCTTCCAGAACACCCGGGAAGGACCGGAGGGGGGCACTGGGCCCCAGGACCATAGGCCGGCGCGGCCCAGGCCTGGCCGCGCCGCCTTATGGTGTCGCCACCCCTTCGACCCTCTGCCGCCTCTTCGCCTATATAAAGCCCTGCATCGAAAACCCTTAGGGAGGAAGCCACGATACGAGAAAAGTTCCGAGCCGCCGTCATCGCGAAGCCAAGATCGGGGGACAGAGTCTCTGTTCCGGCACCCGCCGGAGCGGGGAAGTGCCCCGGAAGGCTTCTCCATCGACACCGCTGCCATCTCCACCGCCATCTTCATCAACGCTGCTGCTCCCATGAAGAGGGAGTAGTTCTCCATCGAGGCTCGGGCTGTACCTAGCTATGTGGTTAATCTCTCTCCTATGTACTTCAATACAATAATCTCATGAGCTGCCTTACATGATTGAGATTCATATGATGATGCTTGTAATCTAGATGTCATTATGCTAGTCAAGTGGGTTTTACTTATGTGATCTCCGGAGACTCCTTGTCCCACGTGTGTAAAGGTGACAGTGTGTGCACCGTGTGGGTCTCTTAGGCTATATTTCACGAAGTACTTATTCACTGTTGAAGAGCGTAGTGAAGTGCTTATTTATATCTCTTGATGATTGCAATGTGTTTGTATCACAATTTATCTATGTGCTACTCTAGTGATGTGTTATTAAAGTAGTTTTATTCCTCCTGCATGTGTGCAAAGGTGACAGTGCGTGCACCGTGTTAGTACTTGGTTTATGCTATGATCATGATCTCTTGTAGATTGCGAAGTTAACTATTGCTATGATAATATTGATGTGATCTATTCCTCCTACATATGCATGAAGGTGACAGTGTGCATGCTATGCTAGTACTTGGTTTAGTCGTTTTGATCTATCTTACACTAAAGGTTACTTAAACATGAGCATTATTGTGGAGCTTGTTAACTCCGGCATTGAGGGTTCGTGTAATCCTACGCAATGTGTTCATCATCCAACAAAAGTGTAGAGTATGCATTTATCTATTCTGTTATGTGATCAATGTTGAGAGTGTCCACTAGTGAAAGTGTAATCCCTAGGCCTTGTTCCTAAATACCGCTGAGTTACTACTGCTTGTTTACTGTTTCTTGTGTTACTACTGCTGCAATACTACCACCATCAACTACACGCAAGCTATTTTCTGGCACCATTGCTACTGTTCATATATATTCATACTGTATTTCACTATCTCTTCGCCGAACTAGTGCACCTATTTGGTGTGTTGGGGACACAAGAGACTTCTTGCTTTGTGGTTGCGGGTTGCATGAGAGGGATATCTTTGACCTCTTCCTCCCTGAGTTCGATAAACCTTGGGTGATCCACTTAAGGGAAAACTTGCTGCTGTTCTACAAACCTCTGCACTTGGAGGCCCAACACTGTCTACAGGAAAGGAGGGGGAACGTAGACATCATGGCCCCTGACCTTGCCCTTTTTGGAGTCCCGTAGCTCCTGTAATGTCAAAAAACACTAAAAAGAGGCATTTTCTGCCAAATAGAATTAGAACCGGAGGAGGGGTTGTTTATAAAATCCCCTAAAACATTATAAAACATGGGAATAAAATTATATAAGATGAAAATATGTGGTAATATGTTGTAATAAAGTGCAAAGTTCATGTATGCATTTTACATGCATTAAGAGGTAGACAACAAGTTGTTCCTAGTACCGCCTCTAGGACAAGTAGCTCATATGTTTTTTTGATGGTCACGCTTTTATGTTCACGGGCATAGTAATTGTAACAAGTATGCCAACAAAAATCATAGTATATTGTTAGAAGTACTAGTGCAGTGAACCGATCCAGTTTTATGATATAGTACGAGATGTTTTTTCGCACATTATTAGTTTTACCATCAATTTTTTATCTTATGTGTAAGTAATTTGACCATGATAATATCATTATGCCTCATACTAGAAAGTATGCTTTGAATTCATCAAAAATTACACCATAACTGGAGTAATCATAAGATTGTTCGTCATATATACCAGAAAGTGTTGTCAGAGAATTGGAAAGTTCAAGACTGAGATATTGGCCCGCCTGACAAAGAAGAGATACCTCTGGGCCCTCTCGGTATTATGATATTGACTCATCAAATGGCCAGTCACATCATGATTTGATCACGAGGACATCGGAATATGGAACAAGTGTAAGGGTACATTGCCCCTATGTGTTCTTTTATTAATTAATGACAATCCATATGTACTAATGTTTTCATTGAGTTTATATGATGGAATATTCCATAGGTAATTCATGTAGTCCATGTGTTTGATTCAATTATGGATGCCATGAAGATCAAGATATGCCTTGAGAATTGGCATCAAGATCATTAATTTGAAGTGAATAATATGATATGATCAACAAGAAGAAATGAAAATGGAGTTCTTATGTGGAACTCAATTTAGCCATGCTCTAGCTTATGTGTTAAGCAACGGATGATCAAGATCTTGGGAGTTTGATTCAAGAGAAGAACTCAAGATATTTCTCTAAGTCGGCGTCATGTAGCCTCATGAGTTTAGCTATGGTTGACTAATATTTATAACATGCAATCAATGAGGAGTTCTCTATTTACCATGATAGAGCATGAGGGGATACAAGGTTTACCAAGACTAAAAGTTAATATTGAATTCAAGTTGGTCAACACATGAAGCACAAAGAATGTATCACATGAGATCATGTGATATTGTGGCAATTATTCTTGATGAACTAACCCATCATATATGTTCCTTTGTGTTATCTATGTCGGTTAGTTATATTTCCACGGGCATGCATATCAAAAGTAAGATATCATATAGCTCACGAGAGTATGACATCAAGTGGTGGTCTTCATCAAGGTTCAGAAAGGGAAAGTTCAAGATGATAATCTCGAGAAGATCATATGCTTGAAGCTTTTTGTCCATTTGGTGATAATGGACATGTGAAGATGTGCCTTAATGAAGCTATCCCATAGTGGTTTATTGGGAGAAAATTGCAAGTCTTCACGAAGCAACAATGATCAAGTGAAGCATTCCCTCTTTAATTAAGCATGAATCGTAATCATCAAGGTCAAGCGGGATATGCAAGGCAAAGGTAAGGCCTTCTAGGTTTTCCTTTAACTGGTCTCAAGGTGGTTGTTGGGAGAACGGGTTAGACTCAACCGTATTCGGGAAGGGTTCGGGTAGGGTTTGTAAGGCCACTGCCAGCTCCTTCCTTTTTCTGTGTGTGTGTGGGGGGGGGGGGTAGGGTTTCCTTTTGAGGGAAACTAGGTTGCCCCCTCTTCCAAGCCCCTCCCCCTTTGCCTTCTATATAGACCCATGACCCCCTCAATACCTACGCCGAAATGCTAAGTTACTTTCACTCACATATCAAATTGCTTGACCAAATGCGTGGATACCAATGGAGACATAGTCTGTTTGATCTATAGAGCGAGAAGGAGATATCCTCACGGTGAGAGGATTTTCCCAAGAACGGGGATCACCCGGATCAGAGTCTTCACTGAGCCTTCCGCAATCTCTCGGTAACTTAGATCTATTATAGTTTATGCATCTCCATGGATAGATCTTTGTGGTTCATGTAGGACCTTTTTCGCACGTAACCTAATATTTGGCTCGGTGCAATCAAGCGGCCTCGTTCCTGAATTTTTATGACCATCATGTGGTACTTGCTGCAGGTCACACGGCTACATTATGCTTCGTCATGGCTTGAGGTACGGATGAATGGAGACAAAGGGTACGTTACATGCGGGTAGGGAGATACTGAAATAGATAATGAGGGGTGAACCCCACATCCCAAGTTTGTGGTTTGGCCACAAGTGTGTGCTATATGTGTCAACAGTCAGTCGTGAAGAAGCATTCTCGGAGACAAAGCCACTCAAATGGAACTCAGACCAACACTTACCATGGTCTTGGTAATGCACAAATGCTTGAGTAGGACACCTAGAATTAGGCAAATGGAGTTGACGTGGAGTGGTGGAGCTATCATGGGGGAGAGTTTCAGCAATGTCGAACCGCTGTATCCTACATTGCCACCTGTGTAGATTGATGCAGGCCCACCGACGGTTGGGTTGTAGCAAGAAGGGAGAAGAGGGCTCCATGGTTGTGTATTAATGAGAGGAGGAGGAGAGACAGTGTGAACTTTGGTGTAGGAGGCATTGTACGTTGTTTGCGGCTAGTGGAGAAGAAGGGTGATGCATCAATGCATGAGACTCATAAGATATCCTTAGGGACAACCGCTCCATGTAGCTAGGAGAAGAGGGGGACGATGTGCTAGATATGGTTTATATAATTTAGGAGGCAGACCAAACAACGGGTTGGGAGCGACAATGTGGGTCAAGGTGGATATGGATCACTGATATTAGTGTGGGATGTGAAGGCTGTGGGTGGAGGTATGGATATTGGGAGGAGGCAATGTGTGTGTGGATAAAAACAAAGAAGGGCTAGGGTTTTGTTGTGTCAGTGCCTCATAAATCCCTTCTAGTGAAAGTGGTGCCCTTAGTGGCCTCACCTATGATTGTAAGAAAAGGATACTGGTGGGTGTAGTGCCCACCAATGGCAATAAGACAAGCAAAAAAATCAATGAACCGTAGAACCGGAAGCTAGCTTTCCCATCCTTGATACACCATTCTCAATTTTGATATGACATTTCATCCATCGCATCTCGGCCATCGCCTCGTCCATCTCACTTCTGGTGTGGTAGGGTAGAGAAAGAAGCATCGAAACGTAGAGGGTAAGGATAGAAGTTTAGAGAGATAGAGTGTTGGGGTGGAAATATCTATGATGTAGGTTATTCCTAGAGCAAAGATGCCCATGAAGGAGGGGGTGCGAGTATCTCACATGATGAGGTGGCGGGATCCAGCTGTTGCATCTCCTCCCATGGTTGGCGGTAGCAGACTGTGAAGGTGACATGAGGTATTGGAAGGGGAGGTAGACATAAGCTTTATTGGCGGGAGGGGAAAGGCATGTTGGCGATGTCAAGAGGGATAAATGATGAGAGCATGGGACGGTGCGTGGGCTTGAAGGAGGATCACGTCGAGCTGTGTGTGTGCCTCTAGGAGGGATATGGGTGGAAAGAGGGGAGAGGAATTTGCTAATGTCATGTCTTACAAGGGAATTTATACCGGTGGGTTTGGCTTGGGCTCTTGGGGCAATGAGAAGGGTAGCTACACGACATCGATGTGCCACATTTTGGGCTTGTTAGTGGTGTAACACAAAACAATGTTAGGTGAGTATTTTGGCTCGTCAATGAAATGATCATATCATCATAGTGATAGCACCTCTGCTGGGCCTCACTTTGGCCCATCAAGGGTAACTTTTAGCCAAAATTTGGCTATTGGCTGAAGCCAGTGGTGTCGCCTCAAGTATTCCCATGCAAGTGGTGATGGTACTAGTTACATACCTTTTTAGGACCATCTCTAATGTGTGATCACCAAATATTTTGGGGTAGTGTGATGGTTTGATCTCTGGGATGAAGTTGCAACCTTTCACCATTCAGGACAAAGATCCCATAGTTCTAGGTGGTCCATGTGCGATGAACAACAAATAGAATTCAAGGATCCCGAGTATTCTAGTTTTATATATAAATAAATATTACTGCCTTTATTCCAAATTAAGTGCAGCAGCTTTGGTTAGATTTGGTGTATCTAGGCACGTTTTAGTGTGTAGTTTCGCTCATTTTGGAAAAAAGCCACGCCACTTACTTTGAGGTGGAGGGAATAGAATTTTAGAGAGATATTTATAAACATACGCTAGTATTAGAATTAATGTTTCAATATCATGGGGCCCCGAGATCTCAACTATTCAAATATGTTAGCATATTAATTTCACATAAAGGATTTTGCCCTTTTGTGTTATCTTGATGCGAAAAAATACCATCAAGAAATCATTAATTATGTTTACCTAGCGGCAACCAGATAACAGGACGTAACCGGTGCCGATCTAGCGTACAAGCTGAAAAGGGAGCTGTCAAACCAGACCAAGCAGGATGGCCAGACCGAGTTTATCAACCGCATGGTGAAGCTTTCTAAGATCTAGCAATGCCGCCTTAGAACCGAGAACGCGTGCGGATAGGAACGTGCCACATAGACAGTTGGAGATAGTGCGGTTGTGCTAAAAGGCCATGAATAGTCTTTAATAGATGCGAAAATAATTATGAATAAATGTATTACAATTTCCAGCGAGATATTTGAAAAGATATAGTATTATTAATAGTATTAATGTTTCAATATCATGGGGAACCGTTCAAATATATTAGCATATTTATCTCATTAATATTTGCCCTTTTATGGTATTCTTATAGACGAAAAAATAAAATCACTATCAAGCATTAATTCTTATTGCAATCTCGGAGAGTATATCACAACTAACATGTGCATTGCATGGTGCCAACCTGTATAAGTAACTGAATTTAAAAAGGAAAAGTTTGAGAGTATAAGAAAAAAGAGTCACAATTCGCAATTGCATCGCAAGGCGCCAGCTCACTGTGCAAGTAACTGAAGTTGGAAATCTATACGTGTACAAAAGTATGTATGACATGAACGTTGTCATGTTGTATATCATACACCTCAAAACGTTATGGCACACACGTTAAGACACGCTAAATGCGGCCGACGGGACACACACCTGAAAACGTGGTGGCAGTGCATGAATATCCTCGTTGGCTCGTTTTGCAGTGGCATGCCCAATTCATGGACAATCGAGAAAAGATAAGTGGACCAACACATACATGTATGAAAAATGAGTAAATGCCGGCAATTATGTAATCTTTTATCAGATTTGGACTTATCTAGATTTGTACCTGCACAAAAATACGTCTAAATACATGAGAATCTAGATAAATCTAAGTGACTTATTTTCGGATCAAGGGAGTATTCCAAGTTCTATTTTACTTTCCTTTTTAAAATTAATGTTTTCTAAAATTAATGTTTAATTTATTGTAGTAGGAAATGACATGACAATCCATGGACAACACACATGCCAGGCACACACCGCGCGTGAGCGAGGCTGGGCGAGCCATGGTATGCCATTATATATGTGCCTGTACTCGTAGGTCGGAGACACTTGCACTTGCACAATGGAGCTCACAGCAACAATGCCCACAGCCATGGCCTTGGTCACCGTCCTCATCGTCATCGTTCTCGGCTCCCTCCTCTCCTGGTGCAGCCGTCGCAAGTCCCTGAACCTCCCGCCAGGGCCGAGAGGTTGGCCGCTGGTCGGCAGCCTCGGCGCTCTGGCTGGCACGGTCCCGCCGCACCACGCGCTGGCCGCGCTGGCCGCGCGCCACGGCCCGCTCATGCACCTCCGCCTCGGCTCCTACCACACCATCGTCGCTTCCTCTGCTGAGGCTGCCACTCTCGTGCTCAAGACCCACGACCTCGCCTTCGCCGACCGGCCGCGCTTCGCCGCCGGCGAGGTCGCCTCGTACGGGTACCGTGGCATCGTGCACGCTCCCTACGGCGACTTATGGCGCATGGCGCGCAGGCTATGCGCCACCGAGCTCTTCTCTCCGCGCCGCGTCGCCTCCTACGAGCACATCCGGGCGCAGGAGCGGCGCACGCTTCTGCGTGGCATGTTCGAGCGCGCCGGCCGCGCCGTCCCGATAAGGGAGCGCCTGGCGGACGCCACGCTGCGGAACATGCTGCGCATGGCGCTCGGGGATAAGTGGTCGGGCTACTACGACAGTAAGGAAGGCGAGGCCTTCCGGCGCACGCTTGACGAGGCGTTCGCGGTGGCCGGCTCGGTGAGCAACGTCGGCGAGTGGGTGCCCTTGCTCGGATGGCTCGACGCGCAGGGATTCGTCCGGAAGATGAAGCAGCTGAGCAAGATGTACAACCGGTTCCTCGAGCAGATCCTCGACGACCACGAAGAGGAGCGGCGGCAACGAAAAGCTACCGGAGCCGACGATACTACCGTGACGAGGGGCCTTGTGGACGTTCTGCTGCAGCTCGCTGAGGTAGAGGGAGAAGATAGGCTCACGCGCGACGGCGTCAAGGCCTTCGTCCAGGACATCTTAGCCGGTGGCACGGACACGTCTGCCCTTACCATGGAGTGGGCCATGGCTGAGCTCATCCGCCGGCCGGACGCCATAGCCGCCGCCCACGACGAGCTCGACCGCGTCGTGGGCCACGGCCGGTGGGTCGAGGAGCGCGACCTGGAAAACCTCCCCTACATCGGCGGCGTTGTCAAGGAGACATTGCGCATGCACCCGGTGGCCCCGCTCCTCATCCCACACTTGGTGCGGGAGCACACGGTGGTCGCCGGCTACGACGTCCCCGCAGGCGCTCGCGTGCTGGTGAACGCGTGGGCCATCATGCGCGACCCGACGTCCTGGCCCGATCGGCCCAACGAATTCCTTCCGGAGCGGTTCGCTGCCGGGAGCGGCGCCATGGTAGACGTGCGCGGGCAGCACTTTGAGCTGCTGCCGTTCGGCGCTGGGCGGCGCATGTGCCCGGCGTACAATCTGGCGATGAAGGTCGTGGCGGGAGGCGTGGCGAACCTTCTGCACGGGTTCAAGTGGCGTCTGCCGGATGGGGTGTCGCCGGAGGACGTGAACATGGACGAGCTCGTTGGGCAGACGACGCGCATGAAGGATCCGCTCGTCGCCGTCCCGGAGCCCAGGCTGCCTGCGCATCTCTACGCCACCGCTGGCTGATCGGAATCGTGCAAGCAATAGTTAAGTTCCTGAGTCGGATCTAAAATATCGTCAAAAAAAGAGTCGGATCTAAAACAAATCATTTGGCTATATAATAAATTCAGTTTCCAGAATTGGCTGTAAAGTTATTCAGTTTCCAGATTTTGCTCTAAAAAGAGTTCAGTTTCCAGACCGAAAATGCAAACGCATGCCTCAAGATATGTGCACTTGTCAGCATTTGAGTTTCAGCATTGGCAAAGAAAGCTAAGCATTGTCCAAGACTCCAAGTTACACGCCTATAACCGCTGCTAAATTATACTCCCTCCGATTAGATTTAGGTGTCGGACCGTTTTTTTTTTGTTGCAAAACCGCCCCCTCCTTTTCCCAACCAAACTCCACTCCTCCGCCCACTCTCTCGTCCTCTTCCTCGCGATGGCCACGTCGCTCTCGTCGATGGCACCCACCAACTACACCTCTCCCCCTCTGTCCACGCCCTTTCCCTTCTGCACGACATCGCCGGCCTCTCCTTCTCTTGTGTCGCGGGCACTCTCTCCCCCTCTCGTGTTGTCGCGCCCTCTTCCACTCGTGCCCACCGAGGTTGTGCTAAAAATTTAGATTTTTCCTCTGGATATCTCGCGGTGGTGGCGGCCCGGTGGAGCTCAAGTGGTGGTGGTGGTGGCTGGCGGAGATCCAATGTTGCTGGTGATGGAGCTCCAATCGGGCGGTGGTGCTCCGCCCGAGCTTCAACTAAAGGTTGGGATTTTGCTCTTGATAGGTCGCGTTGGCATGGCGGAGCTCCAACCACAGTGGTGGTGCTTGTGGCGGCTTCGGAGCTCCAGTGGCATGGTGGTACTCAATCGGCATGAGCTCGACATTGTCGGCCGTCTCGTAGATCTGCATACTTCGCCGGAATAAGGTCTGCGCGTTGTTAATTTGCTCATGTTTGCATTTACTCCGTAGCTAAACCATGAGCCGATTTTTCTCTGGATTTTGCATTTTTTTCACCTGTGTCACAAATCCCTGCACACGGTCTCGTGCTTTCAATGATATCCACACTTGGAGTAATTCGGTAGCATGCTGCCCAGCCGAGTTTATGGGATGATCATGACTTTTTTTTCTGTGAAAAGGTACTCAAACCTTGTCCTTACTGCATATTGTTGTGATAATATGAATGAGAATATGTGCTTTTAAGCATGTGTCAGTATAAGAATTGGAGCACTAGAGTACTTATTTATTATATGAATGAGAATATGTTCTTTTTATTCCAATCCAACTGTTCATTTACTCCAAATCATCCAAAGTTCAGAAACTTTAAAAGCAAGTCCTGTTGATATATGTGGGGCGGTATATACTAATCCCTCACATAATGGTAAAACTTCTGGTGCTGTGGGTGGTAGGATTTCACCCTCTTTTGATGTGGTGGTAGGATGACACCATAGTAGCTAGTGTGATCGTTTGCCTGATCATGCATGCTTATGTCGCTTAGCTTATGTTTAGTGCTTGTCTTGCAATGGTATGCTCCTTAATTTGTTTCTTATGCTCTGTCTTGGTAGAAGTTCAACAGGTATGTGGTCTACTATGGGAGAGAGCGGAGTGTACATTTCGTGGAAGGAGGTTGGACCTCTTGTGACTGGATACGAGAACAACCTCCACAAAAGATACAAGACAAGTGAAGAGGCGGAAGGAGCTTACTCCCAATTCTTATTGCAACAGGAAGGCTACTATATATGTTCCTCCGCAAGTCGGTGTTCATGAAGCTCCACCAAAGAGCGCATGTCACGGTGAAGGCAGCTATCCGAAGAACTTGATCATCGTCATCCTTGTTATCTGGATCATGTATCTGATGCGGTCATAAGCTTGTGTGATCACTTATAATACCCTAAACCCCAGACTCATGGATGGTAACCTCATCAAACGTGCGTGCAAGGTGACCGTATCGGGCCTTATATGAGCTGCCAAACATTGTGTGTTGCATCAATGAAGCCGGGAAACATGATTTATGGCCTACCAGTTAGTCTAACCTTTACTTCTTCTCTCATACGGTTAGTAACATTGTTGGGATTAAAACGTACTGTGTTGGATAATTAGGCACAATTTTCATGATTAATTCCAGAAATTAAGCATGACGACAACAACTACTAACATGTGAAAATCGAACATACTAGATCCATTAATTAACATGAGTAGTAGCACGAGATATTTCGCACGTACCGCTCTGGTGGAGGTGGTGGTGGTGGTGGAGGTGGTGGTGGAGGTGTAGCAGTCGCCGATGCAGCAGTAACATTGTTGATGACAAATTTATTGACGACAGGTCGAAGTAGACGACGTTGAAGATGACGGCCTGACTTGGACGGAAGACGACCTGTGATAAAGAGCTTGATCAGTCGCGCGGAGCGCTTCCCAAAAACCTAATTCGCCCTCTCCCGTACAGGATCACAAAGGGGAGCGGTTTCGGATACCTTCTCTCCCGTTCGCCGGTGCACGCCGGCGGGTGGGATGGAGTAGTCTACGATGGCGGTGCAAGCAGAGAGAGGTGGAAACCCTAACTCGTGTATTGAATGTGTTTCTGCGGTATCCTGGCAAGAGATTATATAGGCTCAAGAAACCCTAGGCAACGAGGGCCACGTGTCCTTCTAGGACTCTGTTCATTTTCCTGAACTGCAAAAAAAAAGGAAAGTCTCGGCTCGAGGCTCAATCCCCTCACCACGAGTGCGGCGCGCGCGTCGTGACATGTCGAGTCAAGATGAGCAAGAAGGGGGAGTAGGAATGCGCGTGTACCACTCCTCTTCTCACTCACTTACTAGTGGTGGAACAACCCACCTTATAAGGTGGTCTAACTTCCTCCCAACTTTCAATGTGGGACTAAACTTTCACCTCTTGTCACTCCCTAGTGAGTTGCAACAATTTGGGCTCAAACTCACATGGTTTGCCACAATGTGGGCTTTCAGATTTATAGGGAAATCTAAAATCTAATTTGGGCCACTTCATATGAGCCTAATATTTCAACAACCCCCCACCAGATCTCAAATGCACATTTAGAGATTTACCAATACTCGCTGCTTGTTTATATATATCAGTGTTTCAGCAGAGACTGTTAAGTTGAACTTTCGCCTAGAACCTTAATCTACATCCATTCACACTTGAACAATGGACTAAGCCTTGAATTGCAAGTTTTGCGTGAATGGGTTTCACTCAAAGTCATAACCAGTACATGGTTGCCTGCAACCTACCCCGCAGGTGAAGCATATGCGTCATACTTCTTGGTATCTTCATGAGTTTACTAGAGATCACCCAAATCTCATAGATTGATTGCGACGTTTAACAATCAGACTCATATATGTGTGTTCTTTCAAGAATGCTCTGTAGGACAGCATCTTTGCTAAAATAGCAAACATAAACACATTAAGGCTTGTTTTCAACCTGTCTTACATCAATTGAGAGTTGTGCATCTTCACATATAGTGGGTTACATAATACTCTCCTCAATTAAACCACTAGTTTGCTCTTCTCAGGTCCTAATTCACGGGATCTCCGATCACAAAGGTTGGATTACTACTATGGTGTAACATCAACAGGTCTCAAACTCATCTCCCTCGATGCACTTTCTATCATATTATGTGATAGTCCCTTTGTAAAGGGATATACCAGGTTTTTGTCTGTTTGAATATACGTAACAGTTATTACTCCGGAGTTTCGCAATTTCCTGACATAATTCAAACGTCTCTTTACGTGTCTTGGTGATTTTGCATTATCCTTAGAATTATTCACTTTGACAATTATAGTTTGATTGTCACAATTCAAAAGGATTGCCGAAACAGGTTTTTCAACCACAGGCAAGTCCATCAAGAGCTCACGTAGCCATTCTTATTCAACAATGGTTGTGTCTAAAGTAGTAAGTTCTGCTTCCATAGTTGACCTTGTCAATATGGTTTATTTGCAAGGTCTCCATGATATTGTGCCAACTCCAAAGGTAAATACATACCCACTAGTGGCGTAGAGATCAGCATACATCAGAGATCCAATTCGAATCACTATATCCTTCAAGCACAGCTGGGTGCCCTGAATAGTGAATCCCATAACTCATTGTACCACATAGGTAGCGCATGACCCTATCAAGTGCATGCCAATGATCAGTACCCGGGTTTGACATGAACCTGCTCAACTTACTAACAACAAAAGATATGTCAGGTCTAGTCGCGCTCGCTAAGTACATGAGTAAGCCAACGATTCGAGAATATCTCAATTGATCTATGAAAATCCTCCGGTTATTGTGTAGTGTCACACTGGGATCATAAGGTGTTGGAGAAGACTTTCTATCAATATAGCCGAACTGGCCCAAGATCTTCTCAACATAATGGGATTGCTTAGAGTAATCCCACTCTCGTTATTAAGCAGCTTGATGTTCAGAATCACATCAGCTTCTCCCAGATCTTTCATATCAGAGCTATTTGACAAGAAAAACTTGACTTCGTTTATTGCTTTCATGTTTGTACCAAAGATCAGAATATCATCCACATACAAACATAGTATAACCCTTTCGCCCCCACCATGGCGATAGTACACGCACTTGTCAGACTCATTAACAGCAAAGCCTACATAAGTTAGTTCTATCAAACTTCTCATGGCATTGCTTAGGTGCTTATTTCAAGCCATATAAAGATTTCAATAACTTACATAACTTTATTTCTTCACCTTATACTACAAACCCATGATAAACCCATGATGGCTGATCCATATAGATTTCCTCTTCCAACTCTTCATTAAGGAAAGTTGTCTTTATATCCATTTGATCAATGATAAGACCATAGGAGGCAACCATGGATAGTAGTACTCGAATGGTGGTAAGTCTAGTGACAGGTGTATAGGTGTCGAAGTAATCTTCGCCTTCTCTCTGTGTGTAGCCTTTCACTACAAGCCGCGCCTTGTACTTCTCAATAGTACCATCAGGCCTTAGCTTCTTCTTGAACACCCACTTGCAGCCCACATGCTTGCATCCATGGGGTCGTTCTGATAGCTCTCAAGTTCCATTAGAAAGAATCGAGTCCATCTCATTATGGACAGCTTCTTTCCAGTCATCTGCATCTAGAGATGCATATACCTCTGCAATGGATGTGGGAGTTGATGGTGTGCAGTTGCGCCAGAAAGTCTTGCTGGAAGTTGTTGGGAAACCCCAAGAGGAAGGTGTGATGAGCACATCAACAAATTTTCCTTCAGTAAGAAACCAAGGTTTAATCGACTAGTAGGAGAAAGGCGTGATTTCTGAAGGTGTTGCTAGCTGACTAGTGGCTGGGCGCACTACTGGCGTCAGCAACAACGTGAAACATGCACACAACACAACCAAAATACTTTGCCTCAACTTACAGTGAGGTTGTCAATCTCACTGGTTTGCTGAACACAAAGGATTAGACATATCGAGTGGAAAGAGATGTTTGCAGTAATTAAAGAGAACATAGCTTACAGTAAGTAAACATAGCAGGATTGCAATGGATAAATTTATCAGTGTAAAGGAAAGGATCGGGGTCCACGGTTCACTAGAGGTGTCTCTCCATAAAGATAAATAACATGTTGGATGGACAAATTACAGCTGGGCAATTGACAGAATACCGACCATACATGACAAGATGATTACTATGAGATTCGTTTGGGCATTACAATATAATACATAGACTGTAATCCAATTGCGTCTATGACTAATAATCCACCTTCCGGTTATCGTCCGAACCCCTTCCAGTATTAAGTTGCAAGCAACAGATTATCGCATTAAACAATGTGTGTAAAGTAAACAATAGAATTACCCTTGGATAAAACATTGTTGTTTTCTCCCTAGTAGCAACATCACATCTACAATCTTAGAAGTTATTGTCACTCTCCCAGATTACTAGAAGCATGAACCCACTATCCAGCATAAATACTCCCTCTTGGAGTCACAAGTATCTACTTGGTCAGAGTATCTACTAGCAAGGGAAAGCATGCAAGATCACAAATAACATATGACAAGAATATATAATCGATCTCAACATAGTACACAATATTCATCGGATCCCATCAAACACAACATGTAGCATTATATAAGGATGATCTTGATCATGTAGGGCAGCTCACAAGATCTAAACATGAGGCACAAATTGCAGAAGACAACCATCTAGCTACTGCTATGGATCCATAGTCCAGGGATGAAGTACTCTGATACGTCGCAAACGTATCTATAATTTCTTATGTTCCATCCTACTTTTATTACAATACTTGAGTGATTTATACATACTTTACAGCATTATTTTACATTTTCCGGCACTAACCTATTAACAAGATGCCGAAGTGCCAGTTCTGTTTTTTGCTGTTTTTGGTTTCAGAAATCCTAGTAAGGAAATATTCTCGGAATTGGACGAAATCAACGCCCAGGGCCTATTTTTGCACGAAGCTTCCAGGAGACCGAAAGGGAGGCGAAGTGGGGCCACGGGCGCCGCCACACTAGGGCGGCACGGCCAGGGGGGCCCCGTGTGTGTGGGCCTCCGTGACGCCCTTTGACCTACCCTTCCGCCTACTTAAAGCCTCCGTCGCGAAACCCCCTGCGAGAGCCACGATACGGAAACATTCTGAGAGGCCGCCGCCGCCGTCCCATCTCGGGGGATTCGGAGATCGCCTCCGGCACCTGCCGGAGAGGGGAATCGTCACGGAGGGGCTCTACATCATCATGCCCGCCTCCGGATTGATGCGTGAGTAGTTCATCCTTGGACTATGGGTCCATAGCAGTAGCTAGATGGTTGTCTTCTCCGCTTGTGCTTTCATTGTTATAGATCTTGTGAGCTGCCTAACATGACCAAGATCATCTATTTGTAATGCTACATGTTGTGTTTGGTGAGATCCGATGAATAGAGAATACTATGTTAAGTTGATTATCAATCTATCATATATGTGTTGTTTATGTTCTTGCATGCTCTCCGTTGCTAGTAGAGGCTCGGCCAAGTTGATACTTGTAACTCCAAGAGGGAGTAATTATGCTCGATAGTGGGTTCATGCCTCCATTAAATCTGGGACGATGAGAAAGTTCTAAGGTTGTGGATGTGCTGTTGCTACTAGGGATAAAACATTGATGCTTTGTCTAAGGATATTTGTGTTGATTACATTACGCATCATACTTAATGCAATTATCTGTTGTTGCAACTTAATACTGGAAGGTTCGGATGATAACTGAAGGTGGATTATTTAGGCATAGATGCATGTTGGATAGCGGTCTATGTACTTTGTCGTAATGCCCTGATTAAATCACATAGTAATCATCGTTGATATGTATTGAATCTTTATTTTTCAATTGCTCACCTGTAATTTGTTCACCCATCATGCTAGTTATCTTATTGGAGAGACACCTCTAGTGAACTGTGGACCCGGTCCATTCTTTACATCTGAATACATTCTGCTTTCTTGTTCTTTGCAAACAAACACCATCTTCCACTCGATACGCTTAATCCTTTGTTTTCAGCAAGGCGGTGAGATTGACAACCTCACATTACGTTGGGGCAAAGTACTTTGATTGTGTTGTGCAGGTTCCACGTTGGCGCCGGTTTCATGGTGTTGCGCCGCACTACATTCCTCCACCAACAACCTTCACATGCTTCTTGGCTCCTACTGGTTCGATAACCTTGGTTTCTTTCTGAGGGAAAACTTGCTACTGTGCGCATCATACCTTCCTCTTGGGGTTCCCAACGGACGTGTACATCTACGCGCATCATACTCACGCATCAATTCGGAGGCGGGCATGGCGACGTAGATGCCTCCGGCGATGATTTCCCCCTCCGACGGGGTGCCAGGAAGAGCTTCAGAGCCCTCCCGAGATGGGTTCTGCAATGGCGGCCGCGACGGAACTTTTCGTGGATGGAGGCTCGGGTCTTCAGGGTTTTCCCGATATCGTGAATAAATAGGCGGAGGGGCGATGTCAGTGGAGGCCAGGGTGGCCCACACCACCCCTAGGCACGGGCCAGGGTCAGGCCGCGCCTAGGTCTGGCGTGGCCGCCCTGCTGCCCCGCCTTTGACTCCCCTCTGGACTCTATCTTCGTTACGGTAAAATATTGACTTCGACTTTTGTTTCATCCAATTCCGAGAATATTTCCTGTACAACTTTTCTGAAATACAAAACAGCAGAAAAACAGGGAACTGGCACTGTAGCATCTTGTTAATAGGTTAGTGCCGGAAAATGTATAAAAGTGCAACGAAGCATGAGCAAAACATATACAAATTGGTGTAAAACAAGCATGGAGCATCACAAATTATAGATACGTTTGAGACGTATCAAGCATCCCCAAACTTAACTCCTGCTCGTCCTCGAGTAGGTAAGTGATAACAAAAAAAAAGGGGTGACATGAAGCCAACACAATCTTGATCAAGCATTGTAAAGAATTGTGAGCTGGGATCAAAGTACTATAAACATAGGCATGATAGATATAACTCTAACAATAGAAATTAGCAACTATGTTATAACATGAAGAGTAACTCAAACAAAGGATCATGAATAATAGTGCATTGAAAGCAACTGTTTGTTTATGAGCATAGAGAAAACATAGTAAAGTGGTACTCAACATGTCCTTTATGAAGTAGCAAAACATAAATGCTATGACACTTTTAAAGTTCAGAGGGTGACTAGATACAAGTAATTTAAGAACAAGACATATCATAATCATGAATCAATCAATAATAATTTTGGGACTATGCACATTGCACTAAGAATGACAACCATGCTCTCTTAATTGGTGCATAAATAAGAAGAAGATGAAGACTCAACATAAAGTAAAAGAAAGACTCTTTGTAGAGTAAGCAAGATAAACAAGTTTTATAAACCTTCCAAAAAGTATGGTACTTATTAGCTTTGAGCTCTCATTGCCTCTATCATAAGCATCTTGAATGGTTAAAATTAATATGAATCAAATATGAGCTATATGCTTGACAAATCACAAGTTGAAAATCTCATGCCCCTTGAATACGAGTACCTAAACCTCTTGCTACTTAACTTAGGTCCCAAATAAGTTCTTGTCATTGTAAGTATACATGTATCATCGAGAACCGCCAACGGGTACCTCCTGCACGATGATATGGAAGTACTCTTGTAGGAGCAATCCCATACCAAAATGACAAGACAAACAGACAATGCGTATAGCTTTTTATTGAAAATGCTTCATAGAATGCTCACTATGGTTCGCTGTAAATTTCCACCATGAATGATGCATGGCTTAGATTAGCGGCCCAGGTGTTTCTCTAACTCATATACAAACTCCATGGACTTACAAGTTTCTATTTTATTTCGCACCGCTAGGCATCCATAAACAAAAGAACATAACATCAACTAAATAACAATAAGTGCAATGTTGAAAGTGTTCCCCATGAAAGCATGGTTATACTAACTCCCAACTTGCAATTTGCAGACATATAAAATTCATAAGATAGTCACAATGATCAAATTTATTAAGTGCAAGAAAGTAAATGTGTCATCAAGTTCGTGAGAGCTTTACTGACTAATTTTCTCGTGCCAAAATTTAATTTGGAAGATAAATAAAAATATGATGAGCATACTTGGAATAGCAATAATGCTAATAGGTAGATATGGTGGACACAATTGGCAAACTTTGGTTATTGGTGGTTGGATGCACGAGTAGAGTTCATACTCAGCACAGGCGAAGGCTAGCAAAAGACTGGAAGCGACCAACTAAGAGAGCAATAATGGCCATAATCATGCATAGCGACAAAACATCATCAATCAAAGCATAAAGTGATATTACAAGTCAAAAACTAATGATCATAGAGGCTTTAGTTGACTGGTTATAGTCATAACATGGTATAAACATGTGCCAAGTCATCCCAATAAAGTATCAAAGGAGAATACCACAATATTATGCTTTGTATGGTGGAACACAACATGATTCTTTCAATGGCATATTAAGCACTCTCAGATATTTGAGACAAGTCATCCTACAACAATAAATACTAAGCATATGACAAGAACAACATCAAACATGACATGCCAAAGTCTATGCCACAGTCTAGACAAGCTTCCTTTTGCATCACTATAGGCATGAAATATTTTACTCGTATCCAACACCAATAAACTTATTTGAAATAGCTCTCAGAGATGAAATACAATATGGACCAGAGAGCTAATAATACATAAATAAATAATACTAACGAGCTCTGGACAAAATTGGAATGAAAGAACAAGAGCTAAACGCAGTACTAGAAAACTAGAACACTCATAGAACAATAACAACGAAAACTAGAGCGTTCCATACAATTAAAACGGAGCGGGTCTTTCTCCAGAAAAAAGTGTCGGGATCCAACATATGCTACAGCAAACAAAACAAAACTAAACTAAAAACAAAAATAAAGACGCTCCAAGAACAACACATAGCGTATGAAGCAAAAAAAAAATAGCACGTAGAGAGATGACATGTTGCTTTGTTGATGAAGAGGGGATGCCTTGGGCATCCCCAAGCTTTGACGCTTGTACATCTTGGATATTTCTTGGGTTGCAGGGGCATCCCCAAGCTTGAGATTTTGTCCATTCTTCATCTCATCGCATCATTCTTCTCTCCCTACACTCGAAAACTTCTTTCATACAAAACTATACACAATTCTCTATTAGCAGCATTAGTACAATCAAAATAAAAAAATCCTCTTGGGTTCAGTTATAACATATACCAAACATCTATTAAAGCATTAGATACTGTAGCAACCTTTCAAAAAGCTCTTTGATCAAAAGAACTAAAAAAGAAAGAGATTAAGAGTCAAATACAAATAGTGGCAGAAATCTGTGAAAACAGAACATCGGGTAAAGATCGATATTTTATAAAATATTATGTTGCTCGTCTCGAAAAGTGGTCAACTAACGGAAGTTAGATAATAACCTGGGGCATATGCATAAATATTGGCAGCTCAAAATTCCGCTCTGGCTATTTATAAGAATTTTTATGGTGACAGCATAGAATCTGTTTTTTATGACAGCAACTTCCCCAAATCTTTCTTTCTTCCTATTTTAAGCTATTCTTGGCACAAAAACGAAATAAAAATGATAAGGAGAGGTTATTACAGCGGTAATAACTTCCAGGACTCAACAGAAAGAAAAATTAACATGGTTTATCTCCCAAGAGTGCTTTTCTTTAACTCCTTTCAGCTAGGCACAGAAAAAGAGGTAGCATCAAGTATTATCAAGTGAAGAAGCATCAAGATCAATCACTTCCTCTAAAACACAACTTGTAAAAATAGGAACTTTAGATACCCCTGGAGATGATTCAACATGTAAACCACTCTTAGTTGTACTAAAAGTTTTATCAATTTTAAACATATTATGGGGTTTTGGTATAGGTGTCTTGAGAAAATACATGAATTTTTGCTCTTTTCCCACAAAAGCTTCCTCCTTTTTAAACCCAAGAGAAGAAAAAGTTAAACTTAAATTTTTCATAGCCTCCTCTAGTTTACCAATTCTAAGGTTTATATTATCATGGGTATTGCTAGCTTCTAAAACAGTGATTCTTTTATTGATATTTTCTATTGATTCATTAATTTGGCTAGCATTACCAAGGCAATTTGGAAAATTATTCTCTAGAGAGCTCAATCTTTTTACAACCTCTTCTAAAGTGATCTCAGTTTTAACAATATTAGTGGGTGGGGTTCCTACCAAGCTTTCAATTAAATTGCAGGCTTCCAAAGCGGGAGCACCCAGAAAATTACCCCATGTGAGAGTATCCAAAACATATCTATTCCACCTAGATAAACCAACATAAAAATTTCTAAGGAGGATCATGGTAGAATATGTTTTAGTACATCTATGATGAGCATTACTTATTCTATACCAAGCATCTTTCAAAATCTCCCCCCCCCCCTTGTTGCTCAAAAGAATGAACCTCAACTTCAGGAATACTCATTTTAGAAAAATTAAAACTAAGCAACAGAAATAAAAGCTATAATAGAAACTATTTTTTGTGTTTTTGATATAATAAATCAAACAAGACAAAATAAAATAAAATAAGCAAAACAATAACAAAGTAAAGATATTGGAGATGAGAGACTCCCCTTGCAGAAATCCTCTTTCTCCCCGGCAACGGCGCTAGAAAATCTTGATGGTGTGCAGTTGCGCCAGAAAGTCTTGCTGGCAGTTGTTGGGAAACCCCAAGAGGAAGGTGTGATGAGCACAGCAGCAAGTTTTGAGTAAGAAACCAAGGTTTAATCGACCAGTAGGAGAAAGGCGTGACTTCTGAAGGTGTTGCTAGCTGAATAGTGGCAGGGCGCACTACCGACATCACCAACAACGTGGAACCTGCACACAAAACAACCAAAATACTTTGCCCCAACTTACAGTGAGGTTATCAATCTCACCGGTTTGCTGAACACAAAGATTAGGCGTATCGAGTGGAAAGAGATGTTTGAAATAATTAAAGAGAACAGAGCTTACAGTAAGTAAACAAAGCAGGATTGCAGTGGATAAATTTATCAGTGTAAAGGAAAGGACCAAGGTCCACAGTTCACTACAGGTGTCTCTCCATAAAGATAAATACTCCCTCTGATCCCAAAAAAGTGTCTGATATGCAATTTTACGAACATACCCTTACTCTTTCTATCTTGTCAACCCGCACTCCCAGCTGAATACAAAGCGCGCTGAATACAGTTGTACGGACGGGGCACATGCAGGCATGCAGGCTTGCAGTTCGTTTCCATAGTGTGGGGGACGCACATGCATCCAATCAATTTGACTAATCTCAAAGGGGCTAATTAGAAAACGTAATTAAACTGTGGCTTCGGACACTTTTTTAGGATCGGAGGGAGTAACATGTTGGGTGAACAAATTACAGCTGGGCAATTGACAGAATACCGACCATACATGACAAGATGATTACTATGAGATTCATTTAGGCATTACAACATAATACATAGACCGTAATTCAACTGCATCTATGACTAATAATCCACCTTTCGGTTATCGTCCGATCCCCTTCCAATATTAAGTTGCAAGTAACAGATTATTGCATTAAGCAATGCATGTAAAGTAAACAGTAGAAATTACCCTTGGATAAAACATTGTTGTTTTTTCCCTAGTAACAACAGTACATCTACAATTTTAGAAGTTATTGTCACTCTTCCAGATTACTAGAGGCATGAACCCACTATCGAGCATAAATACTTCCTCTTTGAGTCACAAGCATCTACTTGGCCAGAGTATCTACTAGCAACGAAGAGCATGCAAGATCACAAATAACATATGACAAGAACATATAATCAATCTCAACATAGTACGCAATATTCATCGGATCCCAGCAAGCACAACATGTAGCATTACATAAGGATGATCTTGATCATGTAGGGCAGCTCGCAAGATCTAAACATGAGGCACAAATTGGAGAAGACAACCATCTAGCTACTGCTATGGATCCATAGTCCAGGGATGAACTACTCACACATCACTTCGGAGGGGGCATGGCGATGTAGATGCCTCCGCGATGATTTCCCCCTCCCGGGGGGGTGGAGAAGAGCTTGAGAACCCTCCCGATGGGTTCGCAATGGCGGCCGCAGAACTTTTCGTGGATGGAGGCTCGGGTCTTTAGTTTTTCCCGATCGTGAATAAATAGGCGGAGGGCGATGTCGGTGGAGGCGGGGTGGCCCACACCACCCTAGGCACGGGCCAGGGCCGAGGCGCGACTAGAGGCGCGTGTCCGCCCTGCTGCCCCCCTTCGACTCCCCTATGGATTCTGTCTTCGTTACGTTAAAATATTGACTTCGGCTTTTATTTCGTCCAATTCCGAGAATATTTCTTGTACAACTTTTCTGAAATACAAAACAGCAGAAATCTAAAATGTAGGCTTTGAAATTTATAGGAAAATCTGAAATCTAATTTGGAACACTTCATATGAGTCCAATATTTCAACATACTGCACAACATAGCGTAAGCTCCGTTTCTCCTTATACGGCATCTAGGGGGCCAAATGCGGGCCAAATGAAAAAACGCCGAATTTTCCGTGCGAGCAACATGCCCTGAATTTCTTTGTGCAGCCAATATTCCGCTATGGGTACATTTTTCTGCCAAATGATGTGTTCTTGTCCAGCATCTCTGTTGTCTAACACAGACAGCTGAATAAAGTCGAGGCCGTGTATGCATATGAACTTGTCGTAGGTGCCGATGCCACTCGCTGACGCCCACAAGTTTTGTTCCGCTAGACATGCCACTTGTGCACTAGTCTTGGTTGGAGATACTTGGCTAAATTTGCCATCTACATGGGACAAAGTCATTTCACATCTACGTTTGGACAAACACAGATACTAGTACGTGTAGTACATTTTTGTGGCAGGCTGCGTCCTGGAAATGACCTCTCTCTCCCCCAATTTTCATCTACACATTTTTCTTGGATCGAGAAATCTGTTGCAGCCAATCACCAGTTAGCAGTACGCAGAACACGCAACCTTTCATCACAAACTACTATCAAGATGTTGCCTATATGTACAACATCGTCGTCGCATTGGCCATCATTGTCCTCAGCAGCTAGTGACCTAGTAGTTAGTTTCCTCTAATGGAGCTGACGCCAACACTGTCCATGGCCTTCGCCTTCGCCTTGGTCATCATCGTCCTCAGCAGCTACATCTTCTTCCGGGGTGGCAGCCGTAAGGCCTTAAACCTCCCGCCAGGCCCGCGTGGGTGGCCGGTGCTCGGCAGCCTAGGCGCCCTGGCTAGCGCGCTTCCGCCGCACCGCGCGCTGGCCGCACTCGCCGCGCGCCACGGCCCGCTCATGCACCTCCGCCTAGGCTCCTACCATGCCGTCATCGCGTCTTCTGCGGACACGGCCAGGCTCGTTCTCAAGACCCACGACCTCGTCTTCGCCGACCGGCCGCGCACCACCGCTGGCGAGCATGCCGCGTACGGCTACCGTGGCATAGTGCACACACCCTATGGCGCGTACTGGCGCATGGCGCGCAGGCTCTGCGCTACCGAGCTCTTTTCCACGCGCCGCGTGGACTCCTACGAGTACATCCGGACGCAGGAGCTCCGGGCGCTCATGCGCGGCCTGTTCGAGCGAGCCGATCGTGCTGTCGAAGTCAGAGAGCATTTGGCAGACGCCGCGCTGCGGAACGTGCTGCGCATGGCGGTCGGAGGGAAGTGGTCCGGCTGCTACGGCAGCGCTGACGGCGAGGCGTTCCGTCGTACGCTGGACGAGGCGTTCACGGTGACTGGCGCCGTAAGCAACGTAGGTGAGTGGGTGCCCTGGCTCGGATGGCTCGACGTGCAGGGCTGTGTTAGGAGCATGAAGCGGCTGAGCAAGGTGTATGACCGGTTCCTCGAAAGGATTCTCGACGACCACGACGAGGAGCGGCGACGGCGGCGTGAGGCTACGACATACACCGCAGCAGCCAAGCCTGCGGCGGCGTCGAAGGACCTTGTCGACGTGCTGCTGCAGCTCGCTGAGGAGGAGGACGAGACGGTTGGGACGTCGTCGTCGGAGGCCAGGCTCACGCGCGACGGCGTAAAGGCGTTCATCCAGGACATCATAGCGGGAGGCACGGAGAGCTCGGCGGTGACCATGGAATGGGCCCTATCGGAGCTCCTCCGCAGACCGGACGCCGCAGCTGCCGCCACCGAGGAGCTCGACCGTGTCGTGGGCCGCGGCCGATGGGTCGAGGAGCGCGACCTGGAGCACCTCCCTTACATCGACGCCGTGGTCAAGGAGACGATGCGGCTGCACCCGGTGGGCCCTCTCCTCGTCCCGCACATGGCCCGAGAGCACACGGTGGTCGCCGGCTACGACATCCCCGCCGGCGCGCGCGTGCTAGTGAACGTGTGGGCCATTGCGCGAGACCCGGCGTCGTGGCCCGACCGGCCCGACGAGTTCCGGCCGGAGCGGTTCATCGGGAGCGCGGTGGACGTGCTGCCGTTCGGCGCCGGGCGGCGTATTTGTCCGGCGCACGGCCTGGCAATGAAGGTTGTAGGCGCCGGTTTAGCGAACCTGCTGCACGGGTTCGTATGGGGGCTGCCTGACGGGGTGTCGCCGGAGGACGTGAGCATGGAGGAGCTCTTCGGGCTGTCGACGCGACGGAAGGTGCCGCTCGTTGCTCTCGCGGAGCCCAAACTGCCGGCGCACCTCTACGCAGCCGATGACTGATCGACTCAAAGCATGCATGCAACTTCTCGAAGGGTCTATTGATGTGTGCCCTAGTTGCTACCCAAGTTACAAATGTTCTACAGTACCAATTTGTGCAACAAGCTGCACTACCGGTGGCAGCATTGCCAGTATTAGCAACCGCGTGTCATTTTCTCTTTTCCGTTTGCAAGCCGTTCGGCCTCGGCCTTTGAACGTTTTGGATGTGCATCTAAAGGTATAATTGCTGCACCCCCATGGGCTCCTCACAGCGATTAACGTTTATGGGCCGTCGGATATTTACAGTACCTGGTAGACATTGGATCTCCACCGTTCATTTCTGGCAGCAGCGCGTCCAGTTGGTCGCGTGGGCGCGTGGGAAATTTTCCCATTTGTTCCCCTTGCTAGAGGAAGCCATGGAACAGCGCTGTTTTACCCGCTTGTGGCTGCATGTGGGTCCCACATTCGGCTGGGTCCGCTTGTCATTCGCTGGGTTGTGTTTGGGGTTGGTCACACGGTAATTTAGCCCGGGAAAAAGATCTTCCGTCGGGGTAGTTTGGGATTTTCGTTGCTGTCCCACACTCCCACCCAATCCCCTCACCCGTGGTCTCCCCAATCCACACGTCCTGCAACTCCCCCAATGCCCGCCTCCTCCACTTCGTCCTCCTCCAATCCCCTTGCGCCGCCATCACCAGTTCATCGCGTCGCCGGCAGCACCTTGGCCTTCCCTCGTCGTCGTTCCTCCGCGTGAGATGTCGGCAGCAGTAGGCGATTTCATGGCGGCGGTGGATGATTCCCTGATGGTTGGTGATTTCGTCTCCGGGATGCTCCTCTCTCCCGCTCAGGACCTCTCGCATCCGCCCAGTGTAGCTCATCGCTGGAGCCTCGCCTCTGCCGTTGGCCTCCTGCGGGATGTGGGAGGAGGTGGGCGCGAAGGGGCGGAGCAGGTGGTCCCCTTCCCACTCCCTCTGCCACCGCCCTTCGCGCCGCCGGTCGGCTAGAGTGGCGATGCGGTGTGAAGGCGGGCCGGCTCGCACGTGCGTGCGCGAGGGAAAAGGCAAAGAGGCAGCGCTGCATCGACGAGATCCGTGAAAGCTTGGTGCACGGGATCGAGGAAGGAAGCCAAGCAGGACCGGACGGTGCGCTGTGGCCATGCGCGGCTTTGGCGCACGGCAGATAGGGGCGGAGGTGGCTGGTTGGAGAGGGCCTTCTGCTGCTGTTGCTTGGGGGTGGAGGCGTGAGGAGCTGTTCAGGTGAGGGTGGTGTTGCAGCGACAGTACAAGAAGGTGTTGGCAAGGTGAGCATCTTTCGATCTTTCTTTCCATACATTCCAGACCTCTGTTCTAGGATTTTACCATTCGTGCTGGTTCATTACCCACGATTCTTGTTTCTTGTCTAAGTTGGGTTAACTAGCGGAGAGTTCCCTGTGTTTTCAGTGTTTCAGAGTTCAGACTTTATGAATGGGAAGAGTGGATTGAGAGCTGCCCAAAAAAATCGTCTTTTACTGTCTGTTTGGAACAATCTTGGTTTTTCAATCACCAGTTACTCGTCACGCGTATGGTGACAACGACGGTTGATGGTTTGCCTCCAATGCATGCTAGATGGCCTTGTTCCCAAAGGTGATTGCCTGATTGGGTAGCTCCAATGTATGCTCTCTTGTTTGGCTCCCTCTGATCATATGGATTCTTTATATAATTTTCTAATCAGTCTGGAGATTCTTACTCATTATGCACATTGGAAATACCAGATGCACAAACTGACTAATCTAATGGTTGTATTTTGTAGATTGATGTGACATCCGAGGTTGTGCATTTATCCGATGAGTATGCTTTAATGTTAATCTTTTTTTTCTCCTGAGAACTGTACAAATTACAGAGATTTTCATGCATATCGTATTATTAACGAGTCACACGACAAGCATACTCCGAACCATGATGTTCTCTGCAGCCCAAAAATACAATTTAGTATGGATGCATACGCTTCCATATCATTAAAATTTTAATGTACTCTGAAGTATGATTATTAAACGTCCGCCAAGTGCTTAATACATTACTTTTTGCAGAGGCTTCCTTAGAAGCTATTGAGAATTTGGGATTTGTTTACATCGATTCAAGGCATTAGCCAGCTGGAGACAAAGCAAAGCTGCGACCAGCAAGGAAAAGATGCGAGAAAACGGATGCGGGCAGGGACGTTGGTCGTGAGATGGAGATGAGGACTAGGTCCCAGCGGTATGACGCAGAACCATTTCCCCAACATTCCTCCATCAAGCTGAAGCGTGCATATATTGCCTTGAAGTCCAACAGCATTTGATCGTATTTAGCTTCTGTGAGCGGTGCTTTATTTATAATGAGTAAATAATACTATTTGCTATATAGCATTTCTGCCTACTATCTAAAACTGAGCCCTCTTTTGTAGTGAATAATTTCTATGGTGTCCATCCGCTGGCATGCTACACCTTGCAGTGTAGCCTTATCGCCGATTTAGACCCAGTTGTCGCATCGCCATTCTTGATGTCGTCACCGCACAGGGTTCATTTCTCTCTCACTCGCGATTTTCGGCGGTGCCTCCTAAGGTAAAAGACTGTTGTATAAAGATCTTCAGGTCCTAAATTAGTTTTACGGTCTATTTTTGTCTCTTATAAGTTATAAGTACTAGACACATGCTATTTTAAGTTCTCTTGGTGTATATTGAGGTATTTATCATGCTTTCGTACGGTTAGCGACACATAGTCTTTTCATCAACTAGGGTGGTTCAGTTTGTTACCGTTTTTTCGTGAGAGGACGTTGTCGATTTCTTACTTCTATATTCAGGAAGTGTATATAGGTCATTAAATGCAGCTGCAAATTACGGTAGTAACTTCATGTTAATATTACCTTGTTTTTGGTTAAACTGCTTTTTTGAGAATTCCTCTACGATAAATTATATTAATTTAGCAAACAAAATGAAAACATACACATGCCATGATCGTTCTATTGTCTGCCTCACCACTTAACCTGTATATTGATTTTTGCATTGACATTCGTTTGCTCTGTATTTTTCTTTTGTTGACAATTTTTTTTGTATTATTTTGCTTGTGAAAGATCAGCCTCGTGTCTTTAGGTTCGACCTTTATCTGAGAATCATGGAGATGTTCTTGAAGTTGCTTTGATCAGGGATAGGAAAATGGTGAACAACAAGGTGAGCCAAAAGTATTTTGTCTTATGATACCAACATACCACTTCTGTTCTGTTTACCTCTCCGGTTAGTAAAAGACAAGAAAGAGATCAACATGCTGTTGGTGGGTCGTTGTAACCTAACTAGACTCCACCCTGCAGCTATTTTGTATATTTCCCATGTTGGTTTTTGCTTCATTAGCTGATCTGATCCAAGAAGTATATTATTTAATTTTGTTTGTGAATGCTGCCTCTTTATATATGCTTGCTGACGTCTCTTCTTTGGGAAATATTTAGTGCCTCTAAATCAACGATGAGAGTGGAATCAAAGCCAGATGAAGCTTGGGTGAAGAGAACAAGAAAAGATGATGGCTTTGCCTGACCTCGCACGTAACAAACCCTCCTCTCCCCTGATGATTTGCTTCCCTTCCTCTGTTTTCCACTTCTCTTTTGATTTAATCCCCATAACCTATTATATTTGTTTGCACAGATTCATTTTTGGTCTATGCCTACAAGTTGTTTGATATAAATCCAACCAGGACTTTGGCCCGCTGTTCTTTCATTTGTTCATCTCTAGACCCACTCCATCGGGTAATAGTTTCCTTGCAGCCCAATATTTTTTCCCACCCACTCTGTCAGTTCCTTTCCTGACATGATACTCTTATTTGCATGGTCAAGTTCAGTTTCTTCTGCAGTGTGTGTTTGCTCTTCTGCAAGTTGCAACTATGATTATATTCAGATTTCCCAATCAATAAGTATGTTGACAAATCTCTACAGAAGAATCACCGTAGGAAGCTAACCTAGCTGGCATTATTATTTCAGTGTGCAGAAAATGCAAGATGGAGGTTGAGTTCTACACTATTTGGTCACTGTTATTCTGCCCTAAAGGTACATGCAATGCAAGTTGGGCAGTTGCTATTTTGTAATGACTAATTGAGTATGCAGATTTAAATAATGAATCACTTGCATATCAGTTTACTTTCTTGCACTATTCTTCATGCTATCATTCACACTTTCCTATTTATTAAGGTTTAAATCAATCCTAAACTTGCACCGTACATGAAAGCATGGTTTGTCTCGATCTGACAATCTGTCATCTACGAGACTTTTATGTGGCGTTTTGTAAAAAATGTCAATGAAAGCATCATTCTGTTAATGCATTTCCAAGGGCTTAGGCATACACTTGGGATTCATGGTGTAGGTCGTATATTGCATATAGACATATAGTTGGTGTGATCTTTTTCCAACAATTCTTTTCATGCCAGTAATTTATCAAAGGAGAGCATGTTGTCTTTATCACTTGGAAACTAATTTTATTACCATTCAGTTTCATATCATACTCTAGCTCAAGCTTAGTTCCTTACAAAATATGGCGTTCTAACGTTTCTTCTACTTGTTCCTCTGTATAATCCTGAGCCAAGCGTTTTCCAGCAAAGTACACCAGTCCATGAAATGAACACTAACCCTCCATCGATGAAATGAAAACTGCACACATGTCTCACTGTTTTGCTTTTGACAAATATACCTTCAGTTTAGAGTAGTTATGTAGCCTTCCCGCCCGTACCAGTGTATGTAAGTTGATCAGTTTTCTCCTCCACATTCTTACCGTTTCACCTACCTGTTTTTTCTTAATTACAACTAAGTTGTATAATAATAGTGTCAAGTCTATGATTTCTTTCATGCATGCAATTTTTAATGTGTAAATCAAGCGTTGAACTAATGGACACTTATTTTCAGAGTGACACCATTTTGATCTCTTACCAATCAATTGACACAATCAACCCAGAAACAGGAATGTTTACAACAAATCAGTAGAGGAAAACATACCAATCAGAAGGAGGCCGTGGCCGCCATGCTGCCGATCAAGATGACCGCGACTGTCACCTCGATGGCCACCACCAGTAGAGCACATAAGCCCTGCTTATGCTGCCTCATCTGCTTGACGGTTAAGAACTCCTCCACCGCCTGCAAGTTCACACCGGAGAAGAATGGGCGTGTTCCATGAGTACACCGCAGCCACACCACGCACATATGCTGCAGCGGAACAAGAAGCACCTCTCTGCTTGATGGATCTTTTTTTCTCTGTGTTGTTGCTCCACTTGAAGTAGTACTCCTCCTAGGCAATTATGCTAAGAATAGCAGTGGGATCTGGTGGCCAAACGCGCACATGTGCTCTGCGAGGCAGATCAAGGCTTTCTGGTGGATAACCGCACCATGGATGGAAGCTGGCGGTGGCCATGTCTCTGTTCCAAGTTGGGGTGGAGATGGAGCGCTGCCGAAATAGCACGGGGGAATCCTGGAACATGGATCTTGTCCTTTTGCTTGGGATAGAGAAAGGAGAGGAAATGGAAGGTAGGTGGGGAGAGAAAACAAAGGGAGAGGAATCTTTCGTCCTAGACTATCTGAATACTGATATAGATTTTTGCATTGATGCCAGTGAATTATGGGAGAACAAATGGAACCAATTCACCACTGGGTTCATTCGGTTGATCCCTCTTTTCTTTCATCCATTTTTACTTGCACTTTGTAGTGTTTACAGCTGGCAGTTACGGTGCATTATAGAACAAGATGACATTAGATCTCAACTGTAACAAAAGGCCACCCAATATAGTTTGTTGCATGCAGAATTTACATGAAAGGTGATTTTTCTCCACCTCTTAAATACGTATTATTATGCTTTGCTCAATATTCCCTAAAATTTTAAACTTCTGAGATTGCCCTTTTTCAATGTTCTAACAATTGTTATCTGTTCGTAATTTCCTGGTGTTTGCTATGATTCATAAAATCTAAAAAAATATTACTGGCCCCGCATATGTACATGGGTCTCATGGGATCGTGCGCCAAGGAGCACCAAAACTCATAGCCTTTTAGCACTGTGTTACAACTATTATCTTCCTTTTAGCACTGGCAGTTACAGCTTTTTTTTCTTCCAGTATGTTGGCAAAATATTTTCTTCCTTAGATGCATTTTATAGTGATGCTTGAACGATCAGAGACAGTATTGGTCCATGTTAGCCTTTTAGCACTTTGTGTTACAGCTATAATCAATTGTCTTTCTATGTGGGTTAACTCTGCTGCTAGCCTTAGGCATTTTCCCATAGTCCCATACCACATAAATTTTTTGAGGTAGTACTAATTTTAAATCTTGCATCTGCCACAGATAGTTCATGTCAAATATTAATTCGAATTTACTTTTACATTTGCAGCTTCCTGTATTATTGTTTCTGGAGCATGAACTTTCCCTGTATCAAGACCATGGTATTTTCCATCTTCTTGAAGGTTGTTGCTACTACTATTTTTATTTGGTTCTTCTTTAGTTTTAGTTTAGAATTGTACCATATGCCGGAGTCCTTTATTTATTTTTCTTTGCTGCAACATGTAGCCTGGTTTAGGCATATTTCACTTGATCACTCAACCATTCCGAGCAACTTTTCTACTAATGCGAAGATCTACTGGTTTTGGTACATCCAGTCTTGGCAAAACAGTTACAAATAGTTAATTATTTATAGTTTGTTCGAAACAAACCACATTGCTGATGCATGCAGCATTTTTATACAACTGATTTTATCTTCATCTCCCATTTCAAGGTATTATTGAAATTTCGATGCATCTCATTGTCTTCAGGTTGCAGAATAGGTTCTTATGCTTGAGACAATTTCAAACAAAACTACTAAATTTTTATTTGAAATTTTACCTTCCATGTACTGTCTTGATAATCAATGAACAATAATTTTTTTAATGCAAGTATCGCAATCGCATTGCATGACTAACGTTTTGCTGGCTTTTACCCAATGCCCTGATTCCGCATTGCTGACTGCTATGCGACCTAACCGGCTTGGATTATATTTTCATGATCTGCTAGGTGTTGCTGGCTGAAAGGTTTGGAGCAAATGATGTTAGGTAATCTGGTGTCGCTTAGTAGATTTGTTGCCTTCATATAAGAAATTCAAAAACCATGGATTGTATCTACAGAAAATATGATCAGCGGGTTAGATTGTAAACTATTTTTTGATGTTATTTAGTCCTAAAAACAATTTGTTTTATGCCTCCAGGTCTTCAATATAATTTACACATACAATTCCTAACTCTTATCGAGATACACTGAAGAATTGAGGCAAATGATTTGTTTGTGAATGATCCTGATGATTTCGAGTGCTCTGACCAATTGTTGCACCAAGCATCAGTGCATGCCCCACCGCCTCTACCCCTTCAGAGCTTGCACAAGAGGAGCCTGCATCCATGGTGCTTATTGTGTAGGTCATAATTCTATCCTTAATCTCTTCCAGTCCTCTCCAGTCTCTCCCCCTCCCTTAGATTGAACCGTTATGTGTCTGTCTTATATGCTGTTGTGTAGTAGTTATGTTTAAGAAACACTAAATGCACAAGTTGTAGTGCGTCTATAATTTTCCTTCTATCGGTTAGCTACTCTCTTATCTAGGTTCAGACATTTGGGTTATGTACACATTTGGATTTATCCTCCCATTTCTAGCATCTCCATTTCTAAATTCTGAATATGAGTTATGCTTGTGTGCAAATGCTTAGATTAGAGATGAACTGTAGTAACTGTATTTGCCATATATATAGGAAAATTCACTAAATATATGCATGCTTAAGATGTTATCATGCAGATCATGTCCTCTTATTTATTAGTTCCTATAAATTGTAATATTTTAGGAAGTTGGTGTGCTCATCTCTTGCTTCATGTGCTCATCTTTTCAACTACCACTAAAAGTTATTGAATGATTTAAAGGTTTACTTATTATTTGGCTGGTAATTTGTGGTTCAACTGGACTAACCCGTTTCCAATTTCGTTTAGTGGTAGTTTAAAAGATTTTTACCCTGGCCTTGGATTTCTCCTTCCCGGCGAGCGCGGCGGGGGCAACCACAGGCGAGGTGACATTGGAGTTGTCACCTCCGGTCAAGTCGTACGGGGACCAGGATGCGGGAATATGCTGCGGCGGCCTTAATCCCCAACAGAGGTAGTATTTTCCTTAATTTATTTGCCTTGTACAATGTGTTTATCCTTAGCCTATAGACATGTTGTTCTTTCATACATTTACATGATCCGTTTCTAATAAGAAGATGCCGTTTGGGCTTTTGTTACCTGTTTTGTGTTTGTTCCTCTTCTATCAGAAAGTGGATGATGGATGACATTGATAAACATATTAGAAACTTAGCGAGAAGCCGAAAGCTGATACAGAGCTTTGACATGTGTCTGCTGCAAAAAAAAAGTCGCTTTTGACTCGCCATGTGCTTTTCACCCTGGCTGCATACTTGCATAGTATGTTGGATTAATTTATGTGTAATGGCTTCAGTTAAGTTTTTTTTTTGGTTGCTTTTGACACATCACGTGTTGTCACCTCCTGAATTGTAGACCCTCGAAGTATCGGAACCATACAATACTAGCTATGGTAATATATTTCTGTACTTTGTTGCTTGTATATAAGTGTTTGCTACTCCGCTTACGATTTTGCGTACTCTATTCTAATTTCAACTATTAGGCATGTTATTTGGCATTGAAACATTGTTGTTTTGGAATACTTTAGTTTTTTGAAAAATTCTATTGTCAAAACATCTATGACCAGAAATAAAAGACTTCATGAAACTGCACATTGGTGATTAGAGTGTGATCATATTAAGAGATTTAAATCCACACACATAGCGTAAGCCTGTTATGGCTTTTCCACATGATTTTAGTAGCGTAATGTAAAATATAAAAATGCACGAGAGCCACAGGGTCGTGCGCCAAGGCGCACATCTAAATCTAGTAGCTCAAGATACACAGGCCCAAACTGAACCTTTCAACCAAACTGAAATCAACTCTCTGTCTCTAGTCTCTACTGAGTGGGCGACGTCTTTCAACCTGGCTGAAAAGTGCAATTTGATCTGATAATTGAGGAGGAAATTTTGATGCCTTGACTCTTTATAAAGTTCTACTACTTCAATAAAAGAGGCCTTTTCCCCCTTTCATAAATTATAAAGAGACGTTAACTGTGAGTATCATATTTGCCTGACATCTGTTTCGAAGATGCTTTGTCTTCAGTTGTAGGGCCTTTTTGTGTTGCTGGGCTGGGCTACATTGGCTGGTGAATATACATTAGAGAGTGACACTAGTGGAAATACACAAAATTTCTAGAAAAGGGCTAACCTTGTGTTTTTAGAGCAACCATGTTTCATTAATAGAAAATCAAGTTTTTTTTTGAAGGAAAGCCTGATGGCGCTTTATTGCATAGAGAGTATAGTTACATCATTCAACACAAACGGTTTGATGAATCCTAGAGGATCACCAACCCAAACTAAATGTTGTTTTGACATATAAGCATTCCTAGCTAATTGATGCGGCACTTGATTTGCCTCACTCGGACAATGCCGAGACGAGATTCCTCTCAATGTGCTAACTTTTGTGAAGCACTCTGTCATGATCACGGAATATGGGCTCCAAGCCTCGATCTCACCATTACATGCTTGGATCAGCTCCAAAGAATCGGACTCGATACACATGTTTATCCTTTCTAGTTGTTCAAGGAACTCTACACCTCGTAAAAGAGACAGAGCTTCGGCAGTCGCAACACTAAGAATAGTATCAAGGACAAATGTCATCGATTGCTTCTCATGTGTGATTCCACGGGACTGCTTCTATTGTCCCTGATCCATCGGCATGGTAAGACGCATGGACGTTCAACGTGTATGATCTCGGTGCTGGTTTTGCCCATGCAACTTCTTTCTATTTAGACTTCGACTCTGTTGCAAGTGCCTGGATTGAGAACGTCGAACTGCTCGGCGGTGCCACATTTAATAGAAAATCAAGTTATATGAAAAAACATACGTGGAAACTAACAGACACGCTGGTGAAAGAACATCTCTCATAATATGTTTTGTGTGTTTGATGTCAATATATGTGACACACTAATGTTTGATGAAGTGGTGCAAGATTTATATAGATACATGTATTTGAGTGACTTGTGTGGAAAAACGAGTCAAAAGACAGCTGAAAAAAGATTCACCAGACCGGATAATCCGGGCCGGATATTTGCAAAATATCCGGCCCCGAATTTTTGGCTAAGGACTCGAGGCGATGTGGCTCTGGACATGGGCCGAATTATTGGCCGGACAATTGGCCGGAGTTTCCCCAAGGCCGGATAATTCGGGCCGGATATTTTCGAAATATCCGGCCCCCCAAAAAATGGCTAAGGGCAGAGGCGATGAGGCTCAGTAAGGCCCTGGACATGGGCCGGATTTTTGGCCGGACATTTGGCCGGATTTTTCCCAGGGCCGGATTTTTGGTGAGGCCGGATTATTCGGCCCCTACTTAGGCCGGATTATCCGGCCCTCGACTCCAACGGCTGGATTTTTTTTGGGGGGGGGGGTTTATATTCTTGCTCCTTGCTCAATCATTGACCAAAAATCTGCCAAGCCTCATCACCATTAGAGCCATTCCAAGAACACAAGATTTGCAAGAGCTCCTCCCCCACCCAACCAAAGCTCTTGATCTTTGGAGATTCGAAGGAGAAGACACCGATCTACATCCTCACCGAAGCGATTTTTATTTCCCACTCTTATGCTTGAGGGACCCTTTGCTAGTGTTCCTATTTGGATCCCTAGTTGTTTGTTGTTGATGTATTGTTGTTTGATACGTCTCAAACGTATCTATAATTTCTTATGTTCCATGCTACTTTTATGACAATACTTGAATGTTTTATACATACTTTACATCATTATTATACATTTTCCGGCACTAACCTATTAACAAGATGCGAAGCACCAGTTGCTGTTTTCTGCTGTTTTTGGTTTCGAAATCCTAGTAAGGAAATATTCTCGGAATTGGACGAAATCAACGGGGTCCTATTTTTCCACGAAGCTTCAGAAGACCGAGGGGGGAAGGAAGTGGGGCCACGGCGCCGCCACACTAGGGCGGCGCGGCCTAGGGGCCAGCGCGGCCCTAACGTGTGGGGCCCCGTGACCCTCCGACTCCGCCCTTCCGCCTACTTAAAGCCTTCGTTGTGAAACCCTCTGTACCGAGAGCCACGATACGGAAAACCTTCCAGAGACGCCGCCGCCAATCCCATCTCGGGGATTCAGGAGATCGCCTCGGCACCCTGCCGGAGGGGAATCATCACCGGAGGGCTCTACATCATCATGCCCGCCTCGGATTGATGCGTGAGTAGTTCATCCTTGGACTATGGGTCCATAGCAGTAGCTAGATGGTTGTCTTCTCCGCCTGTGCTATCATTGTTTAGATCTTGTGAGCTGCCTAACATGATCAAGATCATCTATTTGTAATGCTACATGTTGTGTTTGATGGGATCCGATGAATCTAGAATACTATGTCAAGTTGATTATCAATCTATCATATATGTGTTGTTTATGTTCTTGCATGCTCTCTGTTGCTAGTAGAGGCTCTGGCCAAGTTGATACTTGTAATTCCAAGAGGGAGTATTTATGCTCGATAGTGGGTTAATGCCTCCATTTAATCTGGGACAGTGACAGAAAGTTCTAAGGTTGTGGATGTCTGTTGCTACTAGGGATAAAACATCAATGCTTTGTCTAATGATATTTGTGTTGATTACATTACGCACCATACTTAATGCAATTATCTGTTGTTTACAACTTAATGCGGAGGGGTGCGGATGCTAACCGAAGGTGGATTATTTAGGCATAGATGCATGTGGATAGCGGTCTATGTACTTTGTCGTAATGCCGATTAAATCTCATAGTAATCATCATTGATATGTATTGAATCTTGATTTGTCAATTGCCCATCTATAATTTGTTCACCCAGCATGTTAGTTATCTTATTGGAGAGACACCACTAGTGACTGTGGACCCCGGTCCATTCTTTACATCTGAATACATTCTCTGCAATCATTGTTCTTTCTTGTTCTTTGCAAACAAACACCATCTTCCACTCGATACGCTTAATCCTTTGTTTTCAGCAAGCTGGTGAGATTGACAACCTCACATTACGTTGGGGCAAAGTATCTTGATTGTGTTGTGCAGGGTTCCACGTTGGCGCGGTTTCACGGTGTTGCGCCGCACTACACTCCTCCACCAACAACCTTCACGTGCTTCTTGGCTCCCACTGGTTCGATAACCTTGGTTTCTTTACGAGGGAAAACTTGCTCTGTGCGCATGGCAGGGGTTCCCAACGGACGTGTACATCTACGCGCATCAAGCTCTTTTTCTGGCGTCGTTGCCGGGAGATCAAGACACGCTGCAAGGGGAGTCTCCACATCCAATCTCTTTACTTTGTTTTTGTCTTGCTTTACTTTATTTTATTTACTGTCTTGTTTGCTTCATATTGAAAACACAAAAAAATTAGTTACTTTATTTACTGTCTTGTTTATTTGCTCTATATCAAAACACACAAAAAAATTAGTTACTTGTCTTTATTCTATTTGCTTAGTTTACTTTTGTTTATTTCATCATGCTTCATCCTAAGTTTACTTTGAAAGATATACCGGTAGGTAGTGGGTCTATCATTGGAAAAGATAATATAGAAGAATTTTTCACTCATGTTAGTAAGACTAAAGATTTTGAAGATAGATCCTTGGTAGAACTTGCTCCTGATTATGAAATTGCTACTGCCTCTCTAGTGCACATGTTGGAAGCTAGATTTGTTAATCTTAATCCCATAATGCAACATATGTTTCTTACACTTGGTGATATGGAAGAAGGAGAAAAGAAAGATTTTATTCTAGAAACCCTTCTTAGAGAATTTGGTGATGTAGCTAGAGAAGCTAGGAAAGTCTTTATTCGATATAAGATGCTAGGCTTGTGTACCAATTTTGCAAATATCCTTGAAAAAAGGGAAAAAGATAGGCTAAGATACACTAATAAAGTCAATTGTGAGGGGGAGATTAAAATACCAATACCTCATAAACTCATAGGAATGCACGAGGCATTAGAAAAGAATTTTGATTGGATTGTCCCTGAAAATTTATTCGATGAGGATAGTAAGCCTAAAGGTATTGAAAAGGGAGTTCCATACATAAATAAGATACAATGCATAGTTGAGAAAACTCCCAACTCCCCAGGTAATGATGTTGATGCTTCATCTCTTGATAATACTTGATTTGCACTTTCTGCGCCTAGCTGAAAAGCGTTAAAGAAAAGCACTTCTTAGGAGATAACACATGTTTTATTTTATTTACTGTATTGTTGAGTCTTGAAAGTTGTTTACTACTGTAGCAACCTCTCCTTATCATGTTTTTGTGCCAAGTAAAGTCTCTATGGTAAAGTTGATGCTAGATTTGGATTGCTGCGCAGAAACAGCATTGCTGTCTGTCACGAATTCGCGCAGAACTCTCAGAAAAATCAAAAAAATCTGCAAATTTACGTGCGTGATCCTAAGATATGTACGCAACTTTCATTAGTTTTGAGTTTTTCCGTTTGAGCAAGTTAAGTGCCCCTGCAAAATTCGTCTTTACGGACTGTTCTGTTTTGACAGATTCTGCCTTTTATTTCGCATTGCCGCTTTTGCTATGTTGAATGAGTTTCTTTGTTCCATTAACTTTCAGAAGCTTTGTGCAATGTCCAGAAGTGTTAAGAATGATTGTGTCACCTCTGAATATGTGAATTTTTGATTATGCACTAACCCTCTAATGAGTTTGCTTGAAGTTTGGTGTGGAGGAAGTTTTCAAGGGTCAAGAGAAGAGGATGATATACTATGATCAAGAAGAGTGAAAGGTCTAAGCTTGGGGATGCCCCGGTTCATCATCCTGCATATTTTAAAAGACTCAAGCATCTAAGCTTGGGATGCCCAAGGCATCCCCTTCTTCATCGACAACTTATCGGTCACTTCTAGTGAAACTATATTTTTATTCCATCACATCTTATGTTCTTTACTTGGAGCGTCGGTTTGCTTTTATTTTTGTTTTGGTTTGAATAAAGTTGGATCCCACCATCCTTATATTGGAGATATTACGCTCCGATTTTTCATATGGAACACTTGTGTTCTTAATTGTGCTTTAATGTTCATGGCGAAGGCTGAAATTGCTTCGTTAAATTGCTATTTGGTTGGAATCGGAAAATGCTGCATATGGTTTGGAATAACTTGGCAACTGTTTGAGCTCTCATAGATCATGTTTAAACTCTTGCATCATGTAGTTTAATCTATTAATGGAGAACTACCGTAGAGCTTGTTTAATTTGGTTTGCATGATTGGTCTCTCTAAGTCTAGATAATTTCTGGTAAAGTGTTTGAACAACAAGGAAGACAGTGTAGAGTCTTATAATGCTTGCAATATGTTCTTGTGTAAGTTTTGCTGTACCTATTCATACTTGTGTTTGCTTCAAACAACCTTGCTAGCCCAAACCTTGTACTGAGAGGAAATGCTTCTCGTGCATCCAAACAGTTTGAGCCAAAACCCATGCCATTTGTGTCCACCATATCTACCTATTATGTGCTATTTTTCTGCCATTCCAAAGTAAATTACTTGAGTGCTACCTTTAAAATTTCATTCCTTTATCTTTGCAATATATAGCTCATGGGACAAATAGATTAAAAACTATTGTGGTGATGAATATGTAGTTATGTGTCTTAGTTCTTATAAGTTGCTTGTTGAGCGGTGATGCGCGTAGATGTACACGTCCGTTGGGAACCCCAAGAGGAAGGTATGATGCGCACAGTGACAAGTTTTCCCTCAGAAAGAAACCAAGGTTATCGAACCAGTAGGAGCCAAGAAGCACGTGAAGGTTGTTGGTGGAGGAATGTAGTGCGGCGCAACACCAGTGAAACCGGCGCCAACGTGGAACCTGCACAACACAATCAAAGTACTTTGTCCCAACGTAACAGTGAGGTTGTCAATCTCACCGGCTTGCTGAAAACAAAGGATTAAGGTATCGAGTGGAAGATGGTGTTTGTTTGCAAAGAACAAGAAAAAGAGAATGTATTCAGATGTAAAAGAATGGACCGGGTCCACAGTTCACTAGTGGTGTCTCTCCAATAAGATAACTAATGCTGGGTGAACAAATTACAGGCAGCAATTGACAAATAAAGATTCAATACATATCAACCATGATTACTATGTGATTTAATCGGGGCATTACGACAAAGTACATAGACCGCTATCTAGCATGCATCTATGCCTAAATAATCCACCTTCAGGTTATCATCCGAACCCCTTCCGGTATTAAGTTGTAAACAACAGATAATTGCATTAAGGATGGTGCGTAATGTAATCAACACAAATATCCTTAGACAAAGCATCAATGTTTTATCCCTATTAGCAAAAGCACATTCACAACCTTAGAACTTTCTGTCACTGTCCCAGATTAAATGGAGGCATGAACCCACTATCGAGCATAATTACCCCTCTTGGAGTTACAAGTATCAACTTGGCCAGAGCCTCTACTAGCAACGGAGAGCATGCAAGAACATAAACAACACATATATGATAGATTGATAATCAACTTAACATAGTATTCTCTATTCATCGGATCTCGCCAAACACAACATGTAGCATTACAAATAGATGATCTTGATCATGTTAGGCAGCTCACAAGATCTATAACAATGAAAGCACAAGCGGAGAAGACAACCATCTAGCTACTGCTATGGACCCATAGTCCAAGGATGAACTACTCACGCATCAATCCGGAGGCGGGCATGATGATGTAGAGCCCCTCCGGTGATGATTCCCCTCTCCGGGGTGCCGGAGGCGATCTCCTGAATCCCCGAGATGGGATTCGCGACGGCGGCGTCTCGGAAGGTTTTCCGTATCGTGGCTCTCGCATGGGGGTTTCGCGACGAAGGCTATTTGTAGGCGGAAGGGTAGGTCAGGGCGTCACGAGGCCACAACAGGCCGCGCGGCCAAGGGCTAGGCCGCGCCGCCTGGTGTGTCCCCACCTCGTGGCCTCACTTTGTCTCCTTTCGGTCTTCTCGAAGCTTCGTGTAAAAATAGGCCCCTGGGCGTTGATTTCGTCCAATTCCGAGAATATTTCCTTACTAGGATTTCTGAAACCAAAAAGCAGAAAACAGGCACTTCGGCATCTTGTTAATAGGTTAGTGCCGGAAAATGTATAATAATGTTGTAAAGTATGTGTAAAACATTCAAGTATTGTAATAAAAGTAGCATGGAACATAAGAAATTATAGATACGTTTGAGACGTATCAAGCATCCCCAAGCTTAGTTCCTACTCGTCCTCGAGTAGGTAAACGATAACACAAATAATTTCTGAAGTGACATGCTACCAACATAATCTTGATCAACATTATTGTAAAGCGTATGAGATGAATGGAGTGATCTGAACAAAAGATTGCTAACAAAGATAATGACTAAGCAAATGAATCATATAGCAAAACTTTTCATGAATAATACTTTCAAGACAAGTATTAATAAGAGTTGCATAAGAGCTAACTCATAAGCAATAAATTCATAGTAGAATGCATTGAAGCAACACAAAGGATGATTAAGTTTCAGCAATTGCTTTCAACTTGTAACATGTATATCTCATGGATATTTGTCAACATAGAGTAATATAACAGGTGCAATAAGTAAACATGTAAGAATCAATGCACACAGTTAACACAAGTGTTTGCTTCTAAGATAGAAAGAAGTGGGTAAACTGACTCAACAATAAAGTAAAAGATTGGCCCTTCGCAGAGGGAAGCATGGATTACTATTTTTGTGCTAGAGCTTTTGTTTTGAAAACATAGAAACAATTTTGTCAACGGTAGTAATAATTCATATGTGCTATGCATAATACTTCCTACAAGTTGCATGTCTCATGCATAGAGTACTAATAGTGCTCGCACCTTGTCCTACTTAGCTCGGAAACACGAATTCTCATCGCATAACATATGTTTCAACCAAGTGTCACAAAGGGGTACCTCTATGCCGCCTGTACAAGTGTCTAAGGAGAAAGCACGCATTGGATTTCTCGCTTTTGATTATTCTCAACTTAGACATCCATACCGGGACAACATAGACAACAGATAATGGACTCCTCTTTTAATGCTTAAGCATTCAACAATAGTTAATATTCTCATAAGAGATTGAGGTTGTATGTCCAAACTGAAACTTCCACCATGATACATGGCTTTAGTTAGCGGCCCAATGTTCTTCTCTAACATATGCATACTCAAACCATTTGATCATGAAGTCCACTTACTTCGGACAAGACGAACATGCATAGCATCTCACATGATATCCAACAAAGGTAAAGTTGATGGCGTCCCCAGAAAACATGGTTACCGCTCAACAAGCAACTTATAAGAATTAAGACACATAACTACATATTCATCACCACAATAGTTTTTAAGCTATTTGTCCCATGAGCTATATATTGTAAAGGTAGAGGAATGAAATTTTAAAGGTAGCACTCAAGTAATTTACTTTGGAATGGCAGAAAAATACCACATAGTAGGTAGATATGGTGGACACAAATGGCATGGAGTTTGGCTCAAGGTGTTTGGATGCACGAGAAGCATTTCCTCTCAGTACAAGGTTTGGGCTAGCAAGGTTGTTTGAAGCAAACACAAGTATGAACAGGTACAACAAAACTCACACAAGAACATATTGCAAGTATTATAAGGCTCTACACTGTCTTCCTTGTTGTTCAAACACTTTACCCGAAAATATCTAGACTTAGAGAGAACAATCATGCAAACCAAATTAAACAAGCTCTACAGTAGTTCTTCATTAATAGATTAAACTACATGATGCAAGAGCTTAAACATGATCTATGAGAGCTCAAACAATTGCCAAATTATCAAACCATATGCAGCACTTTCCAATTCCAACCAAATAGCAATCTAACGAAGCAATTAGCTTTCGCCATGAACATTAAAGCACAATTAAGAACACAAGTGTTCCATAAGAAAAAGCGGAGCGTAATATCTCCAATATAAGAATGGCGGGATACAACTTTATTCAAAACAAAACAAAAATAAAAACAAACCGACGCTCCAAGTAAAGAACATAAGAATGTGACGGAATAAAAATATAGTTTCACTAGAAGTGACCTGATAATGTTGTCGATGAAGAAGGGATGCCTTGGGCATCCCCAAGCTTAGATGCTTGAGTCTTCTTAAAATATGCAGGGATGAACCACCGGGGCATCCCCAAGCTTAGACCTTTCACTCTTCTTGATCATAGTATATCATCCTCTTCTCTTGACCCTTGAAAACTTCCTTCACACAAACTTCAAGCAAACTCATTAGAGGGTTAGTGCATAACCACAAATTCACATATTCAGAGGTGACACAATCATTCTTAACACTTCTGGACATTGCAAAAAGCTTCTGAAAGTTAATGGAACAAAGAAACTCATTCAACATAGCAAAAGCGGCAATGCGAAATAAAAGACAGAATCTGTCAAAAACAGAACAGTCCGTAAATATGCATCTGGAAGGGGCACTTAACTTTCTCAAATGGAAAAACTCAAAACTAATGAAAGTTGCGTACATATCTGAGGATCACGCTCGTACATTTGCAGATTTTTTTGATTTTTTTACAGAGACTTATGCCAGAATTCGTGACAGACAGCAATGCTGTTTCTGCGCAGCGATCCCAAATATAGCATCAACTTTAGCATAGAAACTTTACTTGGCACAAAAACATGATAAGGAGAGGTTGCTACAGTAGTAAACAACTTCCGAGACTCAACAATACAGTAAATAAAATGAAACATGGGTTATCTCCCAAGAAGTGCTTTTCTTTAACGCCTTTCAGCTAGGCGCAGAAAGTGCAAATCAAGTAACATCAAGAGTGTTGGAGATATGCCCAAGAGGCAATAATAAAATGGTTATTATATATCTTTATGTTTATGATAAATGTTTACATACCATGCTATAATTGTATTAACCGAAACATTGATACATGTGTGTTATGTAAACAACAAGGAGTCCCTAGTAAGCCTCTTGTATAACTAGCTTGTTGATTAATAGATGATCAGGGTTTCATGATCATGAACATTGGATGTTATTAATAACAAGGTTATGTCATTGATGAATGATGTAATGGACACACCCAATTAAGCGTAGCATAAGATCATGTCATTAAGTTCATTTGCTATAAGCTTTCCGATACATAGTTACCTAATCCTTCGACCATGAGATCATGTAAATCACTTATACCGGAAGGGTACTTTGATTACATCAAACGCCACTGCGTAAATGGGTGGTTATAAAGGTGGGATTAAGTATTCAGAAAGTATGAGTTGAGGCATATGGATCAAGAGTGGGATTTGTCCATCCCGATGACGGATAGATATACTCTGGGCCCTCTCGGTGGAATGTCATCTGATTAGCTTGCAAGCATATGAATGGTTCATAAGAGATCACATACCACGGTACGAGTAAAGAGTACTTGTCGGAGACGAGGTTGAACAAGGTATCGAGATACCGATGATCAAACCTCGGACAAGTAATATATCGCGAGACAAAGGGAATCGGTATCGTATGTAAATGGTTCAATCGATCACTAAAGTCATCGTTGAATATGTGGGAGCCATTATGGATCTCCAGGTCCCGCTATTGGTTATTGGTCGGAGAGAAGTCTCAACCATGTCTGCATAGTTCACGAACCGTAGGGTGACACACTTAAGGTTTGATGTCGTTTAAGTAGATATGGAATATGGAATGGAGTTCGAAGTTTTGTTCGGAGTCTCGGATGGGATCCAGGACATCACGAGGAGGTCCGGAATGGTCCGGAGAATAAGATTCATATATGGGAAGTCATTTTCCGGGGTTCGGAAAAAGTCCGGTGTTTTGACCGGAGCTTCTAGAAGGTTCTGGAAGGACCGGAATAGTCCGGAATATTATGGAAGGTTCCGGAAGTGTCCGGGACGACCCGGGATGTCTAAGGAAGTCCGGAGGGTTCCATAATAGGTGCAACCACGTTGCCTTAAGGGAAAAGGAGTCTTTCCTTAATGCAATTTCGGAATTGGCAAAAGAGTCCGAGTAGGACTAGGTTTTCGGAACCGGAAACCTATCGGAACTCAGTCAAACTTGGGGGCAGGTTTTTGGACGACCCAAGGGGCTTGGCCACCTATTTAAAGAGGCCAAGGGGCACCCCAAAGGCACCACAAGTCGCAGCCCTAGCTCCCCAAGTCGCAGCACCACCCTGCGCCCAAACCCTAGCTCCCTCCTCCTCCTTCTTCTCCCGCAGCGCTTGCGGCGAAGCCCTGCCGGAGATCTCCACCACCACCACCACCACGCCGTCATGCTGGCGGGATTCCGAGGAGGATCTACTACATCCGCTGCCCGCTGGAACGGGGAGGAGGACGTCGTCTTCATCAACACCGTACGTGTGACCGAGTACGGAGGTGCTGCCCGATTGTGGCACCGTCAAGTTCTTCTACGCGCTTTTGCAAGCGGTCAAGATCTTCTACGCGCTTTTGCAAGCGGCAAGTGATCGACTACATCCACCACGAGATCTAATCTCGTTAGGCTTTGGAAATCTTCGAGGGTTAGTCTCATGATCTTCTCGTTGCTACCGTCTACTAGATTAGATCTTGGCTTGTGTTTTCGTTCTTGCGGTAGGAAAATTTTTGTTTTCTATGCTACGAATCCCATCAGTGGTATCAGAGCCGTGTCTATGCATAGATTGGTTGCACGAGTAGAACACAATTGTTTTGTGGGCGTTGATGCTTTTGTTGTCTTTAGTTCGTGTACTTTGCATCTTGCGGCATAGTGGGATGAAGCGGCTCGGGCTAACTTTACATGACCGCGTTCATGAGACTTGCTCCACGTTCGACATGCAACTTGTATTGCATAAGTGGCTTTGCGGGTGTCTGTCTCTCCCACTATAGTGAAGATCCAATTTACTCTTTCTATTGACAACACTAGTATCACCGTTGTGGTTCATGTTCGTAGGTAGATTAGATCTTACTCGAAAACCCTAAACCACGTAAAATATGCAAACCAAATTAGAGGCGTCTAACTTATTTTTGCAGGGTTTGGTGATGTGATATGGCCATGATGTGATGATGAATATGTATGAGATGATCATTATTGTATTGTGGCAACCGGCAGGAGCCTGATACGTCTCCGACGTATCTATAATTTCTTATGTTCCATGCTTGTTTTATGACAATACCTACATGTTTTATACACACTTTATGTCATATTTATGCATTTTCCGAACTAACCTATTAACAAGATGCCGATGCGTTCTGTTTTCTGTTTTTGGTTTGAGAAATCCTAGTAACGAAATATTCTCGGAATTGGACGAAATCAACGTCCGGTTCCTATTTTGCCCGAAGCATCCAGAACACTCGAGAGCCACCAGAGGGGAGCCCTGGTGGGCCCAGATGATAGGGTGGCGCGGCCAGCCCCACCCTATGGTGTGGTCGCCCCTTTACCCTCCTGCGCCGCCTCTTCGCCTATTTAAAGCCCCTGCGTCGAAAACCCTTACGGAGGAAGCCACGGTACGAGACGGAAAACCTTCCAGAGCCGCCGCCATCGAAGCCAAGATCTGGGGGACAGGAGTCTCTGTTCCGGCACCCTGCCGGACGGGGAAGTGCCCCGGAAGGCTTCTCCATCGACACCGCTGCCATCTCCACCGCCATCTTCATCACCGCTGCTGCTCCCATGAGGAGGGAGTAGTTCTCCATCGAGGCTCGGGGCTGTACCGGTAGCTATGTGGTTAATCTCTCTCCTATGTACCTCAATACAATTATCTCATGAGCTGCTTTACATGATTGAGATTCATATGAGTTTTGTATCACTACTATCTATGTGCTACTCTAGCAAAGTTATTAAAGTAGTTCTATTCCTCCTGCACGTGTGTAAAGGTGACAGTGTGTGCACCGTGTTAGTACTTGGTTTATGCTATGATCATGATCTCTTGTAGATTGCGAAGTTAACTATTGCTATGATAATATTGATGTGATCTATTCCTCCTACATATGCATGAAGGTGACAGTGTGCATGCTATGCTAGTACTTGGTTTAGTCTTTTGATCTATCTTACACTAAAGGTTACTAAAATATGAGCATTATTGTGGAGCTTGTTAACTCCGGCATTGAGGGTTCGTGTAATCCTACGCAATGTGTTCATCATCCAACAAAAAGGTGTAGAGTAGTCCTATTATGTGATCATTGTTGAGAGTGTCCACTAGTGAAAGCAGGATCCCTAGGCCTTGCTTCCAAGCATCGAATCTCCGTTTGTTTACTGTTTTGCTGCATGTTTACTCGCTGCCATATTTTATTCAGATTGCTATTATCACTCATATACATCCATATTACTTGTATTTCACTATCTCTTCGCCGAACTAGTGCACCTATACACCTGACAAGTGTATTTGGTGTGTTGGGGACACAAGAGACTTCTTGCTTTGTGATTACAGGGTTGCTTGAGAGGGATATCTTTGACCTCTTCCTCCTCCGAGTTCGATAAACCTTGGGTAATCCACTTAAGGGAAACTTGCTGCTGTTCTACTAAACCTCTGCTCTTGGAGGCCCAACACTGTCTACAAGAATAGAAGCTCCCGTAGACATCAAGCTATTTTCTGGCGCCGTTGCTGGGAGGAAAGGTAAAAGGCACTAATACTTCGGTTCCAGGTAACAGTACTTTTCTGGCGCCATTGTGTGTGCTCTCGAGCTATTTCCTTTAGACTCTGCAATTGCGACATTTGGTTTCTTGTTTACACTAGTTAGGCATAATGGACAACAATGACCTTTTTATTCTATTTCCTGATTTAAGACATGGATGGTTTGATGCGAAAATTAAAAAACCCATGGAACATATTAGTATGAATGCTTTGAACACCATTGTTGCTAATGCTATGGAAAATTCTAAGCTTGGGGAAGCTGGCTTTGATGAGCATGATATTTTTAGTCCCCCAAGCATTGGGGAGAAAATTTACTTTGATGATACTTTGCCTCCCATTTATGATGATTATAATGATAGTAGTCTTTTGTTACCACCTGTTATGGAGGATAAATTTGATTATGATTACAATATACCTCCTATATTTGATAGCTACTTTGTTGAATTTGCTCCCACTACAATTAATAAGAATGACTATGCCTATGTTGGGAGTAGTAATTATTTTATGCATGAGACTCATGATAAGAATGCTTTATGTGATAGTTATATTGTTGAGTTTGCTCATGATGCTACTGAAAGTTATTATGAGAGAGGAAAATATGGTTGTAGAAATTTTCATGTTACTAAAACACCTCTCTATGTGCTGAAATTTTTGAAGCTACACTTGTTTTATCTTCCTATGCTTGTTACCTTGCTCTTCATGAACTTGTTTATTTACAAGATTCCTATGCATAGGAAGCATGTTAGACTTAAATGTGTTTTGAATTTGCCTCTTGATGCTCTCTTTTGCTTCAACTACTATTTCTTGCGAGTGCATCATTAAAACTGCTGAGCCCATCTTAATGGCTATAAAGAAAGAACTTCTTGGGAGATAACCCATGTGTTTTTTTACTACAGTACTTTGTTTTATATTTGAGTCTTGGAAGTTGTTTACTACTGTAGCAACCTCTCCTTATCATGTTTTTGTGCCAAATAAAGTTTCTATGTCAAAGTTGATGTTATATTTGGGATCGCTGCGCAGAAACAGCATTGCTGTCTGTCACGAATTCTGGCACAGTTCTCTGTAGAAAATTCGAAAAAATCTGCCAATTTACGAGCGTGATCCTCAGATATGTACGCAACTTTCATTAGTTTTGAGTTTTTCCATTTGAGCAAGTCTGGTGCCATCTTAAAATTCGTCTTTACGGACTGTTCTGTTTTTGACAGATTCTGCCTTTTATTTCGCATTGCCTCTTTTGCTATGTTGGATTTATTTCTTTGATCCATTAATGTCCAGTAGCTTTATGCAATGTCCAGAAGTGTAAAGAATGATTGTGTCACCTCTGAACATGTGAATTTTTGATTATGCACTAACCCTCTAATGAGTTTGCCTGAAGTTTGGTGTGAAGGAAGTTTTCAAGGGTCAATAGAAGAGGGTGATATAATGTGATCAAGAAGAGTGAAAGGTCTAAGCTTGGGGATGCCCCGGTGGTTCATCCCTGCATATTTTAAGAAGACTCAAGCATCTAAGCTTGGGGATGCCCAAGGCATCCCCTTCTTCATCGACAACTTATCAGGTTTCTTCTAGTGAAACTATATTTTTATTCAGTCACATCTTATGTATTTTACTTGGAGCGTATGTGTGCTTTTATTTTCGTTTTGTTATTTGAATAAGTTCATCTTTGTGTGGGAGAGAGACACGCTCCGCTGGTTCGTATGAACACATGTGTTCTTAGCTTTTAATGTTCATGGCGAAGGTTGCAAACTGCTTCGTTCATTGTTATTCGGTTGGTTAAGGAAATGTTGCATGTGGTAGTGGTATAATGAAACACTTGCATAATCTTGTAGATCATTGAGCTTTGATAACTTGATTCTTTGCAAATGTTTTGAGGTATTTAGATGGTAAAACTTGTTGGTTGAATAAGTTAAAATTAGTAGTGGATTGTTGTCTTTAAGCTTGTGCCGTACTACAAACTCTATTTAAATAGTTGAAGGCGTAGTTGGACTTGATAGCTTTCCATGTCTAAAGGTTCATCGTAATGACTAAGTTGTGCTGAAGGTCGGTAAAATTTTAAATCATGCTCTTAATGTTGAACCTGCTAGATGTTTGCAATAAGCTTGTGAGTTCTTTTTGACTAATGTTAAGCTACGGTTTTTGGCACTTCCACCATCCATATTTGCTAGCCTCTTCGGTACTGTGCATTGCCTTTTGCTCACATTGAGAATTGTGCATACTTCGCCGGTACATCCAAACCCGTGGGAGGACTTTCTCTTGTTCTCCTACACATAAGCCCATACATCTCCTCAAAACAGCCACCATACCTACCTACCACAGCATTTCCATAGCTGTTCCGAGATATATTGCCATGCAACATCCATTTTACATTACATGCCATGTTGTCATTTATTATTTGTATATTGCTTTGCATGATTCTATACAGCTGATGTGTGGTTTACCCATGTTACGCTAGATCATTGCACATCCTGCTACACTGGCAGAGGCATACAGTTTCATACATCATGTTTTATTCATTATGAGTTATTTGTACCAAAAAGTGTGTTGTCATATTAGGATGTTGCCCCTAAAAGTGAAAAGAGCCATGGAGGCCATCAAAAAGAAAAAAGAGAAAAGAAAAGAAAGAAAAAAATAGAAAAGAAAAAGAAAAAGAAAAAAAGAGAATAAAGAAAAAGGGGGCAGCATTACTATCTTTTATCCACACTTGTGCTCATGTTTTAGCACTTGCATATTCATAGTCATCATTTGTGCTCATGTTTAGCACCTACACTCCATATGAGAGAGTTTTCATGTTTTACTAGTATAACTATGTGGGGAATTTACACTATAGAACTTGGGTTGTATATTCCAATGATGAGCCTCCTCAAAAGTGCTCTAGGTCTTCGTGAGCAACCAAGTTGGATGCACCCCCACTAGTTCCATTGGAGAGCTTTCATACACATATAGCTCTATGTGCATCCGTTGCATGGCAATCACTACTCCTTGCATAGCTTCGATTATAAGACTTCCTCTTGTCTAGTAATCATTTACAGCTTTGTAAGACTTTCTCTCATTGGCCTTCCAAACCCCCATTAACGTTCTTTATGCCATAACATCCTGGTGCTAATACCAAATGCTTGCGCTCACCGGTTGAGTAGACTTCGAAACAGTTGATTCATGACGTTCATGTTTATGTTTACTTGACTGAATCCTTCTTATGTTGTGAAAATTTACTTGATGCTTGGAATGAAGGATAGAACTTCTACGCTGAATACTTAACACATCTTTAATGAACTTTGTGCGGTTTCATGTCTTTGAAGCAATAGTTCATGAAAACTTCTAGCTTGTTTAACTCTTGCATTATCATCTCTTATATCAATATAGACATTTGCTTTGAGTGATTTGATCTCAGTTCACATGCTTTACATCATTATTGGATCAAGATTATGTTGGTAGCATGTCACTTAAGAAATTATCTTTGTTATCGTTTTACCTGCTCGGGACGAGCAGAACTAAGCTTGGGGATGCTGATACGTCTCCGACGTATCTATAATTTCTTATGTTCCATGCTTGTTTTATGACAATACCTACATGTTTTATACACACTTTATGTCATATTTATGCATTTTCTGGAACTAACCTATTAACAAGATGCCGAAGTGCAGTTCGTTTTCTGCTTTTTTGGTTTCAGAAATCCTAGTAACGAAATATTCTCGGAATTGACGAAATCAACGCCCAGGTTCCTATTTTGCCCGGAAGCATCCAGAACACCCGAGAGCCACCAGAGGGGAGCCCTGGTGGGCCCAGATGATAGGGTGGCGCGGCCAGGGCTGGGCCCGCGCCACCCTATGGTGTGGTCGCCCCTTTGACCCTCCCGCGCCGCCTCTTCGCCTATTTAAAGCCCCCCGTCGAAAACCCTTACGGAGGAAGCCACGATACGCGAAACCTTCCGAGCCGCCGCCATCGCGAAGCCAAGATCCGGGGGACAGGAGTCTCTGTTCCCGGACGGGGAAGTATCCCCGGAAGGCTTCTCCATCGACACCGCTGCCATCTCCGCCGCCATCTTCATCACCGCTGCTGCTCCCATGAGGAGGGAGTAGTTCTCCATCGAGGCTCGGGGCTGTACCGGTAGCTATGTGGTTAATCTCTCTCCTATGTACCTCAATACAATGATCTCATGAGCTGCTTTACATGATTGAGATTCATATGAGTTTTGTATCACTACTATCTATGTGCTACTCTAGCAAAGTTATTAAAGTAGTTCTATTCCTCCTGCACGTGTGTAAAGGTGACAGTGTGTGCACCGTGTTAGTACTTGGTTTATGCTATGATCATGATCTCTTGTAGATTGCGAAGTTAACTATTGCTATGATAATATTGATGTGATCTATTCCTCCTACATATGCATGAAGGTGACAGTGTGCATGCTATGCTAGTACTTGGTTTAGTCTTTTGATCTATCTTACACTAAAGGTTACTAAAATATGAGCATTATTGTGGAGCTTGTTAACTCCGGCATTGAGGGTTCGTGTAATCCTACGCAATGTGTTCATCATCCAACAAAAGGGTGTAGAGTAGTCCTATTATGTGATCATTGTTGAGAGTGTCCACTAGTGAAAGCAGGATCCCTAGGCCTTGCTTCCAAGCATCGAATCTCCGTTTGTTTACTGTTTTGCTGCATGTTTACTCGCTGCCATATTTTATTCAGATTGCTATTATCACTCATATACATCCATATTACTTGTATTTCACTATCTCTTCGCCGAACTAGTGCACCTATACACCTGACAAGTGTATTTGGTGTGTTGGGGACACAAGAGACTTCTTGCTTTGTGATTACAGGGTTGCTTGAGAGGGATATCTTTGACCTCTTCCTCCCTGAGTTCGATAAACCTTGGGTAATCCACTTAAGGGAAACTTGCTGCTGTTCTACAAACCTCTGCTCTTGGAGGCCCAACACTGTCTACAAGAATAGAAGCTCCCGTAGACATTAGAGCCTTATGGTTGTTTTTTAAAATTTCATGCTGAGTATTATTTCAAAGTAGTTGTAATAGTTGCTACATGCGGTGAACAACCATGAAGACGGCGCCATGGACCTTGACGCTACGCCGACAATGATGGAGATCATGCCCGTTGATGATAGAGATCATGTCCGTGCTTTGGAGATGAAGATCAAAGGCGCAAAGACTAAAGGGCCATATCATATCACATATGAATTGCATGTGATGTTAATCCTTTATGCATCTTATTTTGCTTAGATCGCGACGGTAGCATTATAAGATGATCCCTCACATTAATATCAAGATAATAAAGTGTTCTCCCCTCGTATGCACCGTTGCTACAGTTCGTCGTTTTGAAGCATCTCGTGATGATCGGATGTGATAGACTCAACGTTCACATACAACGGGTGTAAGCCATGTTTGCACACGCGGAATACTTGGGTTTGCTTGACGAGCCTAGCATGTACAGACATGGCCTCGGGACAACGGAAACCGAAAGGTTGAACACGAGTCATATGGATGATATGATCAACATGTTGATGTTCACCATTGAAGCTACATCATCTCACGTGATGATCGGTTTTGGTGTAGTGGATGTGGATCGTGTACCACTTAACAACTATGAGGGATGTTGTGTTAAGTGGGAGTTCATTAGTAATTAGATTAAAACTTGAACTAATTATCATAAACTTAGTCTGAGTAGTATTTTGAATTAAATTTGTAGTATTGGCATCCGTTTTTCTACCATGCGTTAGTCTTGTAATTGAGATTGAAATACTGTTAAGTCTGACAATTAACTTTACGGACTGGTACCGTATTGTTAAAGAATCAAGAAATAATTAAGTCCTATTGCAAACTTTTAGTAAACCTCACATTGTTGATTCAAAGAGCTATGGTTTCAATTAGTACCTACAATTATCTTGTCTCCGTGAAACTTGATGTTCAAATTTGTTTGAAAAGTAAGGAGCTGAAAAGTTTTGTTTTCAGAAAGAAGCGAGGTATGAGATATATGCGATATCTAAGACCTTACTGCAAGATGATAGAATATAATCTAGTGAGACTACATAAACTCATAAGTTTTATGGGAATGTACAAAGGTTGAAGACGCCAGGCGTCCCAATCCTCCAACTATTGGGGCACTAACAATATTCACATATCCATGAAATGATCGTCCTTAGTATGCACCGTTGCTAAGACTCGTCGTTTTGAAGCATCTCGTGATGATCGGGTGTTATTGATTCCACGAGTGCATACAACGGGTGCAATCTAGATTTGCACATGTGAATACTAAGGTTAAAATTTACGAGCCTAGCATGTACAGACATGGTCTCGCAAAGTCGTCATGATGGATAAAATTATGAGTGAAATTGTTCATCATATTACAAAGTTACTAATAGTGAAATCTGGAACACTTGTCATATGATGATCAACTTCAAAGAAAGAACCACAAGGTTATTGGTATTTGACCAATGGACCTAAAAGTTATTGAAGGTGAAGTGTTTTCTGAGAATGAGGAAAGCTAAAAGAGAAACTACAAAAGATATTTTGGCAGAAAGAAAGAAAAGACTAGAAAGTCTAGCTCAGGTGTATATAAATGATATACATGTTATGGATGTATTCCTTGTTTGGTCACATAATGAAATTCTTGGGTATTTGTACCAGATTGGTTGGTATGAGATGTCATACAATACAACGCAATACAAGAATACAATGGCCTAAGTGACTGATAAGGAATATGGTAATAATGCACGTCTGGAATATAATAAAGTGTTATTATGTTTGTCGTTGGCATTCTACCTAGCCCTTAGAATTTATAATAAAGAACTTAATAATTATTATTTTGCTCTGGTCAAATGAAAACAATGAGTTGTTCAAATTATGACATTACTCCATGTACGATGGATAAGTTATTATAAATCTTAATGGTGAAATACACATACATAACACTGACGCTAAAATGCCATAAGGCAAATGATTTGAATTCCACTTATTTGTGGAACCGCCATTTAGGTCATGTTAGAAAGGAATGCATGAAGAAACTCCATGCAAATGGATTTTTGGAGTCATTTGATTTTTGAATCATTTGGCACTTGCAAATCTTTTCTAAAGAGAATGACTTAAATACCGTTCATAGGCCAAGAGTTGAACGGGCAACTAACTTAGTGGAAACATACATGATGATGTATGTGGTTCACTGGGCATAGTTGTGTGCGGGAGATTCTTCTACTTCATGAAAACTTCCAACAATGAATTGAGTATATATTTGTGGATATATTCGATAAGGAAGAAGTTTGAAACATTTGAAAGGATTCAAATAAAGTTCAGCATGAAGTGGAAATCATCGTAATAGAAAATTCAAATATCTATGATTGGATCATGGTGGAAATATTTGAATTACGAGTTTTAGCGAACATCTAAGAGAGTTATGAAATTGTTCTACAACTCACATTTCTTGGAGTATCATAATGATGATGGAGTATCCGAGAGATGTATCCAAACCTTGTTGGATTAATGATGAGATAATATAATTTGACGCCATTATATTTTTTGTGGATTATGCTTTAGAGACTACCGCTTTTACACTAAATAGAGCATCATCATGATCCGTTGAAATGACACCATACGAGTTATGGCATGGGTATGAACCCTAATAGTCTTTTCTTAAATTTTGGTATGCATAGCATAAGTAAGTGAGTTTACAACCAAAATCGGATGAATGTCTTTGTTGGTTATCCCAGAGAATTGATTGGGAATTCTTTCCACTATGAAGTAAAAGACAAAAGTGTTTGTTAATGTTACTTGCTTATTTCCAAGAAATTGTTTTCTAGCGAAGTATTTGAGTGGGAGGACAATAGAACTTGATAAGGTTTATGAACCTGAGCATAATGATCAGAGTAGCGCAGCATCGGAATTTGTTCCGAAAGCGGCCACGACGATCATGGCTCCCATGACTACAAAGTGTTTTAGCCATGGAGATCGAAGTACATATTGAACCTTGTAGGTATGGTTTACTTTGTGATCAAATAAATGATTTGTGAACAAAGGATTGATTTTGAACAATGATAAACCAACTACAAACAAAGAAGTTATGATGGGCCCTGACTCCGTTAAAATGGCTATACGCCATGAAATCCAAGATAGATGAATACTTTTGAAAGTAAATGGATCTATAAAATTGATGGACTAGGATGCAATATCCTTGAATAAGCACGACTTGTCGAAAAGTTGTTTACGACAAAGTTCAAAGAGTTGACTACGATAAGATTAGATCTTCCGTAGCGATGCTTATAGTCTATGTGGATTATTCTAGTAATCGCTACATATTTCTTTTATGAGATATGCTAGTAGGATGGAAAAATATATTACTTAACAGAAGTGTGTATTAAAGGTGTATACAAGATACAACCAAGAGTTTTGCTAGTCCGTAGAATACTAGATAGGAATACGAACTTCAATTGGATAAAGTGAGTATTGCGGAGTTGGAATCTTCACCGGATGAAATAGTCAAAGAGTTTTTGATTTCATCAGAAACGATGAAGGTGCTTGCATTTGCAAGAAATTAAGTGGGAGCGCTGAGACATATTTGTAATACTTTATGTAGCTGACATATCGTTGATTATAAATAGTGTAATTATATAATTGATTAAAAAGGTTTCATTGAGAATTAACTTCAATGAAAGGATATGGACTGAAACATATTTAGTGTCAAGATCTATGAAGATAGATTAAAACACATAATAAGTTTAAGTCAAAGTACATAGAATGGATATTGAAGTAGTTCAATATAGAAATATTAAGAAAGTGTTCTTTGCATACAAAGGTTTAACAAGACTTGAGTGTATTTGACACTCGATGAGTAAAAACACATGAGTGATTTTGGATCACAAATAATATGTACAAAATCAGATGTCCTGTGCTCTAAAAGGTTAGGAGCATATACCAGAATGATTCATGTGATAATCATTGGACAAACAGTAAGAATATCCATGTGTGCTTCAGAAGAACCAAGGATATATATATATAGTTTTGTATGAGGTAATGACAAACAAATCGCTGTAAAGTGTTGCACCGATATTAGTTTGGTCACATATAAAAATGAATTTCAAATCTCAATTAGGCTAAGTGTTGTTTAAAAGGTAGCACAATGCTAGATTTAGAAGAGTTCTAAATATTGTGACGGATTCTACAAACGAAGGCATAGTATGTCATTGTTTTGACAATGACTAAGGATGTTAAGTCAAAAAGTTTTTTGAGAACTTGGTGTAGTTCCGATAGTGTCAGAACTTTGAAGCTATATTGTGTATGACAATATTAGTGACATATTTCAGACCGCGGAATTAAGGTTCCACCAGAGGACTAAGCATATATGCCGACTCATTTGGAAAATGAGTGATGCGTTGAGACGCAAATGAATTGCAAAATACATACGTTTCTGAGCGTGTCAGATCCGTTGACTAAAACCTCTCCCGTGAGCATAACATGATAAAGCACCAGAAGGCCAAGGTGTTATATCTTTACAAATGTAAACTAGATTATTGACTCTAGTGCAAGTGGGAGACTGTTGGAGATATGCCCAAGAGGCAATAATAAAATGGTTATTATATATCTTTATGTTTATGATAAATGTTTACATACCATGCTATAATTGTATTAACCGAAACATTGATACATGTGTGTTATGTAAACAACAAGGAGTCCCTAGTAAGCCTCTTGTATAACTAGCTTGTTGATTAATAGATGATCAGGGTTTCATGATCATGAACATTGGATGTTATTAATAACAAGGTTATGTCATTGATGAATGATGTAATGGACACACCCAATTAAGCGTAGCATAAGATCATGTCATTAAGTTCATTTGCTATAAGCTTTCCGATACATAGTTACCTAATCCTTCGACCATGAGATCATGTAAATCACTTATACCGGAAGGGTACTTTGATTACATCAAACGCCACTGCGTAAATGGGTGGTTATAAAGGTGGGATTAAGTATTCAGAAAGTATGAGTTGAGGCATATGGATCAAGAGTGGGATTTGTCTATCCCGATGACGGATAGATATACTCTGGGCCCTCTCGGTGGAATGTCATCTGATTAGCTTGCAAGCATATGAATGGTTCATAAGAGATCACATACCACGGTACGAGTAAAGAGTACTTGTCGGAGACGAGGTTGAACAAGGTATCGAGATACCGATGATCAAACCTCGGACAAGTAAAATATCGCGAGACAAAGGGAATCGGTATCGTATGTAAATGGTTCAATCGATCACTAAAGTCATCGTTGAATATGTGGGAGCCATTATGGATCTCCAGGTCCCGCTATTGGTTATTGGTCGGAGAGAAGTCTCAACCATGTCTGCATAGTTCACGAACCGTAGGGTGACACACTTAAGGTTTGATGTCGTTTAAGTAGATATGGAATATGGAATGGAGTTCGAAGTTTTGTTCGGAGTCTCGGATGGGATCCAGGACATCACGAGGAGGTCCGAAATGGTCCGGAGAATAAGATTCATATATGGGAAGTCATTTTCCGGGGTTCGGAAAAAGTCCGGTGTTTTGACCGGAGCTTCTAGAAGGTTCTGGAAGGACCGGAATAGTCCGGAATATTATGGAAGGTTCCGGAAGTGTCCGGGACGACCCGGGATGTCTAAGGAAGTCCGGAGGGTTCCATAATAGGTGCAACCACGTTGCCTTAAGGGAAAAAGAGTCTTTCCTTAATGCAATTTCGGAATTGGCAAAAGAGTCCGAGTAGGACTAGGTTTTCGGAACCGGAAACCTATCGGAACTCAGTCAAACTTGGGGGCAGGTTTTTGGACGACCCAAGGGGCTTGGCCACCTATTTAAAGAGGCCAAGGGGCACCCCAAAGGCACCACAAGTCGCAGCCCTAGCTCCCCAAGTCGCAGCACCACCCTGCGCCCAAACCCTAGCTCCCTCCTCCTCCTTCTTCTCCCGCAGCGCTTGCGGCGAAGCCCTGCCGGAGATCTCCACCACCACCACCACCACGCCGTCATGCTGGCGGGATTCCGAGGAGGATCTACTACATCCGCTGCCCGCTGGAACGGGGAGGAGGACGTCGTCTTCATCAACACCGTACGTGTGACCGAGTACGGAGGTGCTGCCCGATTGTGGCACCGTCAAGTTCTTCTACGCGCTTTTGCAAGCGGTCAAGATCTTCTACGCGCTTTTGCAAGCGGCAAGTGATCGACTACATCACCCTCCAAAACCCACCGACGGGCGTTGGTTAAGCAACACGAAGAGCCGGAAGCTCCCAGGGCCGCTTAGTGGATCCCTGGCACCTCGCGTCGTCCCGCAAATCTTCTGGCCAACGTCCTGGCGGTTGCTAGGGCGTGCCACCTGACCTAGACCCGATCAGGAAGGTGTTAGTGCTTCGATTGTTCCTGCATGGTAGACACGTAAACATTAAATACGAGCCCTATCGGCTCTCAGGTTTCCTGGGATCGGCTCAAAGAGCCGATCGCCCCATGTTTCACGTTGGATTTACAATGGCATGGGGATCCTGCTTGATCAGGACAAAGCTAAAACGATCCACGACAGTTTAGGGTTTTCACCGCATAATCGGAACGTCCTACGTGCGATCGGGCCTAGCAGCTACGAGAGATGATGCAAACTACCCCTACGAGAGGCCTAAAAACCAACATAACGTTGATCCCCGGAACATCCCTCGCAGGGACGGTAAACAACGCCTAACGCACTGCCGGATCGTCCGACCCCAACATAAGGCCTAACTATGCAGATATTAAACTAATCCTTGCGGAGCAAGGAGCAACTATAACGGATCGGATCTACTAAGTAACGAACAAGCAAGATGCTGCCCTTACGTCTGGATAGACGTAAGGGCAGCTAGGTGTCGAGGGACGGCATTGCCACGCAGATATGCACGTGAAAGCATCAATGCTAGCCCCTAAACACCTAAGGATAAATAGTACCGCTCGCCATCAACAAGGCTTCAGCACGAGCAGCACAAGGTTAACGAATAACGATATCCCTAGATCGCTAGATGCGATCTAGGCAACATGGTGCTTACCCGGGAGAAACCCTCGAAGAAAGGGGTGGCGATGCGCCTGATTTGTGTTGGTTGAACGATGATTGTCCTAGGACTTTCTAATTGAGGCGTGCACCTAACCGTGCACGGGCCAGACTCTATCTCTTTAATTCTAAATTACAATGCGATCTAATATGTTACAGATACACGGGCGGTTAAGCCCAAACTCCTTGCGCAAAGCCGCTTCAAAGACGCTCCACGTGTAATCTTCAAAGCCCATCTTCGCTTACGGCCCACCTCCTGATTTGGCCAAAATCGGGTGGTAACACATGCCCCCCTGGTTTTGATAATGATAATTGCAAAACCATCTGTCTCCTTCGAAGGGTCATGTCGTGGCAGAACAGAACCGTCGCAGTATGCTTCATGACGTCTTGCCTTCCAACTTCTCTGCACGATTTGACAGCTCTGGCAACTCCCGAGTAATCGGCTCTTCTTTTTGTTCCTTCTCTTTTGAGCTATCTGCTTCTAATTAACTTGGCCGACGGCCAAAGTCAAACAACCCCCAAAAGAGCCGATGATGTCGCATCGGCCTCCACCATAAAACGAGCAAGGGCAAACCTAATTGTCCCTCCAAACGGTAACTAGCAACCTCCGTCTGAAAAAGCAACCTCAGATCCCCAAAATCCGCCGCCCGCACAGCTTCACGAGCTTCAGATCTCAGCCGCGCCGCCCCAACTCTGCAGCGCATCAAATGGCGGAGTCCTCCAACACCAACGCTATGGTCTCCGGTCTGAAGGTAATACTCCACTGCTCCTTCGCCATTAGGATCAATCTCGAGATTGAACAAAGGAACACCTGAATTAATGTTCTATTCCGTTATTAATTTTAGGTCTCCGACATCCTGTTGCCGCATCCTTCTCTCCCAAATTCCATGTGTCTTGGCCCCCGTTCTTCCGAGAGTCCTGCCCATTTAATCTCCTGTGAGGCCAACAGAATCCCCTTCGCGAATCAGAATTTAGATCTGACTTCCTGGGCCGACTGCCTGCGAGCCTGGCCTAATCCCCCTGAAGGTTGGGTGGCATGGTACAATAGAGTGTCTAAGACCCATTACGCCACCTGGGAAACGATAGGGATAGCCGATGCATTGTCATTATCACTGTCTCCTCTTGAAAAGAATGAGAACATTCTGAAAACCATCGGCTACTTTTGGTCCGACGCACTAAACTGTTTTATGTTTGGCCATGGCCCCATGACGCCAACTCTGCTGGATGTAACCATGATCACAGGCCTTGATATTGCATCTCCCAGCCCCTCTGCTTTCAAATTGCCAAAAGTCCCGTTCACCCTCTCTTCTAAAACAGAGTGCACAAGCTGGGGCGCCTACCTGAAGCGTTACATGAAAACCAAAGGCCCTGTAACCGAGAGAGAACACACGGCCTTCTTAAACTTCTGGCTGGAGCACTTCATATTCTGCGGTCCTTCTCTCGCTCCAACTAAGAATTACCTTTCCCTGGCCTACGAACTTGCTAAAGGCACTCGTCTTGGCCTTGGCAAACTGTTCCTTGGGGAGGTCTATCGATCTCTCCAGCTGATGTCGGTCAAACTGTTCTCTCAAAGAACAGTAAAGACAGGGGGTCCCTGGTGGTTTATTCAACTATGGGCTCAGCTATACTTTCAGAACCAAATCCCAGACTTTCCACCTTTGACCACCTGCACCTTCCCAGATACCGACGGGAGGGAGATCCGATGCACCAGTTATGGTCAAGCCCTGTATGGCCTTCCAGGCAGCAGGCTAATTCCTAAAGAAGCAGCAGGGTGGTTCCAGATCTTCTTCCAAGGCTTAAGCAACCCCCTGTTCTTCCCTTACACCGAGTCGGAAAACTTTGAGAATCCAGTCTCCTTCCGGTTGGACAGCTTTGCCGATGACGCTAGCACCCGGCACTTGTTTTCTATCATGATCCGCCCTTGCTTCCTCCCCGTCGGCATGAGCACCTCTAACCGGATCACCAAGCCCGGCTACGAGTCTTACCAACCGGTGATAGCAGCTCGGCAACTTGGTCTCGGGCAAGTGCCCCCACACTTCTTCCTTCATCACCTGACAGCAAGCAGAGCTGAGCTGCCTGACATCCTTACTGGCCAAAGGTGTTACACCTTCTTTGATGCTCTGGCAATCCCAATCCCCAACAACCTCTGCTTCACCACCACTACCGATGGTTTTGAGACTTGGTGGACCATGTGGAAGACCCATGCCTTCAGAAGAGCCCTAGGACCGTCGCTGAAGCAGCTTGATGCCGAATATGACACCACACATCAGGTACCATTGCATATAAATTTCTTGCGATTGTTCATAATGGTTGTCTGAAACCCTGGCTCTATCTCTTGGCAGGAACAAGATGGCCCAGAGCCCAAGCAAGCCGATGGCTCTCCCTTCACATTCCTCCCACCGGCCCCGGTGGTACTCTTCTGCCGAAACTCGCCATCCCTGAAACAAGTCATAATGCAAGGCCAGCCGATTTCACCGAAATCGGCTTCCAAAAATAAAGCGTCCTCGGGGTCAGTTGCCCCCCGAGCTTCCACCCAAGCGAGGAAGGCAGTGAGGAAAGTAGCTGCCAGGAAGACCTTGAAGCGCAAAGCTCCCGTCCAAGACAACTTGCAAGTAAGCCAACCCGTGCTTGCTCACATTTACCCATCCTCCCGGTCCTCCACAACATGCTTATGCCTCTTTTCACAGACTTCCACCGAGGAGAACTCCAGCGAGGATGAACATTCTCACCGAGGGACATGAACCCGGGCGACTCCGAGAGATCCACCACACAGAGCCAGACACTCACCTTCGTCGACCAGGCAAAGGTCTGCTCCCGAACCTGCTGCCACCCCCGCTCCGATCAAAACAGGGTCCCGTATGAAACGTCGCTGTGTAAAACGGGTTCGCAGAGGTTCACAAGTCTCCTCGCCAAGCCAGGAGGTTTCAAACGTAATTACTTCACCAGTCCATGCCTCATGTCATCCCATTGCCGGCTCGTGTCGACTCACCATTTCTTTTGCAGACCAATGAGACCTCTAGCGGGGACGTTGAAGAGGTACCGAGGCCATCTGCCACACTAGATTTGGCCGCCTCGACAAGTGTGGCTGGCCAAGTGGCTAACCTGGCCAAACCCGCAGCACAGCCGATTATCCCTAAACCGGCCGCTCCTCCTTCTTTGGGAGAGGTAATTCTACTCCCTTGGCCCTATCCTCCCATGTGTTGTGTACTCACGTCGCTCTTGTTTGTCTGTCAGGGTGTGATCCTTCAAGCTTACTGACGTTCGATCCTGAATCCATCGAGCCAGCTGCTCCCAAAGCAAGTGAAGGGCCAAGCCTTGAGATGGTCCACGGTCCCCTTCAGCGCCTCAAGGCTTTGCTCTCCTCCTCAATTGAGATCTTGGTCGAAAATCCCGAGGCAATCAAAGGTATCCTTGACGAAATCCAGCCTCATCTCCCCATGACACTGCGGGTGAAGCTTTGGCCAGCTGCGACTCTATCGGCTTTCAAGTCAGGAGTGCAATCGGCTCGCCAAAGAATTACCCTTCGTCGCGCTCAGCTCCCGTTGAGAGCCGATATTGCAGAGAAATGTCAACGGCTTAACGAGAAAAAGACTGCCCTGGACGCCAAGACTGATACTTCTGCCAATAATGCGGAACTCGAAACCCTGCGCAAGGAACTGGAGAGCCTTGAAGAGAAGGTGAGGATGACCAAGCAGCTTATCCAAGAGAAGGAGGCCTTCATTGCCCGCTCTCGAGAGGAAGCGCAAGGCCTCACAGCCGATCTGAAAACTGATTTGGCGGAGATTCGCGAACTGAGCGGCCAATTGGTGACAGGCAAAGACGAAGACGACGAGGCTGAGATTGCCGAAGTGGATCGTATCCGTGCTGACGCCCTTCGCGCTCTTGATGAATTTCTTCAGAAGAATCTCTCTGTGTAAGCTACTGAATGTTGTACTGAACTCGCACCTTTGATTGCGGATAACAGCTTGTGCCTCTTGCGTCGAAATTTGGATTTTTTTATTAGCCGATCGATCTCATGAATCGGCTCCTTTGGGTACAAACTCCGTGGCCTTAACCCTTCTCTGTGTATATGCCCCCCCAAGCCGAATCCTTCGAATGATTGAGGATGTCGGCTTTTCAGCCAGTTCAAGACTATCTCATAACTCACCATGATAAACAGCACAACAGTGAATCCACATAGTGAGAATAATTTTAGCCGATCGCTGGAATCGGCTTCCCTTGCAGCTGTCGATCCGACTATTCCGGTGGAGCCCAGGTTCCGGACATCTATAGCAGGCGCCATCGGCCATCCTTTTATCATCAGTCAGTGTGGGTCTACCCGGCTGATAAATGTTCCGGGGCTTGATCCCTTCTTGACTTCCTCAATCTCTTCTAGCTTCGTCAGCTGACGTAAACCCATAACCCAGCTTTCCATCGCCTGCCAAGTCAATGTTGAACACAGGCAAAGCGTATGTTGAGGATAATGCTGGCCGATCGCTGAAATCGGCCTCCTTTTCCATTGTAATGCTTAATGAGGGTTTACAACTTCTTGGTCTCTTATTATGGTGACGTGACTCGACGGAGGCATGCTCACCATGTCTTGGGTCATAAATCTCTGACGAGATCCTGAACACTGTATTTGTACCAGCCGACGTCTCTGCATCGGCATCAGCCGATGCCTGTGCATCGGCTTTCGTCTGTTTAGGGCGCCATACTCTCTTTGGCGGGCGCGCCTTCGTCTCCACTATTTGCTGAATTTTCACGGCCAGATCGGGCCGTGATACGTCCAATTTGCATCACTATTTTGTATCATAATTTGCTGTTATTCATTGATATATTTCATATTGGGACACAATACTTATGTTATTTCATCTATTTTGCATGTTTCATCATCATTGGAGGATCAAGCACCGGAGCCGGATTCTGAAAAAGCACCGTCAACGCAATATTTCGGAAGATCAACTGGGAAGGGAATTTCACGTAAATTCCTATTTTTCCAGATGACGGAGGGAGCCAAAGGGGAGCAGAGAGGAGCCATCGTGGGCCCAGACCACAGGCGGCGCGGCCCAAGGCCCGGCCGCGCCACCCCGTGCTCGGGGCCCCACAGCCCCTTTCGCCTCCTTTTCTTCGCGTACTCCTTCGTCCCGAAACCTAAGCCACAGAGAGGACCTCACGAAGGGTTACAGCCGCCTCTGCGGGGCGGAGAACACCAGAGAGAAAAGAGCTCTCCGGCGGGCAGGAATCCGCCGGGGAAATTCCCTCCCGGAGGGGGAAATCGACGCCATCGCCATCGTCATCGAGCGGGACATCATCTCCATCATCATCATCATCATCTCCACCATCTACACCGTCATCACCACCGCTGCACCTCGTCACCGCTGTAGCAATTCGGGTTAAATCTTGATTGTTTGATAGGGGAAACTCTCCCGGTGTTATTCTATACTTGTTGTAGATGCTATTGAGTGAAACCATTGAACCAAGGTTTATGTTCAGATTGTTATTCATCATCATATCACCTCTGATTGTATTCCATATGATGTCTCGTGAGTAGTTCGTTTAGTTCTTGAGGACATGGGTGAAGTCTAAATGCTAGTAGTGAATTATGGTTGAGTAATATTCAATGTTATGATATTTAAGTTGTGGTGTCATTCTTCTAGTGGTGTCGTGTGAACGTCGACTACACGACACTTCACCATTTATGGGCCTAGGGAGTGCATCTTGTATTCGGTTGCTAATTGCGGGGTTGCCGGAGTGACAAACCTGAGCCCCGTTAGTATATCGATGCAGAGGGATCGCAGGATCTCAGAGTTTAAGGCTGTGGTTAGATTTATCTTAATTACTCTCTTGTAGTTGCGGATGCTTGCAAGGGGTATAATCACAAGTATGTATTAGTCCTAGGAAGGGCGATGCATTAGCATAGGTTCACCCACACAACACTTATTAAAACAATGAAGATTATTAAACCACATGAAGCGAAAGTACTAGACTAAAATCCCCATGTGTCCTCAGGAACGTTTGGTCATTATAAGTAAACAAACCGGCTTGTCCTTTGTGCTAAAAAGGATTGGGCCACTCGCTGCAATTATTTCTCTCGCATTTTATTTACTTGTACTTTATTTATCTGCAATATCAAAACCCCCTGAATACTTGTCTGTGAGCATTTACAGTGAATCCTTCATCGAAACTGCTGTCAACACCTTCTGCTCCTCGTTGGGATCGACATTCTTACTTATCGAAGATACTACGATAATGTTGGGGGGATGACCCCCGGTATGCCAAAGGTATGCCATACCGGATGGTCTCACCCTTCAAGATACCGGTTTAATGTTCATGCCGGTATAAGAGAATAGAGTTTGGCTAAGTGAAGCTAGGCCGGTATCCCCAAGAGGGGTATACCGGAACCAGGAAGGAAAGATACCGGTGCACCAAAAGGAAGAACATGCCGGCTGACTGGTCAAAGATTCCGTCAGGAGCTAAAAGACAAGGATGAGCTAACCAAAGTAGCTTTAAACGAAGACTAGAAGACAAGGAGGAGGATGACGGTCAAAGAAGCCGGAGGACGTCATCCTTCATGTTAAAAGAAGACCCCGGCGTCATCTGTGATTAAAGTAGCTTTATAAAGTATCTTTGTAAAGTAGTTTGTCTAGTCAAAGATCCCATTAGGGTTTCTTGTTCTGTAAGCCACCCTCTCCCCTATATAAGGAGAGGGGGCAGCATCTTTCATACGCGCGATCAACAGAAGGGAGAACAACCTGTAACCTGTCTTGAGATCAATGAACATGGTGATCTAGAGCGAGTTCGTCCTTGTGTCTTTCTTCTTCTACCTCTGGCCTTGGCCAAGTTCTTGAGGAAAGCATCCGGAAGTTCGTCCATCTAGTCACAAACCCTCCCCCGAATCCTCTAGCGTCCATTCGGCCCCAAGATAAGCCATCCCATGGCATCTGCTCGTTCACCACGACGACAGTTGGCGCCCACCGTGGGGCATGAAGTGGCGCTTGCTGGAGTTCACATTCGGGCGGGCATCCTCGACACCAACGGCGAGCGCACGGTGTCCGCGCTCGTGGAACGCATCTACAACATGGACTTCATCAACGATAATGCGGGCTGCTTCGCCAACGGCGGCAAGTTCCCGCAGAACGGCCGCACCATCGAGTTCGGCAGCATCCGCGTCTACCTCGGCACCGTCCCTGTGCGCCCGCCTCTCGCCGGTGCTGGTGGCGCCGGATCCGCCAAGATGGCTGTGCGCTGGCCGCGCCGCCGGCAGCGTGGAGGTCATGATGGCTGGTGCGGTCAACACCGGCAAGGGAGCTGTGGAAGAAGGAGCTGAACGTGCGGCATCGACTCGCCCGGCAAAACCACCGCTGGAGCGTGACGCCGGCGTCGCGGGAGCATCGTCAGCACCACCGGCAACACCTCTTCAAGCGGCGATGAACACGCTGGCCACGCCCATCGCGCAGAACATCGACCCGGCAAAGGCTCAGGAGGAGCTGGAGGCCACGCGCAAGGCCCTGCTTACCGGCGGTGCCGACATCATCCGGGCGCAGCGCGAGCTAAACCTAACCCTACGTGAGTACAACGCTGCCCATGGCTTTGCTTCAGTTAGTGCTCATGCTGCTAGGATGCCGGAAAACCGGCTTAAGGCTCGCAATCTAGATCAGGATTTGCGCAAAGAAGTTCTTGCCGGCAAGAGTGCATCTGTATCTGTGAGCATCATAGAAAAGCCTAAGTACAGTAGTCCGGATAAAACTATAAAAGCCGCTAAAGCTGCAGTAGCATTATGTGAATCTCTTTCCGGTGACGAGTTGGCAAAGCAGCAAGAACGTGTACAAGAGCTGTTGAAAGTGATTGAGCAGCAAAATGCTGAGCAACTGGCTAAGCTGAACGAGGCAGTGGCCTCAAAATCCGCGCGTTCAACAAAGAATGCCGGAAGCAAGTCCCAGGGGCAGGCATCGTCCCCTCACCCGGACAAAAGAAAGGAAAAGAACGGCAGATGACTGTGTATGACCCAGTTCTTGCCGGAAAACAAAAAGCCGGGCAATATGATGCCGGTAGAAAAAGCCAAGGGGCAGATCGGGGCTATGCCAAGGGAGGCTATGCCGGAAACAATCATGCCGGTAGATATGAAACCGGGCAAAATTATCAAGCCGCAAGAGTGGCGTGCGTGGATGAAGAGATGCCACCACCAGGGTACCGGCAGGCAAGGGCCGCGGAACTGGAAGAATATGATGAATCAGATTCCGAGGCGGAACGAACAAGAGTCCACCGGAACCCTTTGGGAGAACGCCTAGGGGAAAGATGTTTGCCAGACCGGGATGCGAGGCACAGGCTGGACAGAGTACGTCTATCTGCAATAGTTGAATGTGAAGGACCTCCTGGTCCAAGGTGCTTTGGCCCTCGGATCATGAGAGAAGAACCACCGGTGCGCAATTTCCAGTTGCCCCGAGACACAAGAACATATGATGGTACGACCAAGCCGGAAGACTGGCTGGCAGATTATGTCACAGCTGTTTATGTGGCTGGTGGTGGAGTAAACCGGCGCTGGGCGGTAAGAATCATACCGTCCTACCTTGTGGGTCCTGCGAGGATCTGGCTAAATAACTTGCCGGCAGGAAGCATTAACGGATGGTTGGACTTTGAGGAAGCATTTGTGAACAATTTCAGCAGCACCTACAAGAGGCCAAACCGGCCCCAACAGCTTGCGCTGTGCCAACAGCGTGCAGGAGAACCAGACCGGGATTATCTCACCCGGTGGAACTCAATGAGAAACACATGTGAAGGAGTGATTGAGGCACAAGCTATTGCTTGGTTCAGTCAAGGATGCCGGAGAGGATCGCCTTTGTGGCAAAGGCTGCAGAGAAGCATGCCCACAACTCTAGCAGAGATGATACGTGTGGCAGACAGCTATGCATTGGGAGACCCAATGCAGCCGGCAGTGCAAGCTGAGCCGGAGCAGTCGAATCCGCATCAGCAGCAGTACCGGGATAACCGGAACAACAAAAGGAGGGAAGATTTCCCGGATCGAAGATATGCATCACAGCAAGTTGCTGCCGTGCAAGAAAATTCTGACGCCAGCGGCAGTCAGAGACAAAAAACCGGATCGCAGCCATGGGCGGGTCCTAAGAAGCAGTGGGTAGAAAAGAAACCCTGGGGCCAGAAAAAGAACTGGCAGGAACCCGTGAAATACACCATGGAAGCCGCCATGGACCAACCTTGCCGGTGGCACACGCCGAATCCGGATCACCCGTCGAACCACTTGACGAAGGATTGTTCTTGGACCAAGTTCTTGATGCAAAGAGGAGCGGTAAAAGATGCGCAGGCGCCAGGAGGCCCCATGCAGCAACAACAACAATTACCACCTCCACCACCGCTCACTGGAGCAAACGCCTTACCGGTGCAGCCAAACAGGCAGCAGTACCAGCAGGTTAACCGGGTGGAGCAAAACAATGACCAGCCACCTCCACCGGCACCTTTAGGCCGGAATGTTTATGAAGACCCACACTTGTGCATGGTTGTCTTTGTCACAGAGCCAATGGACAGGCAAAGCGTGCATCGCCGTTCCATGGAAGTGAACGCCGTGATGCCGGCAGTTCCAAAATACATGCTGTGGTCAGATCAGGAAATCACCTGGTCGTTCAAGGATCACCCCAAGGTCATGCCGAATCCGGGTGGATACGCTCTCGTTGTGGACCCAATCATGAAGGGGCCGGAAACTCGAGTAAAATTCAGCAAGGTGCTGATAGACAATGGTAGCAGCATAAACATCATGTACAAGCACACCATGCGTACGCTCGGCATAACAGAAAACATGCTGCAGCCAACTCACACAACTTTCCATGGGATTGTTCCCGGTTTGTCCTGCGCCCCGATAGGAAAAATTCGGGTGGATGTGTCGTTTGGAGGACGCGACAATTGTCGTGTTGAGAACCTTGAGTTCGAGGTGGTGGACTTAGATAGTCCCTACCATGCCTTGTTGGGGAGACCGGCTTTGGCAGCGTTCATGGCATCGACCCATACGGCTTATCTCAAGATGAAGATGCCGGCACCTCGTGGACCACTAACTGTGGTGGGGAACTACAAAGTCTCAATGGAAACAGCGTCTGCCGGATCGAACCTAGCGGAATCGCTGGTGATCGCGGAGGAGAAAAAGAGAATGCAAACTGCTGTTGCGCTGGCTCAGTCCTCAAAGTTGAGCTTAGCGGCAATGAGTGGAAGCTTGGACTCACCAACATTCAAGCCGACAAACGAGACAAAGAACATTGTGCTGGATCCGGCTTACCCAGAGCGCACCGTCCGTATCGGTGCCGGCCTCAGCCAAGCATAGGAAAGCGCGCTCGTCAGCTTCCTCCGTGAGAATCGGAACATCTTTGCCTGGTCTACTGATGACTTGGTGGGTGTTCCGAGGGAGCTGGCTGAGCACTCTCTAAACGTCCGAAAGGATGCTAAGCTGACAATGGCACAATATCATAACTGACAATGGCACGAACTTTGCCCAAGGAGAATTCAAGCGGTTCTGTGAAAGCAAAAACATCCGGCTGGATTTGTGCTCAGTGGCGCACCCGCAAGGCAATGGTCAAGTTGAAAGGACAAATGCTTTGGTACTTTCCGGTATCAAACCAAGACTCATTGATGCAATGGAAAAGTCGCCGGGATGTTGGATCGATGAGCTACCGTCAGTGCTCTGGAGTCTAAGAACAACTCCGAACCGGTCTACCGGATACACACCATTCTTCATGGTTTATGGAGCAGAAGCGGTCATACCAACCGACATTCTCCATGACTCACCAAGGGTGCAGCTCTATACCGAAGAAGAGGTAAAAGAGGCCAGAGAAAATGATGTAGACTTGCTAGAAGAAGCAAGAGAGCTAGCTTTGGCAAGAACAGCCATTTACCAGCAAAACCTCCGACGCTATCATAGCCGGAAGGTAAACCCGAGGGTATTCCGAGAAGGAGACCTGGTGCTACGCCTGGTGCAGCGCACTGAAGGCAGGCACAAGCTGTCCCCTCCATGGGAAGGACCTTTCATTGTGAGCAAGGCTCTCCACAATGATGCATACTACCTAATCGATGCGCAGGAATGGAAGAAGGGAAAGGCGGACAGATCTGGAGACGAGACCAAACGCCCGTGGAACGTAGCCTTGTTGCGTCCTTTCTACTCTTGAAGTTGTGGTGTAAGAAGTTCCTTTTTGTACCTTACATGCTATGAATAAAAGATGTCGGAACCTCGAATGAATCTCGGGGACTTGTCTTGTTTAAATTGCATGAAACATGTCTATTTTTTCTGTTGCCGGTTGCTTATTGAACGTTTTTCTTTCCGGTTTAGTAGTGTGCTAAACCCTACCGGAGTCTTCGACTCTGCTGCTGTCCATAACTTGGCTTCATGGCAAGCAAGATAAACCGGTAGGGGATAAGCACATGAACTGTGGAGAGGGAAACCGGGAAAGAACAATCCGGAAAAATTTAACTAACCCCGGTCATACCGGTTTTTTGCAAAATTTCGAATTATTTCTAAGTTCAAGAAAATGCTTGTTTGGTGAAAGAACCTTGTGCTCATATGCCAAAGAACGCCCAGAGAAGGCAGGCAGAGTCAAGGCAAAAGAACCAAGTGTGCATCGAATTGGATGCAGAAACAATTTGGAAATCTTTGCAAGTGCAGGATAAAAGCAGAACCAAAAGCAGAAACACTAAGGCAAACTTAAGATAATTAGCTACCGGTATAACTTACCGGCACAAAATGTTGTAGGACAACCATCAGCGGACTTAAAGTTTTACATCATAAGCCCCGGCATACCGGGGCAGAATTTAACAAAAGATTGTTTTAAGCCACACAGGGCCAAGCAGCATGACAGGTAAAATCTTGAGGTAGATATTCAAGCAGCAGGAGCTTCCGGAGGAGCGTCGCCAGCACCAGCATCGTCAAGAGGCTCCTCCTCGGCTTCATCTTCCTCCTCGTCAAGATAATCTTGGACGCCATGAGGGGGAGGGATGAAGGTGCGCATTTCGGCGTACTCCGCGATGCGGTACGCGCGATCCTGCCGTTTGGCGGCAAGGATCGGGTCCAGATCGGTTTCCGCGCCTTCGCGCACTCCGGTGAGG